>WOVY01014866.1:0-357919 GCA_013436015.1 Rhipicephalus annulatus | reverse complement strand
GAGGATGACGGGCCACTCCCATGCTAGGATGGCAAGGCCTAGCCTCACCGTCACGTCGTGGCCCTTGGACAGCCTTGCGTCACGGTAGTAGGACCATGTTCTTGGTAGCAGAATAAAATTCTCGATGCTTTCTTTGTAAAGAAGGAATGCCCAGAGCATGTGTCTAAAGTCACTGCGATCTTGACAGCGCGGCACCATTCTTCGATGTCAGAGCTGTAGCTTAATGGTAGATCATCGGGCGCAAAATATGAAGGTTGCCGGTTCGGTGTAAAAAAAATGCCAAGCTTCAAAATATTACAAAACTCTTAGAACAACAGAACTTTATTGGCCACCATGGTTAAAGACATAATCGTGGGTGTTAGTCGTCGGAATTTAGAGCGGCCAATAGTCATCAACGTGTGTGCATCAAAACGAAAGGGAAGTTTTTCAAACCTGCCTATTGATTACACAAGTACTGCATCTGTAAAGAAAGAGCCTTCGTTTTCGTCTTATTACCAATCCTTCAAGGGTCGAGGCTTGTCCATTTGTGCGTTTGCGTTGTCTGCGTAGCCATCGGTGACGATTACGTTAGACGACAATAAAGAAAATCGTCAGATTTCGCGTACCTCGATCGACGTTATGCGAAGCTTGCGGAGGGAAGGTTACCGTGCTCTAATTTCGGTATTGAGCGACACATTAAGAAATGACGCTCAATATATTACAAATAATGCATTGCACGGACATATTGTCGATGAGTTTCAGAAGTTATATATAACCAGTTATTTGCACATGCGCAACAATAACAATTGGAACATGCGTATTAGCAACATCAGAAGCTCACATAAAGCGGTGATGCTGGCGATGATGTTGGCCTTGGTACGTCTACATAAACAACTTTAGCGAAGGCAACTAACCACAATGGACGTTAACCGAACTTAATGGCTGTACCAAAGTGGTACATGTGTATGTTTATTAAAGTGGGTAAACACCACTGCAACCACTACTGACATTTCACACAAATTAGCGTCTATTTGTACTGTCGTGCACACTGAACCGGCCGTGTATTCAGGCATGTTATCGGGACGGCTTTAAGCTCTCCCATAGTAGAGTACTCTGTGCTCTAAATCGTTACCCCCTTTTTCTAACCCCCCCCACTGCCGTAGCTCTGCTGTAAAACGCTTCATCGCCATGCAGTATGTTCTGGGTTCGATTCCAGCTGGGACCTTGATCATTTAATTTCTTGCATTCGTCAGGTTCCTATGCTTCCGATATCGGGTATTTCTTAATGCTCGTCGCTTTAAATTTGCTCATGCGTGTTCTCGTCGTTCATGGGTAGATACTAACTATAAATCACGTGTGGCAACATACCCGCATACCAGCGGCACTACCCATCCGTGGGTATGTGCCACGTCTGGCGGGACGTGTTTGGCTATGTACGCGACGTAATTGTGATATTCTTGCCTTGACCAGTGAGTCGTATATAGGCAAACCATCTTACCCTTCAATGCAATTTTGGTTAACACCAAGTCAAGGGGGGTGACCACAAAGGCACCCAAACGTAAGCGGTTAGATAGATAGATAGATGGATAGATTAGATAGATAGATAGATCGATAGATAGATAGATAGATAGATAGATCGATAGATAGATAGATAGACTAAGATAGATAGATAGATAGCTAGATAGATAGATAGATAGATATGCTCCAAGTCGCCGAAGTCGCTAAGCAGTGCTTCGCATTCAAACAAGCGCATTCGTGACCACACCATCTTCTCTGCCATCGGTAGCACAGCACATGCAACGTACCCGCTATGCCGCATCACTTTGTCACTATGCCAACGTACGCACAGTGAACCATCCACTAGGCCAATATATCACAAATCAATCAATCTGCTTATAAGTACTTTACCCGCTACACATCTGTAAGGCAGATATTTGTGCTTTGTGCTGTGGCGGATGACGAAGAAAGAAGAAGTGCGTTCTAATCAACACTAATCTGAAGAATATCAGCACTTGCAATTCACATGGAAACACCGCAAATTGCCTTTCCCGTCAATGTGAGGTGACCCTCAGAAGCTTTCGCTGTAGAGTTCCTCTGTTAAATTTTATTTCAACAAATCAGGATGTTCCTAACTAACCTATGTGTAGTTTGCAATGAACCGGAAACAATAGATCACTTTCTTCTCACATGCCGCCGCTTCGCCTCACTGCGCCGAATAATTCTTGAAGGGACCGATTGGTATGCTCGCATTGCCAGTCAATACATCCACCCTATTATCGTTTGGAGCCAGTCAGTTGGGTGTGGGCCGCAGTGCTATTCTGTCAGCGCTACATAAATTCATTCAGGCAACCGGAAGGATACGCTGCTAGTGGTACTGCCAGATATATCCAGTTCTTTCTCCCCCTTCCTCATTCTTGTTTATTTGTTTTATATATTCTTGTTTATCGCATTCTTCTGCAATTTTTCACGTTTTTTTCAAATGAACATTATTATTGTTTCTATCTAATTTCTCTTTATTTTTTTAGCAAGCGTTGTAAAAAATTATCTATTATGAGGTACAGTGTGGCCAATCCCCCATGTGGGTATGAGCCAAGATCTCCTAGGAGACAAGAGAAGACAAGACATTCTCTTTCTGCCATGGACGAAAACTAAACGTGAACGCGCTTGTCGCCCATGAAGCTGCCTCATCATCATCAGCAGCAGCAGCCGCAACGGGAACGTTGTCTAGGCGATCTATGTTGGTGCCTTTAATGTAGATATCATGAACGACGACTGTCTTGTACAGCACATGACAACACGACAAGCTCTGGTAAAAATTCAAGTGACTACAAAATCAGCAGTCAGGGGTACATGTACATGCGGTCGTTCCAGCGACGAAGGCGGGCGCCAGTATTGCCGTGCTCCGAAGCTGTCAGACAATGATAAAACAACGACGCAGTTAGGTCTCTCAGTAGTCATCAACTGATGAACGCATCTTCACGCTCTACGACACTGCCGTAAACGCTCGCAACATCACCGTCCGCAATCCCGCCATTTAGTCGCTGGAAATGGTCAAATATACATCGTATTTGCCAACTTTCAGTGAGCTTGAATCTCACCGAAGAACCATTGTCTTTCCATATGCGCCGACATGGCGCATATATTTTGAGCGTGCGACTGTGGTGTTCGCCGACACTACTCCGTGTTCGCAGCCACCCCAGAATGACTGGCTGAGCGGTGGCCAGCCCGCCCTACTCAGTCCACGTGAAATGAACCGAATTGGGGCTTTCTGGCGAGTCAGGTCTATCGCCGTAGACATCGCACGATGCTCCACGGACGACGGCTCCTGGAGGCCTAGTCCTGGCCAGTGATTCCTGGTAGAATCCTTAATAAAGTGATTTGCTACCTATCTACCATTTAAATAAACACAAGGCAATACCTAATGAAGTGAAAACTAACTCCACACCTCCATACCGTATACGATTAGTAAAACAACGTCGTATATACTGTATCCATGTCTTGTCACCCATTTGCATGTTTGAATGGGGAACGTATGGAGGATTCACGGTTACCAACGGTCTTTAGAGTTTCGCCCACTCGTACTCATTTACCTTTGTAGATATTCTGAGGTTTTTTCTGAGACTTGTCATTCAACTTTCTTATAAATCTCACGAACAAGAAAATTACAACTCTATTCAAAAGTACAGCTACCATTTACGCCATAAATAAATTATGATGATGCGACAGCGCATTACCGCCATGATTTATTTATTTTGTATGTTGACGTATCGATTAGCTTGAAAATATATCTGCGTGTACTGTTCATCATTCACAAGTGTGTCAATGTGCTACCACTAAGGTGGACTGCGATTGCTTCCTCAGGAGTACGAGCAGTAAGTCTTTAATCGAAGCAACAAGAAAGCGAGGAAGATGAAGACGGCAACTAAAGTATTCTGGCTTGTTATGAACATTGTTCTTGCTTCGTGTAAGTATGGGCACTGTGTTTTAGTCGTTTACAATGCCATGTTTTCAATAATAGTATGAAAAGCCGCCTGAAGCTTAGGAGTGTTTTTTTGTTCAAGAAAGTGATCAAGCTTGTGCCTCTTTAACGATGATTCCACAAACTCCTACCTTTTGCTATGGCGCCATAATTTCATTTCCCTACATTTTAAGCAAGGTGACTTCGCATGAGCATGTTTATACTGCGATATTAGTTCAAGAAGACATTTGATTACCTAGTTCACGTACAATGATAAAATGTTGCATAGCACAAGGGTTTATAGACGCCTGCCCTGTATATCTTCCTTGTGTGTTGCATATTTGCGTTCAGGAATTTTTTATCTTATTGTGGCGTATATCATACCATGGCAAACAAGAACGAAAAAAGTGAAAATTGTTGGGCTTCTTTTTTGGTATACACAAGATAACGGATAAGTAGCAGAAAATTATGTGAAGGAAAGGTGCATGCTATCAGTAGTAATGATAGGCATGCCAATGTAGTTAGGGCTGAAGATGCAGCTTCAAAATAACGTGTGTGATGCTCAACCACTGAGCTACAACCGGCGTCATTTCTCGGTTCTCTTATAAGGTATATATGCGCACGTAAACGTAACGAGTGTCATTCAGCGCTGCTTGCCTTCATGGCGACTGTGAAACACTTTTAAAGACGATAGTCTTTCTTGCAAACTTTCGACGGAAAAATTTTGGTCTGTCTGTCTGTCTGTACATTTGTCTGCTTCTCTGCCCTTATTGATACTTAGAGCGGCACCAAACGACCAACCCTATCTGCAGTGCCCACCAATATTACTCAAGATTTAGCGTTTATAGTTGTGCGATTCTCAATAAAAAGCAAATATTGCGCATATCTGGGGCGCTAATTACAGCACGTCTAAGTTTTGTATGTCTGCCTTTATATTAGAAGAGACACACACAAGTAACTCAAAGGACTGCAGCGTTTATCGCGCTACGCTGACAGTGCAACGCGATGCTCAAAAGGTGTTCCCAGCGCTTTGCTACGACGACATGGTGGTGGCACATGCCCGTCGCTTTGCGTTTTACACCTTATCACTTCCGAGACTGGCGCGCACGCCTTAGTTTTTGAAGATAACTGCCAGATGGCGCTCGTGTATAAACGTGCCTCGATGTGCTCATTCCCCTCCGCTACACGCTCGAGGCACTCTAACGTAGCGCCTTCAGAATGCCATTCACCAATTTACTTGCGCAGAACATAAAGTAACGTTTTGTTCACTCTCTCCAGACACAAGGACTATCCTCTTTCGACGACATTCGCAATGTAACATGGAAACTCAGGACAAATTTTTGAAGTGCGAATGTAGTTTTTTATCAGGCGATGTCAGGCGTCCATCCGCATCCGTCCACCACCATTTCCTATAGCAACAGCGGCGGGCGCGCGCCTCCCTAGGAGCCGGAGCGCCCACCATGTGACGTTTCGGCGTGGGCAGCTGCCTGTAACAGCTGCGGGCTGTGCGCGCTTCTCCTCGCCCCCTAGCAACTGAACCACCTTCCTCCTTACTTGAACGTCTTGCTGGCCACACTCGGTCACCATGGTCGGCCCGTGGCTACACAGAGGGACCTCCTCTTCCCTTCACGGCACCACACCAAGTTTTCAAGGCGGTTCTTTGCTTCCCTGAGGACACTGGATTGGGCTGGACCACTGGACGTTGCGGGTGGCTATAGAAGCCATCCACCACGTCCTTCGGTCATGGATGCCGTTTCTCATGACTCTTCTCCAGATCCTTAATACCATAACCCCCTTCCCCTACAGGCGCTGAGCCGTGCCCCCAATTAGGGCGGCAGAAGTTACGTCTTTTTTTTCCTGAACCTCTCTTTTTCCCTCGTGAACGTGACTTGCCACCACCTAAACGCACTGCGTTTGAAACGCATTTCTAGCTTTTGTGATGCCAGTGTTTGTGTGGCGTTTCTGTTGATAGGGTGCAGACATTATGGCCCTTAGGTACAATGACAGGTGCAGTGCTTCGCTGCTTCTTTTGTCGCCGTTCGGTCTCTTTCCTCCCTGCGCCCACTTTTCTCGTCCATTCGCGCCTCACTGTTGACCGTTCGCTGGCTGGGCACCTCTCAAGAATATCCGGAAATGCGTGCTCGAGACGCAGCTGTGAAACGCCAACGCGGAGCCGAGAATGCTGTTGTTTTGCTCACTCCATAGTATTTTCAACCGGGAAAGCTAGCTACTATACTCTGTTTCACCACTTTCTTGGCAGCTTTCCTTGACATCATTGTCTGTGAATTCTGATTGATATCATACTAAGTGCCGGTGTTTACAATACTGTAGCTCTCAGGGAAATGATGTTTCTTTGCATTCATCTATAGACGCAGAAGAAAATGCGTGCATCCGGCAAATGTTGGGCATGAAGATTGCGGAAAATCAATCGGGAGCTTTAATAAACCAACAATATTTACATGATATGAAGAATGCTTCCTCACGAATCGTATAGCTTTTGAAATAACGGTGTAGGCGATAGAACGCTGTGCAAACTTCCCTTCTTAGAGGTACTTGACAGTGTGTCCTTAATTGAAAATCCTGTTTTTAAATGACCTGCATTCAAAGTAACCTTGAAGTAACTGCTCCTTATTCCATTTCCATTCCGCAGGTCAGTCCAGTGACGATAACAAAGAAAAGCAAAAAGAAGGTAGGCAACTTTGCACTTGTAAAGAGCTGCGCCTGCTCTTGTTTACGAACACATTCATTTATTCATTCGAAATGCCTCTGGTATCCAAGGTGTTACACCTAAGCCTTTTCAAATATAAATATAGGGACCTGGATAATAAGTAGATGGCAGTTAGCCCACCATTTTAGTGCGATGACGTACAGCAGTAAGAAATAGAATGACGGGAGATAGATTAAAGTTCCATGGCAACAATTCTATGAGGTTCACGCTACGTAGAGAACTATGTGTCCATATATAGAGCCCTCCTTTCCCACATTGAATTCACTTCATTGCGTCTTAGGGCTCCTTTACTTATTTATCCACGCCTCAGTATCGCCTGAGTCGAGTCTCTCTTTATTTTCTAAACCATATTCGCATAACTTAGGCTACTATCAGCAATGTTACTAGCGGCCAATCGTACAACTTGCTTATTCGTTCTGGAGGCACAATACAATCAAAGGCTTTCTATGTCATCTGATGGTGCGGAAGCTGGCTGTCACACACCCTTTCGTGATTTCCACAGCAAGTGATTACCAATGTCGAAAACATCGCGTACAAATTAGCTGTGAATAACTCTTTCTGGTATTATGGAAATGGTACACAACACATTGGTTTGTATACTCAAGCAGCCAGAATAAATGACTTCCTCCTGTACTTTTTGTGCGCCGAAACGTTAATAATCTGGCTTTTATAGAGTAGAGGAAAAACCTTAGATGTATTTTAGGTGTATTTTCACTTCCTGTAGAAATGTCTGATGCGTACAAGTGTTGCACAGTCGAATTATTCAGGTGGTACGTACACAAGAAAAAGCGAGAACCTGACGCGTTGGCCTTAGCACTGTAGCCTTCCTCTACACTGTAGCCGGCGTTACGTGATCGAGAAACAAAGTTTATGAATATTAGATGAAACAATACTACGTGAAATGGGTGCATTCGAATCATGTATGTGCAATCATATTAAATTAAAACTCCTAATTATTCACACATGCGCTCACTCAAATGATTTCATCAGCAAAGCCTGTGTCGTACGCAAGTGCGTGTGCCTGAAGGGGACAGGCATGATAAAGCGTGGAGCCTTTCAGAGAGTTAATCATGCATGATTATTTTGGGTCTTGAAACGAAGGGAAGGCTATAAATTTATGAAATCCATCATCTTTTCAATGTGACGTAACACCGTCGTGCGACAGTGTTCTGAAAGGGCGACTTGTGCAGCCGGCCATTGTAAAGCTTGCAGCATATATGCTGTCACCATTATACACCAGAACACAGCGAGCTCAGTGCGTGCTGCTATATTGAGAAGCGCTTCGCGCCATCTGTTGCAAGCGCGGTGAAGCGACAACTAGGCACTGCCACGTGAGCAGACGCTCCGCAAATGAAACGCGAAACTGCACGACCCGCGTCTGGCTATAAGGATGTTTCGTGCTCATCCTCATAAGAAATTTAGTGCTGATGTCGTGTGAAAAGTCAAGGACACCTTCCTCGACAGTCCGGCATGTCTACAGCACGTGCATTGCAGACTTCGGAAGCTATTTCATCAGATACGTATCATTGCGAATGAAAGAAACGTGAACAGCGGAAAGCAATGCTTTCAACTCATCGCACTGCAGCGTGCTTTGACTGCAGCAAGGCAGAATTTGGGCTGTAAGTTGGCGCCAACGTAGTGCTAGAATCTCGCTAGGACTAGCACTCATCCACTACATGTGTTTATCATTTGGCACTCATGCCGGGCACTCGGAACACACACGCGTCGCTAAAGTGCCAACCAGAAAAAGATTTTAAAATGCTACGGCGACGCCAACCGAGAGCACAGATTCGCCTAGTGAGTCAAAAAATGCCGCAGTTTGACTGCGTCGAAAGCTATGCCTTTCGCACCGTTCACATATCTTTGCATCGCTATAGTACGCCCGTTACAATTGTATACGGGAGTGGTGCCTGCATCCGCGCGTTAGTCGTAATAAGATCTATTACTGGCATACAACCTGCGCAAAAGTACGGCAATGATTTCGTGCCCCATACTACACCGGCATACTACATGCAAATTGCTGCTGTAAAGCGGAACAGCTGGCGTCGTGCTTGAGTAAACACAATAAATATATTTACTCATAAACTTTTACTGAACTCGTAGTTTTTCCCCCGATTGTGATTATATCCACAGGTGGTGGAGCTCAACGTCGTTTTTTTGGAAATTTGTGCAATCGGAAAAAAACGCACCAGCACGATTGCCGCATCGTGTTGGGATCTTTACAGACAGTGCTGAGTAACATCTTACTGTTGCGCAGTTTTTTTTTTGCATCCGAAGATGGCGCAGTAGTACCGAGATGATTTCTTATAAGCAGTTGCAGCGTTAACAGGCGCCTTTCCCACATTTTAAAGTTCCAGATCCCCTGCTTGCCATGCTAGCGAGTCGTGCCTTGGGAGTTGAAAACATGTTCTGGCGTCCGTGGGAGCGAGAGTATACCGCGGAAGGTGCCTGGGTACGAGATAGGCGTGCTCCCTTCTATAGGCTGTTATTGGAGGCTGTCACCATATGCGGTCAACAATATTCTTGAGTAAACGGTTACATTTGTGGCCGGGATGTGTTAGACAATGATGAAAAATGCTTAACAGAGCAAACAACAGGAGGGGATAGAAGAGACGAGATAGAGCACTGAACTGCCAAAAAGTAATTTCTTGCGAAGGTTCTTGCTTAAATACAGTTACCAGTTGCACCAGTCATGCGCGAAGCACAATTATAATGCATAAGTACATCCCACTGACAAGCAAAGGAACAACTTTTTTTTTATCGGCGAGCGCTACAGAATGGGTGCTAACACAAGCATCTTTTATTGAGCATATTTTTCCTGCTTTTATGACCTCGCGTGTGGTGCGATCCTTGCATGTTGCAACGCTAGTACAGATTGAAAATATATGCCGGCAGTCACAGTGCTGCAGTGAATGGACAGCCATCCACGCTTATAATGATCCGCCTTGTACATATGTTCGTACAGCCTCTTAATTTACAACGACCTGTTTGACCGACGTAATATTTTCCACACGATAACAGCAGCTGATATACCACATTTTGGATACAATCTCTAAATTTATTTACTTGTTTTTTAGTGCAACCAAGGGCGAGTCTGGATGGAGGATTGGACAGTTAGCATAAGTGACTCAATTTTAGAGGGGCCGTAAAGACTACATTCAACTAACTCGCTGTGCCACTTTCTTAAAATGGTGCGCCATCTTGTGCATATACGAAAACACAGCGAAAGCGTGTCTAGCTGTAACAGGTTGGACTACGTTATCGTTCTCTTTGGCCTGAAGTTCACGCAGCAGGCCTTCGTCAACGGAAACATGCACGCGGCCGAGGTAACCAGCCGACGTCATCCTTCAAGATTGCTCAACAAAGCTTTCGGTAATCTTGTCTCTCGGTAAGCTTCGCCCCTAAAACTAAGATAAAAATTCTAAGACAGACTAGAATTGAAATCAATGCCCCATGCGTGTCAGTCCAGTATTCTACCACTGAGCTACGCCGGCTTCTTTCTTCCTGATTTTCGATAGAACGTCCCACACCAACGGGAAGGTATATTACACTAAATAATAAACATGACAGAACAAACGCTACCACGGCCGTCAAACGCTACTAAAGGACATGACGCCTTCAAATTTTCTCATTGTAAGCAGGACTTCTCCCCTTTCTAGCCATAAAGACACACAGTCCTTTGTTATTTACTACCTCGTGAAAACTTGATGTAATTTTCTTAAAATACTGTCTTTCTGGTCTCCTATCACGCTCACTGTAAAATTCATATACTGAGCAAGGCACTCAACATTATCAAACAAATTGTAATCCATCGTCATTTTTTCTTGTTAAATATCTGATTCTATAAGGTCTAGCAGAAATTCTTTAGTAGTTCTCTTTAAAACATTCCAAAAGTATATCCCGTGCCAGCAGTGTAGAAAAAATGTGGTCAGTTTCTGGTTGGTGACAGGGTAGACAGTCGGATACCCATGAAATAAAGAACATTGCTACTCTAGCAAGGGGCTTAGAAAAGGTGTTCCAGTGTGTAATCAAAAAATTCGTTTTGCATTTGGAGCTACTTGCATTGTTTTACTTGTTTAAACACATTTTCCCTGTTATAGCACTCTTTACAGTGGAATGTGCAGAAAGCGATGTGCGTAGTGCCACATAGGTTTTTGTAACATTTTTTTCTTACGAACAGACCACAAGTAGTCTGTCAAAACATGAACGCACAAAAACAGCACGCTGGCCCAGACGTGCTAAATATGGCGTTGTGTTGTCCCTTTCACCGCTTCCATGCTCACAGCAAACTCGGGCAGCAGGCTATCTAGTCTTACAGTGTTCGCAGAAAATGGTATCTGGTCTCACGGAGAAGGAAAAGAAATGTCACCTCTATTGACAACAAAGTGAAGGATGTTAGAGGAGGTTCCTCGGAGGTGCAAGGACGTTTCTCGGCACACCATTTCTGTAGGAAGGCTTCTGAACGAGCTGGCGCACGATGAAGGCAGCCTTATCGCGCTCGTTCCAGGACCGCCACTATACAGTCTTGGATACGTCTATCGGCACTTTAACCACCTGACCCTTTATGACATACTTGCTGCTTCCGTCAGTCAAATCCCTAACACTCATTATTCGAGTAACAGGCATTCCCTTCTAAACTATCGGCACATCTCCCCTACTTCGCATACCATGCCAAATTCTTGAACATATACTGTTTTCTCATATAATAAACTTCCTTTATTCGAACTTGTTCTTTTTATGATCACAACACTGCTTTCGTAAAACCTACTCCTGCGAAACACAACTAACGTCTCTTATGCACAAATTACATAACATTCTAGATAACTCTGCATTTTTCTCGGCTTCTCAAAAGAATTCGACAAGGTTTGCCATGAATTACTTCTATACAAGCTTAGTCTACTTTTTATTCACGCTAAACTTCTGACCTTGGTTGAATGTTTTCCTATCAACCGGTCTGAATTCGTTTAAGCAAATAACACTATCTCAGGAATTATTTCTGTATGTTCTAGTGTTCAACAGTACTTAGTCTTCTTCTCTTTATAATATACATAAACAATTTACCTTTTCGCGTTTCCTCATATACTCACCTTTTGTCAGACGATTGCGTAATCCTTAGGAAAAGAACTTGTGACGATGATATAACTCTTCTTCAATGTGACCTAAACGCGGTCTCCTTCTGGTGCAAGGAGTGCAAAATGAAATTCAACCTAACGAAGTGTAAACTTATGCAAATAACCCGATATGAAACAATTCAACTTGTTTACTGACTCATTAGTGAATCATTATAACATGTGTCATTGTACAAATATCTTGTCCATATAACGTTGAGCCTAACCTAAAATTATCATATCACACACATTATGAAAAAAGCAAGTAGCATACTCGGTTACATCAAGAAATGTTTTTAAGATCACCTTCTTCCTTAAAGCTTTTCTTATACAAAACGCTAATCAGATCTACAACTAAACATGCTGCATTAGTATGGAGTCCTTTTTTTCAAAATCTCCGACACGCACTAGAAAAGATTCAGAACAATTCTATTCGTTTTATTCGTTCTCAGCACAGTCGCACTGCCAGCATAACAGCAATGACAACCGACTCTCGCATCTTGGCCGTAGAACACATCATCTAGTTTTTTTTTTCATAAGCTTCACCATTGCCCACACTTGCATAACGGAGTAATCAGTCCTTCGCAGTACGTTTCTAATAGACTAGGTAATATACAGAAAGTCAGAATTCCACCACGTAGAACTCATGCATTCTTAAATTTAATCATACCGCCTACATCAACAGAATGTAATTGACTTCCTGCACTAAATGTAGAAATTGCTAACTCAGATTTATTCAAGCGTGTTTTACCAGTGGCATCGTAGTTTTCATTTTTTTCAACATTTAGTCTACATAGTGTAAATGGTAGGTGTCATTTTACTTGACGTATGGCCGTATTTCACTTTTCACTGTTTACCTCTGTTGCGATTATTTTTTTCTTTGATGTCCTCCACGAATGCCGTTGTGTATTATTGTTGGGTTACATGTCAAAATTTTTACACTAATATACTTTACACAGTATTCAAAATATTACTATTATAATACAACTGGGACACTTATTTTGTAAATATAACCACTCCACTCTGTGATGTCAATTGACCCTTGGGATAAATATATAAATAAATAAATAAATAAATGGCAGACTTAGAGCTATCGGGCGTTCTTCAAAATGATGAGACGAGTAGAGAAGAGGGCTTGGGAGGATATCGGTACTCGTGCGTAACATTTACCGCAGGAACATGTCACGTTACCCACTTGCGGCTTTGTCTACGAAGTAACAAGAACGGAGAGAACGTAGCCGCGAGGAGGTGAGCGCACGGGCCTTTGAATGCCGACGATTAATTAATGAATGAAGGAGTGTATACGTCTGTGCCCTTTAGACCGGGGCGGCTCGCGGCACCTAGCCATAAAGTTAAGTACTATCACTATGTGTTGACGTGTTGGATTTGACTCGTGCCTTGGTGGTAGCCACCAATCAGCTAGCCTTCTCCTGGTTATTTTTACCCGTTTAAAGTATATTTTGCCATCACGGCCCATGAACCCCAATGCTTTAAGACAATCCGCGCCATTATTTTGGACTATAGGGTGGATTCTTCACCGACAATTAACAAATGTTTAGCCATTTCCTCTTCCTCTCCACACGCACTACATAACGTGTCTGTGCCTTCGTATTTGGCTCAGTACGTCTTAGTCGGCAGTACTCCCGTTCGGGCTTCGAACAGCAGAGAACTACCCCAAGAATTATCGTAAAAATTTTCTTTTGCAATTCCCTGCTTTAAACTTTGAGAGGTCTCCAATGATGGTTTCGTAAGCATTCCAATCTTCCACATGTCCCCTTTGTTTCCTTCACCTTCTTAACCTATGTCTCTTTTTGGCTTGGTATTCTGCTGTTGCCTAAATACTTGCCTGACAATTTTCGAGTTCACTTCCTCCACTTAGTATCAACCTTCTTCATGTACAAGTAGGTGAAAAATTTCCTAGCCCAACGATCCTCTTTCATTTTTCTGAATTGCTACTCAAGTTCTATCTTGCTGCTTGCTTCACTGCACTCACAGGATGTCCGTCCTATGTCACCCCCTGATTGTGTGTGGTATTCCCGTGTGCTGCCAAAGCAAGCCTACCTATGTCACGTCGTTTAATTTTCAATCTTCTTTAAGCCTCTAATTTCATGCGCAAGACCACACGGCCGAACGTCAAACCCGGGACCATGACTCCTTTCCAAATTCCTCTCACAACGTTATCATCATCATCATCATCATCATCATCATCATCATCATCAGCCTGTCTACGTCCACTGCAGGACAAAGGCCTCTCCCATGTTCCGCCAGTTAACGCGGTCCTGTGCTTGCTGTTGCCAATTTATACCCGCAAACTTCTTAATCTCATCTGCCCACATAACCTTCTGTCTCCCCCTACCCCGCTTCCCTTCTCTGGGAATCCAGTTGGTGACCCTTAATGACCAGCGGTTATTCTGTCTACGTGCTACATGCCCGGCCCATGTCCATTTCCTCTGCTTTATTGCAGCTATGATATCCTTAACTCCCGTTTGTCCCCTAATCCACTCTGCTCTCTTCTTGTCTCTTAAGGTTACACCTACCATTTTTCTTTCCATTGCTCGCTGCGTCGTCCTCAATTTAAGTTGAACCCTCTTTGTGAGTCTCCAGGTTTCTGCTCCGTAGCTAAGTACCGGCAAGATACAGCTGTTATATACCTTCCTCTTGAGGGACAGTGGCAATCTACTTGTCATAATTTGAGAGTGCCTGCCGAATGTGCTCCACCCCATTCTTATTCTTCTAGTTACTTCAATCTCGTGGTTAGGCTCTGCGGTTATTACCTGCCCTAAGTAGACATAGTCTTTTACAACTTCAAGTGCACTATTACCTATCGCAAAGCGCTGCTCCTTTCCGAGGTTGTTGTACATTACTTTCGTTTTCTGCAGATTAATTTTAAGACCCACCTTTCTGCTCTCCTTGTCTAACTCCGTAATCATGAGTTGCAATTCGTCCCCTGAGTTACTCAGCAATGCAATGTCATCGGCGAAGCGCAGGTTACTGAGGTACTCTCCATTAACTATTATCCCTAACTGTTCTCATTCTAGGCTTCTGAAAACGTCCTGTAAGCACGCAGTGAATAGCATTGAGGAGATTGTGTCCCCCTGCCTTACACCCTTCTTTATTGGTATTCTGTTGCTTTCTTTATGAAGCACTATGGTAGCAGTTGATCCCCTGTAGATTTCTTCCAGAATGTTTATATATATTTCATCTACGCCCTGATTCCGCAGTGTCTGCATGACGGCTGATATTTCTACTGAATCAAACGCCTTCTCGTAATCTATGAAGGCTATGTATAGTGGTTGGTTATACTCTGAGCATTTCTCTATTACCTGATTGATAGTATGAATGTGGTCAATTGTTGAGTAGCCTGTTCTAAATCCTGCTTGTTCCTTTGGTTGATTGAATTCTAATGTTTTCTTTACTCTGCTAGCAATTACCTTTGTAAATAGCTTGTATACTACAGAGAGCAAGCTGATCGGCCTGTAATTCTTCAAGTCCTTGTCATCTCCTTTCTTATGTATTAAGATGATGTTAGCGTTCTTCCAAGACTCTGGTACTTTTCCCGTCAGGAGACACCTCGTAAATAGAGTGGCTAGATATTCTAACACAATCTGTTCTCCATCTTTCAGCAGATCTGATGTTACCCGATCCTCACCAGCAGCTTTGCCTCTGTGCATGCTCTCCAAAGCTTTTCTGACTTCTTCTATCATTACCTGTGGGGTGTCGTCTGGGTTACTGCTAGTTCTTATAGTATTAAGGTCGTGGTTGTCTCGGCTACTGTACAGATCTCTGTAAAACTCTTCCGCTATTTTAACTATCCTATCCATATTGGTAGTTATTTTGCCTTCTTTGTCCCTTAGTGCATACATCCGCCTTTTGCCTATCCCAAGTTTCCTCTTCACTGCTTTGACGCTTCCTCCGTTTTTCAGAGCGTGCTCTATTCTCTCCAAGTTATACCTCCTTACATCGCATACTTTACGTCTATTAATCAACTTCAAAATCTCTGCCAGTTCTATTTTGTCTGTTGTACTTGACACTTTCATGATTTCACGCTTCTTAATTAGGTTATTCGTTTCCTGGGAAAGCTTGCCGGTGTCCTGTCTAGCTACCCTGCCTCCAACTTCCACTACACACTCCGTGATGATACTCGTCAGATTATCATTCATTGTATCTACGCTAAGGTTGGTTTCCTCGCTAAGAGCAGAGTACCTGTTCTGCAGTGACACTCTGAATTCCTGTACTTTCTCTCTCGGTGCTAGCTCATTGATTGGCTTCTTGCGTATCAGTTTCTGTCGTTCCTTCTTCAAGTCTAGGCGGATTCGAGCCCGTACCATTCTATGGTCACTGCATCTTACGTTGCCAACCACTTCCACATCCTGCACGACTCCTGGGTGTGCAGTCAATATAAAGTCTATTTCGTTCTTATTTCCGCCATTAGGGCTCCTCCATGTCCACTTGCGGTTTTCTCGTTTTCGGTAGAAGGTATTCAAAATACGCAGAATATTGCGTTCTGCGAATTCTACTAGTAGCTCTCCTCTGGCGGTTCTAGTGCCGATGCCATAATCTCCTACTGCCTGGTCTCCAGCCTGCTTCTTCCCTACCTTTGCATTAAAGTCGCCCATTACTATAGTATACTGTGTTTTCACCTTACTCATTGCCGATTCCACGTCTTCATAGAAGCTTTCAACTGAAGCGTCATCATGGCTGGATGTAGGCGCGTAAGCCTGTACTACCTTCATTTTGTATCTTTTATTCAGTTTAATTACAATGCTTACCACCCTTTCATTAATGCTATAGTAATCCTCTATGTTGCCAGCTATGTTTCTGTGAATTAGGAACCCTACTCCCAGTTCTCTTCTGTCTGCCAAGCCCCGATAGCAAATGACGTGCCCATTCTGTAGCACAGTTAAACATTCTCACAACGTTATACATATTGTAATTCAACAGTGCCCTACTTTTTATTAGAGCTGCATTTATGTTACCCTTAGTCATTACTCATCTTTCTCGTGCTTCCTTAGGTACTATGCACAGTTGTTTGTCCATACGCCCATATATTCGTATTTATCCAATATTTCTAGCGTAACTTCCTGTATCTTATGGCCACTGCCTTCGTTATCATCAAAAATCATGATCGTCGATTTTCACTGCTGAACTTCAAGTATAACCTATCTCCCTCATTGCCACAGATGTATATCAATCCCTGGAGATCTTCCTTATTGTCAGCTATTAATACTATATCATCTGCATCCAGCAATGCTGGTAATGACTGCTCAACGAGTTTTCCTTGTTAGTAAAATAGAGGCAGAAGTCTACTTCACTCCCCTCTAGTTTTGCTTGTAGTCCCTGGTGATGCAGCATCAATAAGAAAGGTTACAAAAGACATTACTGCCAAAGCCCACGTTGAATCTCTATAGGTTCACATACCTGTTCTTTTGCATTTTATAACTACCTTGTTACTTTTACTGGTACCCTTCAGAAGATTTGTTATTCCATCTTCTACATCTAGCGTGTCCAGCATTTCCCAGAAATCGTCTTGAATCACACCATCATAGGCTCTCTTGAGATCTAGAAATTCCACTCACAGGGGACTGTGTTCTTTTTCCGCTATTTCAATACACTGCATCAATAAAAACAGATTGGCCGCCAACCTTCTTATTTGCAGAACCAATTTTGTAGTTTTCGCAGAAAGAGGCCCTGCTACAGTTCTTTAACTGTGGGACCTCTTTCTGTATACATTCTTTTGTTTTGTAGTACCTTGAGAAAGAATGAACTTAAACTCCTCATTCTCCACCAGTGTCTGCAGTATTTCGTTTACTATCTGCATCACCAGACTCTAAACTACTGATGTCACTGTTAAAGGACGGTGGTTGTCTATATCAGCTTTGTCACCCATTCCTTTATAGATCATACTCATCCGGCTTATTTTCCTCCCATTGAGGGCTTCACTATTCATTATTGCTTTGCTCGCTGCCTCTTTTGATGTTTGCTTAGAGTTTTTCCTAGTTTTCCTAAAGCGTATTTGGAATGCCGTCAGAGCCTGCTGATGTGCTAATAGGAACCCTATTCTCTCCTTTCCCACTCTCGTTGTCTCAGTGAAGACACTGGGCTATTTGGTCCATCCTCATCCAGTATGACGTATACAGTGGTTTCTTGGCTTTAGCCACCAATAAGATAACCTCCTTCTAGTTATTTCTACCCGCTTAAAGCCTATTTTGCCCTCCCTGTCCCTAAACCTTAGTGCTTTGACAAAATCTGAGCCATCATTCGGAACTATAGGGTTAAGCCCTTTACAGAACATTATCAACTGTTCGGCAGTTTCGTCCTCTTATCAACACGCACTGTTTATTGGGTCTAACCCTTCGTATTCGGCCCGATATGTCTTGGTTCCGAGTACTCCCGTCCTGGCCTCAAACAGTTGAGAACTACCGCGAATATTATCATAGATTGTTTCCTTGGCAATTTCCTGCTTAAAGGTTCGATATATCGATCTGTAGTGCGGACTTCCTAATCGCGCCAATTGTCCTCATATCGGTCTCAGCTTCCTTCACCTTTTTACCTGGTAACTTTTTTTGGTTTGACCCCCTGCTGTTTTCTAAGTATTTACCAGTCCATTTTCTGGTCCGCTTCCTCCATTTTGCATCGACATTGTTCATGTACAAGTTGCTGAATACCATCCTAGAGCAACAATCCTCCCCTATTTCTCTCAATCACTTCTCAAACTTAATCTTGCTCCTAGCTTCCCTGCCCTCAAATGATGTCCATCCCATATCACCTTTTACTCCCTGATTTGGTGTATTCCCATGAGCTCCTAAGGCAAGCCTGCCTATTCCACGTTCCTTAATTCCTAATCTTGCTTGAACTTCTGATCTCATGCACAAGACCGCAATGCTGAACGTCAGACTAGGAACCATGACTCCTTTCCATATCCCACTAACAACGTCATACCTATTGTAATTCCACAGTGCGCTGTTTTTTTTTGTCACTGCTGCATTCCTGTTACCTTTAGTCGTCACGTATATTTCGTGTACCCATAGGTACTCGGTCCCATTGCTTATCCATATGACCAGATATTTGCGATTATTTGTTATATCTAGCATGACCTCCTGTGTTCTAAGCTCATTACCTTCATTACCATTAAAAATCATGAATGATTATTTTTTCTTAGTGAAGCTGAATTCTAACATATCTCCCTCATTACTATAGATGCTCATCAATATCTGAAAAACTTCCTTGTTGTCGACTGTTAGCACTATATCATCTGTGTACATCAATGCTGGTAGTGCCTGTTCAATGAGTTTTCTTCCTTGACGAAAGAAAAGTTAGGGTTAAGTCCACTACCCTCTCATTTGGTCTTTCATCCTTGCAGGTACATCATGAATTACAAGGGTGACAGACGACACCCCTGCCCAAGCCTCCCTTTTACCTCTGCGGGCTCGGATACCTGTTTTTTTCCACTTTATACCTACCTTGTTACTTTTATGAATAACTTTTGAAAGACTAGTGACTCCATCTTCCACACCTAATGTGTCCAGAATTCCACACAAGTCCTCTTGAACAACGCTCTCGTACGCTTCTTGATATCCAAATTGCTAGCCTCAGGGGCCTGTGTTTTCTCTTCTGCTATTTCAATGCACTGCATCGCCAGCCTGTAGACCACTGATGTCACTGTTATAGGACGGTAGTTGGTTATGTCAGCTTTGTCCCCTTTTCCTTAATACATCATGCTCATCCTGCTAAGTTTCTATTCATCGGGGAATTCACCATCGATTATTATTTTTCTCACTGTCTCTCCTAAAGCCTGCTTAGACATCAGACCTAATGTCTTTATCACCATAGTTGAATGTCATGTGGACCTGTTGATGTAATACTGGGAACCCTCTTCTCAGCCCTTTCCCACTTGCATTGTGAAAACGGAGCCATTGCCACTTGATTCATTCTTGTGTATTGTAGTGAATAAAGCACTTCTTTGTTGAAAATTTTCTGTCACCCTAGTTCTTCTATATTCAATAGCTTCGTCCCCTTCTAGCCTAGCACCTTGAGCTGTAGTTATAAACCTCTGCTCTTGGCTCGTCTCATTTCTTAGGGAGCTTAGATGGTTCCAAAGTTTCGCAGCTGCCTTTCTATCTTTTTTATGTATTTCTGCCAGCCACTGGGCTCCCTTTCTTCTAATCTTTTCGTTGATCAGAAGGGATGAATCCCATCTACAGCTTAGAAAGGTTTCCCATTTTCTTTCAACATCATCTGTTGGTTCATCCCGCTGCTTAGCATGTCTATGTGCCCTAGAGGATTCCTGCCGTTTTGCTATGGCTCTTTTAACTTCCTTATCCCACCAACTTTTGGTTTTGCGCCTTCTTTTCCGGAGTGACTTGTCATGTGCCTTAGCAAGCTCTAGCTCAAACTTTCTTATTAGATTTGTGTATGTCCACACTGTTTTATTATCCTCAGTGATTACTTTCTCAATTTGTTTAGTGGCTATTTCGATTTTCCTTTCTGAATAAAAATTTTCCTGTAGTTGCTCATCTTGTCTCCTTCCCACTTTCACTGCTCTTCCAAAACTTAGATTGATACATTTGTGCTCACTGCCCAGACTTCTGGAGCCACCTTTATCTATGTGCATTCCCCTGAGCTCATCATACATTTTAATAGACATCAGTGCGTAATTTTTGTCGACTGAAGCCTTCCTACCTTCCATGTTATTTGCGCTTCACACTTCTCGGTACTGTTGCAAATGAGCAAATCATACCCTTCACACATCATCACTATCATCATCAACATCATTACCATCATCATCATCGGCCTGCGTCCACTGCAAGACAAAGGTATCTCCCATGTTCCGCTAGTTAACCCGATCCTGTGCCTGCTTCTGCCAATTTATACCCGCCAACTTCGTAATCTCATCTGCCCACCTAACCTTCTGTCTCTCCCTAACCCGCTTACCTTCTCTGGGATTCCAGTTAGGTACCGTTAATGACCAGTGGTTATCCTGTCTACCCGCTACATGCCCGGCCCATGTCAATTTCCTCTTCTTGATTTCAGCTATGATATCCTTAACCCCCGTTTGTTCTCTAATCCACTCTGCTCTCTTCTTGTCTCTTAAGGTTACACCTACCAGTTTTCTTTCCGTTGCTCACTGCGTCGTCCTTAATTTAAGCTGAACCGTCTTTGTAAGTCTCCAGGTTTCTGCTTCATAGCTAAGTACCGGCAAGATACAGCTGTTATATACCTTCCTCTTGAGGAATAGTGGCAATCTACCTGTTATAATTTGATAGTGCTTGCCAAATGTGCTCCACTCCATTCTTATTCTTCTTAGTTACTTCAATCTCATTGTTTGGCTCCGCGGTTAGTACCTCTTTTAAGTAGACATAGTCTTATCAACTTGAAGTGCACTATTACCTCTCTAGAAGCACTGATTTTTTCCGAGGTTGTACAATACTTTCGTTTTCTGTAGACTAATTTTAAGACCCACCTTTCTGCTCTCCATGTCCAACTCCATAATCATGAGTTGCAATTCGTCCCCTGAGCTACTCAGCAATGCAATGTCATCGGCGAAGCGCAGGTTACTAATGTACTCTCCATTAACTTGTATCCCTAACTTTTCCCATTCTAGGCTCCTGAAAACCTCCTGTAAGCACGCGGTCACTAGCATTGGGGAGATTGTGTCCCCCTGCCTTACACCCTTCTTGATTGCTATTCTGTTGCTTTCTTTATGAAGCACTATGGTAGTAGTTGATCTCCTGTAGATTTATTCCAGCATGTTTACATATACTTCATCGAGGCCCTGATTCCGGAGTGTCTGCATGACGGCTGATATTTCTACTGAATCAAACGCCTTCTCGTAATCTATGAAGACTATGTATAGTGGTTGGTTAATTACTGAGAATTTTTCTATTACCTGATTGATAGAATGAATGCGGTCGACTGTTGAGTAGCCTGTTCTAAATCCTGCTTCTTCTTTTGGCTGATCGAATTCTAATGTTTTCTTTACACAGTTATCAATTACCTTTGTAAATAGCTTGTATACTACAGAGAGCAAGCTGATCGGCCTGTATTTCTTCAAGTCCTTGTCGTCTCCCTTCTTATGTATTAAAATGATGTTAGCGTTCTTCCAGGACTGTGGTACTCTTGCCGTAAGGAGACACCTCGTAAACAGGGTGGCTAGTTTTTTTTAACACAATCTGTCCTCCATCTTTCAGCAGATCTGATGTTACCTGATCTTCAGCAGCAGCTTCGCCTTTTTGCATGCTCCCCAAAGCTTTTCTGACTTGTTCTATCATTACTGGTGGGGTCTAATCTGGGTTATGCTAGTTCTTATAGTATTAAGGTCATGGTTGTCTCGGCTACTGTACAGATCTCTGTAAAACTCCTCCGCTATTTTAACTATTTTATCCATATTGGTAAATATTTTGCCTTCTTTGTTCTTTATACATACATCCGATTTTTGCCTATCCCAAGTTTCCTCTTCACTGCTTTGACGCTTCGTCCAATCTTCAGAGCGTGTTCCATTTTCTCTATGTTATACCTTCTTACATCGCATACCTTACGCCTATTATTCAACTTTGAAAGCTCTGCCAGTTCTATTTTGTCCGTTGTACTTGAGGCTTTCATGATTTCACGCTTCCTAATGAGATTAGTCGTTTCCTAGAAAGCCTGCCAGGGTCCTATCTAACTACCCTGTTTTTAACATCCACTGCACACTCCGTAAGGATAATCGCCAGATTATCATTCATTGTATCTTTGCCAAGGTTGATTTCCTCATTCAGAGTCAAGTACCTGTTCTGAAGCGATACTCCGAATTCCTGTGCTTTCCCTCTCATTGCTAGCTCACTGATTGGCTTCTTGCGTATCAGTTTTGTCGTTCCTTCAAGTCTTGGCGAATTCGAGACCGTACCATTCTTTGGTCACTGCGTCGTACCTTGCTAACCACTTCAACAGCCTGCACAATGCCTGGGTGTGCACTGATTATAAAGTCTATTTCGTTCTTATTTTCACCATTAGTTCTCCTCCATGTCCACTTGCGGTTTTCTAGTTTTCGGTAGAAGGTATTCAACATCCGTAAATATAGCGTTCTGGAAATTCTACTAGTAGCTCTTCTCTGGCGTTTCTAGTACCGATGCCATAATCTCCTGCTGCCTGGTCTCCAGCCTGCTTCTTTTCTACCTTTGCATTAAAGTCTCCCATCACTATAGTATACTGTGTTTTTACCTTACTCATTGCCGATTCTGTGTCTTCATAAAAGCTTTCAACTGAAACGTCATCATGGCTGGATGTAGGCGCGTAAGCCTGTACCACCTTCATCTTGTATCTTTTATTCAGTTGAATTACAATACCTACCACTTTTTCGGTAATGCTATAGTATTCCTCTGTGTTGCCAGCTATACTTCTGTGAATTATGAACCCCACTCCCAGTTCTCTTCTGTCATCCAAGCCTCTATAGCAAAGGTTGTATCCATTCTGTAGCACCGTATAGGCCTCATCTGTTCTCCTAACCTCACTGAGTCCCATTATATCCCGCTGAACACCCTCTAGCTCATCGAATAGTACAGCTAGACTTCCCTCTCTAGATAAGGTTCTAGCGTCAAACGTTGTCAAGTTCAAGTTCCATTGGCGGCCTGTCCGGATCAAGAGATTCTTAGCACCCTCTGCTGCGTTGCAGATCTGACCACCGCCGTGGTCAAATGCTTCGCAGGTGCTGGGGACTGAGGGCCATGAGTTATTTGACGTATGCAAGTGGGAGGTAGTGGCCAGATACTGCACCAGGGTGGCCAATCCTTCTCTGGTGAGGGAGTGCGTTCCCAGCGGTGGTTACCGGTGAGGCCGCACCCCAGGCATCCTAATGCAGTTCCATCACCACGCGGGTTTTTTTTTTATCCGGTTGGGAACTGCGCGGCAACGGGATTCGAACCATGGATGTTTTGCATGCGAGGGGGATGCTCTAACCACTACGCCATGCACTGCATCCACACACACATATCCACGATCATTTTGCAGTGGGGTCTGTAAACCCATATATATCTTTCAAGTGCGCATTCATAGCTCCTAGTATAATTATTCCACACTCTCCTCCTAATTCCTCAATGCACTTTGGTATACACTCTACCATTGCCTAGTTTTCCTCTCTGGCTTTTCCTCCCGTCCACAAGTACACCAAACTAAGGAGTGTCATTTGCCCTGCCACTTTTCTTTTAGCCATAAATGTTTTTCGTACTCCTCCTTCACCCTTTGCCAGTATGTACTTCTATGAATGAATGCCCTAATACCACCCCCCTTTCTGCTGCCTTCTGTTCTATTACAATATTCTCATGCGCAACCCGGATAGTTAGGAGATTGTTCGATGTTCCTAAGATGTGTTTCTAAAAAACCGTATACCATCAGCTTCTCCTTCCTTAGCTTTTCTCCTATCTCTTCCCACTTCAGCCTGTTCTTGCCACCCTGCATGTTAATATACCCTATGTCTGAATTGGCTCGGCCGTCGTGGCTACATCTATTTCTGTCCCGGACTCTACCTATCTTAGATACTGGTGCGACTTTGGAATGGTATCTGTCCATACCACCTGTCAAAGCGCCTCCCTGGTTGTTTTCCTCGTTACTAGCTATCCTGCACCCCGAATGCCCGCGTGTCCCCCCCCCAAAAAAAGCTACTGCGCGTCTTGCAAGTCGCCAACCCACCTCATGACCTAACTGCTTATCGAAGTGAATTCTGTCTCGTTGAAAACCACCTCTTCTATGCACCTCTATGTTCATTTCCCAAACCTCAAAGCCTTTCTCTCGACTCATTCGCCATATCTCTTGGTTTGCGTTGACCACCGCTCTTTGCAGGTTGCCGGTAAGTGTTCATGCTGTTACCTAATACATGTATGTCATGATTATGAAGTTTGCTTTAGTCATATACATTCGCAATCATACCGAACTTGGTATATGTAAAGCTAGCGAAACGGCCGCGAGTGTGCTATGAGCGTGGCATGTTGTTAGGTTTCATATAGCCAAGAGTCCGACGGAATCCCGTCTGGTCGGGGACAAACATCATTCAAAATAACAAAAACGCTGACCAAGGTGAAATATACAAAACTTAAAAAGACGTTTCGGCTCCCCACACGGGAGCCTTGTTCACAGTGACCGCAAATGGCGTGGTGCGCTCTTTTTTTGCATGTTTCATCACGTGTTGCAGACATCACGCGTACACAGGGGGGAGTGTCCCAATATTTCTGTTCAACGTATGCACAGTAGTTTGAATGGCCAGAGATTCAATGTGCAATCGTGGTAACAACTTTCTTTCTGTGGTAATGATGCAGGCTTTATCCCAGCCGATAGCGTGCCCAGTAGACGCAACATGTTCTGCGAATGTATTAGAAGCTACTTTCTTGTTCTTGACGTCATTAAAATGTTCCCGGAACCTTCTTTTGTATTTGCCAGTTTCGCCAATGTATCCGTATTCAAAGTTTTGCAAGGAATTTTATACACCACGCAGGAAAAATCATGTCTGTCCAACTTATCTTTGACATTTGTAAGACGGCCTCGGATCTTTCGTGTCGGAACGTGAGCCACTTGGACGTCGTAGCCGCGCAATACCCGAGCGAGAGTATCGCTGAAGCCTGGGACGTAAGGCACCGATGCGCGTTTTTTCGTAGCAATGGTGTGTGACTGAGCCGGACGCTGCAGTTGTCGCTGCACCAAGTTCATGAAGGAAAGCGGGTATCCGCAAGTAGCCAGCTCCCGTCGAACGGACTCAACATCTTCTACTGCGTCTTCTTCCTTAGAACAAATCCTCCAAGTGCACTTTACGAGTGTAGACACAACAGAACGTTTATGGCAGGAAGGGTGCACAAAATTGAAGCTTAGAAAACGACCGGTGTGTGTTTCTTTTCTGTACACGCTGAAAGTCAGGTGCCTACCATCTCGTTTCACGAGGACGTCAAGGAACGGAAGGCAGCCATTTGATTCTTCTTCCACGGTAAACTGTATCGCGGCTTCCACGGAATTTAGCTGTCCTAAGAATACTGGCAGGACATCCTGTTGCTGAACACACAAACAATCATCCGCATATGGATGGAAAGTCTTGGGCGGGGCAGCAAATGAAGTGAGAGCCCGGTTTTCAACAGGCTCCATTGTAAGGTTGTGACAGTGATGGAAGCAGAAGATCCCATTTCAGTGCCATGCACCTGCTTGTAGTATTTGCTCCTGAATATAAAGTAGGTGTTCTTTAAGCAGAACTTAAGCAACCGTAACAGATCAGGAACATCGATGGGCGTTCTGTCCGACAATCATTAATCTGACTCAAGGGCTGTCTTGCACACGTCGATTGCCATACCAACAGGTACACTTGTAAAAAACGACCGTACATCAAAAGATGCTAGAACATCATTGTCATCTAGTAACATGTCACGTACCTTATCAATGAAATCA
The DNA here is from genome assembly GCA_013436015.1 of Rhipicephalus annulatus. Lineage (NCBI taxonomy): Eukaryota > Metazoa > Arthropoda > Arachnida > Ixodida > Ixodidae > Rhipicephalus > Rhipicephalus annulatus. The sequence continues at coordinate 331,752 of WOVY01014866.1, read as the reverse complement.
CTGGAATTCCTTAAGTGCGTTTCACTTTTTCCAACGAGTGGCGAGAGGGTCCTGTGTAAGTAAGCCGAAAGCTTGTTCAGAGGTGACCTTGTAAAATTGACAATCGGGCGGATTGGGACACCTGTCTTGTGAATTTTAGGCAGTCCATACATAGCTGGCGCTGATCCGTTGCTACAAAGAAGAGAGTAATATAAAATTTTTGTGTAGGCGGCACGAAGCGAAAGACGTCTGCTAGTAGCTTTTGGAGGTCCCTCTGAAGTTTTGCTGTTGGGTCGCTATGTAGTAGAAGGTACATGCTGGCATCCTCGAGAAGGGCGTTAATCTTGTTCAAGTAGTCATTCGTGTCAAGCAAGACAGTAGCGTTGCCCTTGGCCGCAGGAAGTAATACACTGTCTTTATTATTGCGTAGAGACTTCACCGCCTGAAGTTCTGTTGAGGTCAGTGGGGAAGGCAGCATATGACGAAGTGAAGAGAGCACAGACACAGCACGCGTACGGGCTTTGTCTCTACGAGAAAGTTCTACAAGGCTCACAGCATTCTCGACGGCGCAAATTATCTTCCCACGGTCTGTTTCAGGCCCCGTATTGAAATTGAGTCCCAGATTTAGGACCGCAGTTTCGGCGACGTTTGGCTTGTAGGAAGAAAAGTTATGCACGGTGCATTTGCCTGGCGCACGCGCACCTTTCGCATGTCGCTGTTGTAAGCTAGCCAGTTTCTTTTCGTGCGATTGTTCACAACGATTGTTCACAACGATACAACGTCGCCTCTGAACAAGCTTTCGGCTTACCTACACAGGACCCTCTCGCCACTCATTGGAAAAAGTGAAACGCCCTTAAGGAATTCCAGTGATTTCATTGATAAGGTACGCGACATGGTACTAGATGACAGTGATGTTCTAGCATCTTTTGAAGTACGGTCGCTTTTTACAAGTGTACCTGTTGGTCAGGCAATCGATGTGTGCAAGACAGCCCTTAAGACAGACCAATCATTGTCGGACAGAACGCCCATCGATGTTCCTGGTCTGTTACAATTCCTTAAGTTCTGCTTAGAGAACACCTACTTTATATTCAGGAGCAAATACTACAAGCAGGTGCATGGCAACGCAATGGGATCTTCTGTGTCCGTCACTGTCGCAAACCTTACAATGGAGGCTGTTGAAAACCGGGCTCTCACTTCATTTGCTGCCCCACCCAAGATTTTTCTTCGATATGTGGATGATTGTTTCTGTGTTTTGCAAAGGGAGGTCCTGCCAGTATTCTTAAGACAGCTAAATTCCGTGGGAGCCGCGATACAGTTTACCGTGGCAGAAGAATCAAACGGCTGCCTTCCGTTCCTTGACGTCCTCGTGAAACGAGACGGTAGGCGCCTGACTTTCAGCATGTACAGAAAAGAAACCCACACCAGTCGTTTTCTAAGCTTCAATTCTGTGCACCCATCCTGCCATAAACGTTCTGTTGTGTCTACACTCGTAGAGCACGCTTGGAGGATTTGTTCTAAGGAAGAAGACGCAGTAGAAGATGTTGAGTCCGTTCGACGGGAGCTGGCTACTTGCGGATACCCGCTTTCCTTCATGAACTCGCTGCAGCGACAACTGCAGCGTCCGGCTCAGTCACACCCCAATGCTACGAGAAAACGCGCTTCGGTGCCTTACGTCCCAGGCCTCAGCGAGGCCCTCGCTCGGGTATTGCGCGGCTACGACGTTGAAGTGGCTCACGTTCCGACACGAAAGCTCTGAGGTAGTCTTACAAATGTCAAAGATAAGTTGGACAGACATGATTTTCCCTGCGTGGTGTATAAAATTCCTTGCCAAAACTGTGAATACGGATACATTGGCGAAACGGGCAAATACAAAAGAAGGCTCCGGGAACATTTTAATGACGTCAAGAACAAGAAAGTAGCTTCTAATGCCCTCGCAGAACATATTGCGTCTACTGGGCACGCTATCGACTGGGATAAAGCCTGCATCATTGCCACGGAAAGAACGTTGTTACCACGATGGCACATGGAATATCTGGTCATTCAAACTACTGCGCATACGTTGAACAGAAATATTGGGACACTCCTCCCTGTGTACGCGCGATGTCTGCAACACGTGATGAAACATGCATAAGAAGAGCGCACTACGCCACTTGCGGTCACTGTAAACAAGGCTCCCGTGTGGGGAGCCCAAACGTCTTTTTAAGTTTTGTGTATTTCAACTTGGTCGGCGTTTTTGTTGTTTTGCATTAAGTTAAGTTTCACGTGAAATGGGTATTAGGAATATATGTTTGGACGTGTCATATACCTTTTTCGTCTATTGACGGCACCTAACACAATAGTTGGTATATATGAAGCTAGCGAAACGGTCGCGAGCGCGTTATGAGCGTAGCATGTTGTCAAGTTTTCATGATTATCATCTGTGGACGTGCAGTTTACCTTCGTTGTCCATTTGCGTCCCTTATTACCAAATTTGGTATATGTGAAGCTATCGAAGCGGCCGTGAGCGCATAATGAGCTTGGCATGCAGTCAAGTTTTGACATGACACATATCTCATGATTATCACCTCATCACCATTCGTACACCTTCGTCGTCTATTCACGTCACGGAATAGCAAATTTGGAGTACGTGAAGTTAGCAAAACGACTGCAAGTGCACGAGGAGCGTGGCGTGTAGTCACGACTTCCTTGACATACGTGTCATGATTTCCACGTTAGGGTCTGTTGTTTATGTTCGCCATTGAGTCATTTCATACCACTGCAGTTTTGCAATCCGTCTTGTGAACAAAACTATCGGAAGAGTAGCAAGACCATGACATGTACATCATGACATTCATAACATACGTGTCATGATTTTCGTGTCATGACTAGTCAATTATGTTCATCATACAGTCATGTTATGTCATACAAGTATTGGTAAGACCCTTTATCGAAACGCTGAGGAGAGACAAAAGTCGTAGGTGGCTAGATAGTTAGATTGATACGGGCAAAGTTGCCGAAGTTTACCAAGAAATGCTTCGCATATAAAAGCCGCCCGTACTTGGCGCAAAGCTATTCGCGATTCACCGAAGCGCGCTTATCCCTCACGCCCACTTTGCCCCACTGATGCGGGGGCAGAGGGGGAGGAGTAGATGCTTGTTCGAGCGCGCTTATTCTTTGGTGGGGAGAAGCGTGTGCCATGGGCTTTCACTGGAACGATTGTGTTAGTTGCCGGTCCCACGAAGTTCTCTACCGTCTCTGCACAGGGCCCGTTTGAGAAAAAAGGGCGGTTTTCATGCACAACGAGGTATAACAAATTGAACACTTGATAGTTTGCCCTCATAAGTACCTGCGATTATGTTTCGTGCGTCGTTTTTTTTTGTAGCCAGTTCCTTACGTGTCGAGCAATAAACGTTGTTAGTAAGCCCGCGTCCTGTATGCGTTGATATTTATGCATCATTTGAGCGTGAGCAGCAAGCTGAACTCTTCAATGTCGTTGCCGTTCTCAGCGTGACATTTCAAGTTGATGATTGATAGATTGATTGATATGTGGGGCTTAACGTCTCAAAACCACCATATGATTATGAGAGATGCCGTAGTGGAGGGCTCCGGAACTTTCGACCACCTGGGCTTACTCAACTTGCATCCAAATCCGAGCACACGGGCCTAAACATTTCCGCCTCCATCGGAAATGCAGCCGCCGCACCCGGGATTCGATCCTGCGACCCGCGGGTCAGAAGCCGAGTACCTTAGCCACTAGACCACCGCGGCGGGCCGACATTTCAAGTTGTTGCTGTAGCATTCTTCGCTTCGCGCTGGCGGTGAAACTGTGGCTTTTTTCTCTGTGAACACATGTTCCTGACTGCCTATAAATATGTTTTGTTCAAGAAAGTGTGCACTCTAGTTCTCACCTGTTGTGGCCTGCTTCGACTCTGCTTACATGAATTTCGCGCTCATATCTATCATCATATACTATGAACAGTGCATTTTTCAAAGTATAGAATAACTTCAAAATTTCAAAATTATATGCAAATTTTTACATTGTCATAAATTTGTACTCAAAGGCACTATCGAACTCAGAATAATGAACGTTATGCGTACAGAGCTGCATAGTGGTCCTTTAGATGGCCGTTTTGAAATAAACTGAATCAGCGCCTGAATAATTTTTGCCAATTTGGTCTTTCAGAAAGCGAGCATACCCTATGTATGCGAATATGACAACTTCTAGATGCAAGACGGCATAGCAGGATGCGCTGTTGTCGCAACCTTCGAGATGGACACGTATGTGTCCGTAGTGACGGCCTCGCTCAAATGCAGCAGCATGTTTCTTTTCTTTTTTGTCCTGGTACAATTGAGCGTGCTTATTTGTAGCTATATTTATTTGCGGAAGAGGGATGAGTTACTGCACAGTATATATATATCAGCTGGTTTAGCTGGTGGAGCTGAATAACAACCTTCCTGCTCAGCTTGATATTCGGAAAATTCATCGCCTATAGCGGGCGCAGTGGGTGATTATATATGGCGCCAACAGAGAGTATCAGAGTGCGTCTTTCACGAGACGCCAAGTGCGTCTTTCACAAACAGTTACGTCTTTGCACTCGGCGTCTTTCACAAGACGCTTGGTGCGTCTATCACAAACAGTTACGTCTTTATAAAGCATATGGGATGGCCTAGGCTGCTCGTTCTCGCTGTGCTGTCTACAACTACGCAGCTCGAGCTCGACCTAGTGATGTATAGTGGTTGCAGCCCTTGATGTAGACATATGCGTTTCTGGTGAGGCGAAATGTAACGGTGGCCATAAACTGAGGCTCGACGCAAGCAAAATTCACATATTCTTGTTTTCTTACCTACGTTGCTGCAAGAGTACTCGGTGCTAATAAAGTGCGGGATGCACAAGTTTATTAGTGGTGTGACCGACTTGTCAATTCTCAACTTCACTATCCATTCCTTTTTCCTCTTGGAAAGGAAATGAGGCTTACTGTCGTCGATGCTCTCTTTCTGCACTGCGGCATGCAGCACATGCGATTACTTCGAAACCTTTAAATGTGGGCATTTCTGGGCCGCGATGACGACTCGAACAACACAAAGCAAAATCACCCAGGAGTGCCGCTGCTCCGCTGACCCATAAGTATTTGAAAAAATTTTGCCGGTGGCCACGGGGTGACGTGACACTCTAGAAAACTTGCGAGTACTAGTTCAGAAGCTGCACATTTACATTCTGTGCCCGCAAAATTTTCCAGTCTTTTGAAAAGGGTTTCGGGTGCCCACTTTTTGCAACTCTCACATGCAAAGTTCTATTTGGTGTCTTTGCTGCAACGAGGCGAAATTTTCACATAGACGTCACTGAGAACAATAGCATTGCCAAACAACCATAAAATGCTGATAGCAAACTTAAGACAATGCTGAATTTTTTCTCACATTTTCATTTTATCGCAATTTATTTTTCGAAGTGGAATCATATCACGAATGTCTGTAGCACTTCAGGTGATTTTGTTCGGCAAACATAGTAGTGGACAAATAGCGTGAAACTATCGCCAAGTCATCCGGCTCGAACATGTCACGAAAATTAGGTTATAAAAATTAGGAATACGATTGCAATATTTTCAGTGATCTGCTGGAAAGCTCTTGTTACAGACAACTAAATTGTGTTCTTTTCGGCATTCGTTCACGCATTTCCAGTCTCTCCAATGTACTGGCGTCCACAGTTAACAGGGATCTTATAGACCACATTGCAAGCAGATTACGTAAATCCCGTTCAATGCTTCGTAATACAGAACCACATTGAATCTTAATTTCTCATTCCACCCAATTAGACAATTTGCATGGTGTGCAGAAAACTACTGAAAGGTTGTGCTTTGATGCCTTTCTTCTTATGCTATGAAAGCGTTTTGTATATATAAGATAACAGGAACATTTTTCCTCTAATTTTCTCCTGTAACTTCGCATTTTGGTCGCTTAGTTAGCCCTTCAAATACGCTTAAAGCTACTATCAAAAGCTAGACAGCATTTTCCTCGAAATTGTTTTATTTGAGCTCAATTGTATCGATGGAAGACAAACACTATGTGCAAAACAACCCTATCTGAATCGGTTTCTCGGTAGCTACAATATTATGCAAAATAGTTCACAGCGAAAATTGTATACTGCTAGGAAAAACTAATATGAGTTCTGCAGTGGCACCATGGGCGGTCTCCATTTGTGTTCTCAGTTACATCGTTAATAAGCGCGCGTGCCATTGGCTCAGTTGTGAGTGACTTCGTCGAAGCTTCGACGCCGAGCTTAGGTCCAACTGTCTCTCCTGAGACCTCCCCGCCGAGTTGGCTCACGATGTCAGACGCTTGCAACAGCGCGGCGTCGCGGCGTCAATGTGATGACTGCGGGACCACGCTTGCCGGGGCGAACGCCGCTTTGGCGGGAGTTGCTCCTGCGGCACTTTGGCTTCGGCTGTGACATCTGTGACCGTTTGTAGTTTGAGAACAACCACTGTGATTAACGGACTGAGCAACGCGTTCGATCGCTCATTACATATCTACATGACCCTGATCATGCGAGACACAATGTGGGGCATCTGAAAGGAGCACTGTGGTAAGACGAAGCGAACGTTGCATTTATTTATAATAATGTTGAACTCCAATGGCCGATCCACTTCAAGATTTTATGCTCTGAGTGAAACAATTACATTCCAATCGGGAATCGGGAGCGTGTATTGAGTGTTCTAATGGCAGATTGAGAAAAACCGCAGATCAGGGATTGCTCCATGGAGCAAGAATTCTTGCTCCACCGAAATCGGTGGATTTGACCGGAAGTGCAAGTGACGTATTCTGTGCGCCCACCTTTCATCCAATCACTCATGGACGTGCGGAAAACACTTTTCACTCTCTCGCACCCTCTGGTGCTCTCTCACTAGATTTTGGCTCGCCAAGAGCTCCCGTCGAGACGCACGCGTTCCAATCGCAGATATGGCAAGAGCAATCCCGCTCGGATCTGCGCGCTCTATTCGCGATCCGGGCCAGCACTCGAGATCTTCCGTTGGAATTCAACATAAAAAGCATGAACATGTTAGCAGTAATTGTGAAGCATTTCAGTGTCACGTCGGGTTCAACCAACACCACCTAGACTTTTTTTCAGGCCTCCGTAAGCCTACGTGACGTCATCATGCAGTGTGAGATCTGCCTGAAAGGTGGCTTCACTCAAATGACCGGCACACGTTCGCGTTTTGTCGTTCTGCGGCCCAGTTGCACTCGTAGCATTTTTTTTACTCAGAGGTTTACACCTAGAAGCACTTACCACAGTGTGCTTTGTGGGCGCAAAATCCTTGCGAGGAATCGCTCGCGTCCATGCGGTTCTTTGGTCGGCGTCCATCGGAAACCGATAGACGCGCGCTTTAGGTCCATGAGCGTAGTTAGAGTTGCACCCCGGTGCACAGCAGCATCCAGGCATATTGCGTAGTTTACCCAACCATGCTCACACTGCACAAGAGAAAGAAAAAACAGCGTGAGCGGTAACAAAATGCAACTAGCCTACAACCACAACAGCCAACAGAGCGAGCGAGCTGGCTCGCTCGCTCGCTTGCATCGGTTTCCGATGGACGCCGACCAAAGAACCGCATGGACGCGAGCGATCCCTCGCAAGAATTTTGCGCCCACAAAGTACACTGTGGTAAGTGCTTCTAGGTGTAAACCTCTGAGTAAAAAAATGCTACGAGTGCAACTGGGCCGCGGAATGACAAAACGCGAACGTGTGCCGGTCATTTGAGTGAAACCAGCTTCCAGGCAGATCTCACACTGATGACGTCACGTAGGCTTGCGGAGGCCTGAAAAAAAGTCTAGGTGGTGTTGGTTCAACCCACTGCTAAACAGCGGGGCCACACATTTCAGCTTTCGCTGGTTAACCATTTGTACGCAGTGATTCGGCGGTGAATCTTCGTCTTTGGTTAGCGTCCACATTGATTTATAATTGCAGGATTAAAACGCTGTGAAGATTTGTATATATGTTGACGATTTTTTTATTGTTGGTCAGGATCTACGGGTGAGAAACTGAACCAAACGATTGGCAACATAGTGTTGTTTTTTAATGAAAGCAAGAAACTGAAATATACTTCCGAAATCCCCGAGAAGAATGCGCTACAGTTTTTAGACATCAGGTGTTATTCTCGCCTCGAGCAGTCGCCGTTAGTTAGATATGAAAAAGAAGCGCGGAATTCAAGCTAAAGGCAGGCTAATGTTAAAATGCGATTTATCTTGATCGCCAGATTTACAGCCTAACATAACCAAATTGGTAGTATGAAAACAGTTTTTATATTTTAATAAATATAAATGATTTTGTACGTGTCTAAACATACAAATAAGAGCACACTTTTTACCCTCTTGCTTACAATAAGGCCACCAATAAGTTGCCAAAAAGAATAGATTACCTGAATTTTATATGTACCCTAAAGACAAAAATATTATAGAGAAAGCTATACGAAACAGTAACGAAAAACAGTGTGTACAGGGAACAACGAACAAACTTACTACAGAAAATAGTCATTGGTTCAGTGATGAATACGTTTAGCGGAAACGCTGATTAGCTCTTCTTGGTCGGGAAAGAAGGGGATTGTACCCCCTTGCTCCTCACGGTATAAAAAGCTGAACCCTTTGGAGAACGCCTAATTACTTTCACAGATTAGAATACCAAAGTACCTATAGGGATAAACAAAGGGAAAGGTCATATAGTGCAGTGACAAAATAAACATGCCTGGAAGGCTGCTAAGTATTTATATTCTATGAAATAAGGCCGATCAGCAAGCTTCGTTAGAGACCCTAGAAGAAAGGCTGGATTTCATGGCTCTAATGCTTTCAGTGTGGTTGTCGTTAGAATAAAACGGGCAGAAATACTCTGAAACAAAATCCGAGGCAGAGATTGGTTTCACAAGCACCACTAGTTTCCACACGCACAGCTAGAAATGGCAGTACCCAAGATTACGAGCTGACTTTGTTCATAATGTTTTCAGTGCAGCACAGTCCCGTTCTGTTACTTGATAAATGAACATGATAATTAATAACAGGTGACTGGGTCCTAATCAAACATTGTTAAAGGGGAAAATACGCGGACTGTAAGTGTTTCCGATGACAGCCTTGCATTTTGTGACATTTAGTTACATGTAAACCATATTTTGCACCAGGTATAAAAGCATGCATTTGGTTATTATTTGGTATAAGTAGTTGAGTTCGCCTGCTGCATATTTTGTGTCGGCTAAGGTTCTTGCCGGAAACAGTAACATTGAAAGATTCCAGTAAAAAACAGCACAAGTATGAAATGTTCAGGTAGTTATTCCTTGAAGCTGCACATGAACTTGGATTGGGAAATAAACCATGCTATCAGACCAGCATTGTTTAGGCGCGGACATTCGAATTTTGTCAACTTTGCACCAGAACATGTACCGTGCTATCAGCATTAGAGATTCGTTAGAATAGACAATGGGTAGCGCAAGCAGCACGCAAGTCAAGTGTTTGCCAGCATGCAAGCAACTAGGCTGCGTTGGAGTGTCCTGTTTTGCACCAGCCTCCTTCAGACAGCGATGCGCACGCATCGGTTGACGTGAAAAGAACGGCTGATAAAAAAACGTGGCTACATTTAGTGTTGCTGGTTATTTTACATGCAAATAATAATGACACTGGCTACTAAATGCGCCTTAAGTAATTCTAAGAAGCCAAAAAGTAGCCATGGTGTCGCCAGTGGAGGTAATAAAGTAGCCAATTCGGCGCAAAGTAGCCACCAACGACAGCCCTTCTTTCGTCACCTTATATGGCGGGAATACTATCCAAGCTCATCGAAAGCGCTACTATCATCTGATAGTGCTCACTTCCTGAACGGGATACCGTTAGAAACGGTCTCAACTAAACCTCCAACAGTCCGTTTGTCTATGCGATGTCACAGTTTTCACAAGCAAATACTCTGTTTCGAAGACACTGGCCATCCTTCGATACTAATTTCAGGTGTGTATGAAGCACTGGTGCAAAAATATAAATGACCCCAATCCAAGGTTGCAGCAGAAATAGTAATGTACATGCGGTTTTACATCGCCAAACCACAATATAATTATGAGAGACACCGCAATTAAAGGCTCCAGAAATTTTGACCATCTTCTGTTTTTTGACGTGCACTGACATCGTACGGTGCATGAGCTTCTACCATTTCGTCCCCGTTGAAATGTGACCACTAAAGCCGGCATCAAATCGGTGATCTTCCTGTCAGCAGCCGAGCAAAGTAGCCAATGATCCAGCGAGGTGGACTTGCAGCAGAACATAAGATTAATGTTTTTGTGAATCTATACATTCACTGCGCTTCTTTTAACATCAGAAAAATGGCAATAAAGTACATTTTTAAAACTTCGGCGGAAAATGCACACAGCAAACAAGAGAATGGTGGGGAAAAATACTGTGAGCCCTTGTCCGCGGTGTACATTTGACACTTTATTTTTAACATCTTGTTATACCAACTAGTCTAATCCCGCCTTGCATCCAGCACAACCTTGAAGTAGTTTTATCGGCAATGAGAAGATTGTCTAATTCGTGTGCAATGAAGAATTAAGATTCAAGATGGCTCTGTACTACGAAGCATAGAACGTGCTACGCGCAATGATTTACAATGTAATGAAAAAGCATCACATGCAAAGTTATGCACATGCAATATGCGTTTGCAATAAGATCCCTGCTACGTGTCGAGGCCTGTACATAAAACCGACAGGAAGATGCTTCAACTAGCGGCAACATGAACACAATTGGGATGTGCGTAAGGGAGTAGGAATACCTAAGCTTTGTAGCTGATTCTTGAGAATAGTGCGAGTGCTTTCCCATTTTTTCCAGAAGGCTGAATTTAAGCAAAAAGCAAAGTGCAAGACAAAGCATGAAATTGCCGAAGCGTTTTTATAATGGAATCGGTAGACAGTTGCGTCAGCAAGTCATCAATTTCTCTCAATGACAATGAAGATTCAATACGTCGAAAGTTTCAGTTAAGGCATTTATTTTACCCTTTTCATGGTTGGTCATTCTTTTATCGACGCACTCACAATATTTTCTATTGCGGTGACACTGCCTGCTTGAATTTGGCTGATATTGCTTGTTGATTTCATGAAGGTTGCTTGTATTCGATTTTGCTGTTGCTTTAAAGATTGTCGGTATCTGTGCCCACTTTTTTTATCTTTAGGTTCAGCTTTCAAGTTGCACACGCATGGTTTTAAAAAGCACCCTTGGTACTTTTGCACGAAGATATACATTGATTCTGACGCCACACTTTTGTCTGGAAATGCGGTGAGATTGATTGATTGATATGAGGGGTTTAACGTCCAAAAACCACCACACGAATACGAAAGACGCCGTAGTGGAGGGCTCCGGAAGTTTCGACCACCTGGGGTTCTTTAACGTGTACCCAAATCTGAGCACACGGGCCTACAACATTTCTGCCTCCATCGGAAATGCAGCCACCACAGCCAGGATTCGATCCCGCGACCTGTGGGTCAACAGCCAAGTACCTTAGCTACTAGACCACCGCGGCAGGGCTGCAAATGCGGTACGGTACTGTACGCTGTGAACGAGAGTGGTTATCGCAACAACGTTCAGTTGCAAGTTCAGCCCTGGTCCGGTGTACTGTGTTCTTATATCCTAATCCTTATGATGCGCTGAGATTCTCCAGCGAAGAAAAAACATTTGACTGTGTGTTTCTTTGGAAGCAGGAATAGGGTACGAGATCCCCGCATGTGGAGGCTTGTACAACGGTCAGACGGGCTGGTGTGTGAATGAACGCCTACTAGAACAAACCAACAGTTTTTGAAAAAAGGCAGACTACAAGTTGGCAATTCATTCTACTATATGTAGGAGCGTAGCCGCTATTTCCATAGGACGCGCATCGTTCGCACATACCGATATTCCCGAGCTAGAGAATACTATGAAGCCTTCGAAATGCGTAATGTGAGGTGCTGTTATGGCTAGGATGTTGGCATCAGCTTCCAACTCGGAGGAGTCGGGTGGATCAACTGGTTGTCGAGATAAGCCTTGGGCATCGCTGTGAAGCTTGCCAGACTAGTACACTACAGAGAACGTGTACTCCTGCAATCGTAATGCCCATCGCCCCAGTCTTCCTGTAGGGTCCTAAAGGGTTGACAGTCAGCAGAGCGCATGGTGGTCCGTGATAGCTGCGAACATGCGTCCATATAGGTACGGACGAAATTTTGCGATAGCCCAGATGAGAGCCAGGCATTCTCGCTCAGTAATTGAATAGTTCATTTCCGATAGAGAAAGTAGGCGGCTAGCGCACGCTATGACACGGTTTGTGCCATTCTGCATTTGTGCGAGTATTGCCCCTATGCCATGGCCACTTGCGGGTGTGCGAAGCTCCGTTTGAGCGGCTGGGTCAAAATGAGCCAACATAGGTTGTGATGTGAGTGCAGACATCAACGACGCAAAGGAATGTTCTTGGTTTTCACGCCAGGAAAAAGCCACGTTCTTTTTGAGGAGATCCGCGAGGGGCCGAGAAATTTCCTCGAAGTTGCTGACAAAACGGCGGAAATATGAACAGAGTCCCAAAAAGCTACGGACTTCTTGCATGGAACGTGGGACCAGACACTCGAGCACCGCGCGGACTTTATTAGGGTCAGGTCGTACACCAGTAGCGTCAACAATGTGGCCAAGTAGATTTACCTTTATCTGACGACGCCCAAAGGTGCACTTAGACGCGTTAAGTTGGAGGTCAGCAGAGCGAAAAACGTCAAGAATAACCGACAGATGTGGAAGGAGGCTTTCAAAGGTTGGCGAGAAAACGATGATAACGTCTAGATACTACAGGCACGTCGACCATTTAAAACCGCAAAGTAGGGAGTCCATCATGCGTTCAAAAGTTGCTGGCGCATTGCACAATCGAAAAGGCACGACTTTAAATTGATAAAACCCGTCGAGTGTTATGAATTCCATCTTCTCGCGGTCGCGGTCATCGACGGAAATTTGCCAATTTCCAGATTGTAGGTCCAGAGAAGAGAAATACTTGGCACCATGAAGGCAGTCAAGCGCATCATCAATTCGAGGAAGAGGATAGACATCTTTCTTGGTTATTCGATTGAGGTGGCAATAGTCGACGCAGAACCACCAGATGTTGTCCTTTTTTTCAAAAAGCACAACAGGTCATGCCCAAGGACTGGTTGAAGGCTCTATAACGTCTTTGTCGAGCATTTTCTCTACCTCCTTCTGGATTATTTGGCTATCTGATTGAGACACACGGTGAGGACGCCTATGAAGGGGACTGGCGTTGGAAGTGTCGATACAGTGGGTAACAACGCTCGTGCGGCCAAAGGAACGGTCGTCGATATCAAAAATTGTCGAGGTAAGAAAATAGAAGACCACGGAGCGCTTCAACTTGAAATGGCGACAGGTCATTTGATATCATTTTGTCTAGGAAAGCTCTATTCTGTGTGGCTGCGACAGGTTCAGCTACGGTCTTGGTGTCACGAGTGAGAGATGAAATCGTTCATTGCTCCAGAGTGGGTGTTCTGCTAAGGCAATACCTTGAATGACCTTGGTCAACACGGAGAAGTTGAGCGCAGGGAGAAGCGTCTTTGTCGCTAATCCTCACTCTAGTATGAGGAAGTATGATGTTCCGGGAGAGGGTCACGTCAATGAGTGGAGCTGCCAAGTAGTCGCCATCTGCAACAGGTGAGAACGGTGACATAGAAAGGTACACAGCGGCCTTAGGCGCTAATCGTAGACACTCCACAGATCATAGCGGTGTGCGAGCTGCCGGAGAGACATCAGAGTACAAAGGCCACTCTAGCTGTAAAGTGCCGGTTAAACAATCGACGAGGGCTGAATGCGTGATCAAGAAGTCACTGCCGAGAATCGTGTCATGTGGGCAAGCGTCTAGAACAGCGAAGAAGATGGAAGTGTGAACGCCGGCCACAGTGACGCGGGCAGTGCACATACCAAGAACTGATGTTCGGCTGCCGTCGGCTGCTCGCACAGTCGAAGACATGGCAGGGGTAAGACCTTTTTTTTCAGGCGGAATTGAAGACGTGAACTCATAACGAATATGTGGGCACCAGTGTCCATTAGAGCTGTAATGGTCAGGCCATCGATAAGAACACCAAGTAAATTTTGTCCGGAATTGGTGTCCGAGTTGTCAATGCAGCGCCACTTCCAGGAGCTGCATCTGCTAGTTCCCCGAGAACTGCTCAGAATACGCCGGTGATGAGAGCGACGGCGTTAATAGAAGTGCGGCTGGCGAGCCTGAGGTGATGGTGAGCGGCTGGACCAGGTTCTATGGGCGACGACATCGACGTAGGATGGTTCGGAACGTAGCGTAGAACAGCTAGGTGAAAGGTACTGAAGGTGGTCATCGGCAAAACGAAGTGGCGAATACTGCCCACGGTCCTGTCAGTAAAGGTCTAGAAAACGTTGCCGGAAAGACCATCTGTTGAGGCAGTGGCGAGAAATGTGACCAACTCCATGGCAAGAGAAGCATATTGGTCGATCATCTTGTGTGCGCCACTCAGATGGATTTCAGTAGCGTGATTAGAACCGCGGGACCGACGCGGCAGCAGCAACAACTGTGGCAGCGTGGTAATGAGCGTTAGGATTTATGGGCTTCGGTGTGTGGCTGGAGTTTTCTGGAACTAAGACGCCCATGTTGGCAAGCTCTTGTCGCACAACAGCCCGAATAAGAGATATTGGGGCCGAGTTGCCAGGCATAGGAGGTTGATAAGCGGAAGGTGCCATGGCTTCCAGCTGCTGGTGGACAATTCTTTTAATGTTTGGAGGATTCTAGAATGAACGTGGTGCCACAGGATTCCTCACAGGAAGAAGTGGCAGCGGTGTTCGGGAGTCGGGAAAAACGTTGAGTGATTCTCCTGCTTTTGGCATGTTCGAACCACTGACATTCACTGACAATCGAGTCAATGGTGGTACAGTTCTTGCATATCGAAATGTTGAAGGCATCGTCGGCTATGCCCTTCAACACATTGCTGACCTTGTCTAGTTCAGGTCATGTCTTTGTCGGCCTTCCGACACAAGGCGAGCACGTCTTGGATATAGGTGACGTACGACTCGTTGGAAGATTGAACTCTTGACGCGAGTTCCTGCCTGGCTGCCATTTGTCGAGCAACTGACCGGCCGAACAAGTCACGGAGCTTCTGCTTGCGCATGTCCCAACTTCTTCAGGTCTTCCTCGTGCATCTCGTACCAGGCGCGTGCAGTACCTCCCAGGTAAAGGATGATGTTGGCCAGCATAATCATCTCATCCCGCCTGCGTTGCTTGCTGACGCGCTCATATAAGGCGAGCCACTCGTCAACGTGAGTTGTGTTGGTGCCGCAAAATGTATCTGGATCGAGAATATTAGAAGTGTTCACAGGTGATGGAGCAGGTGTAGACTGAACGGATGGTGCGCTGCTTTCAGACATCGTGGCTGGACGAAGCTGACGTCCGCTAGGGAGATCCAGTGTCGAAATGTTACCCAGAACTTCCACCAAAATAATGTAACGGGGAGTATTTATTAAGTTAACGCTGGTTGGGCTAACACTTCACATAGTGTGCAAGGATACAGGACAACAAAGTTCAGACACGACCACACCACAACATCGTCGTCTTCATCCCTTCTGCATCATTTCTGCACCCGTGCTTGAGGTACCTTTCCATACCCGTGACAATATAATTACGTACACACTTAGCGGTTGAAGGGCGCACTAGGGGCCAGATTTCGCTCGTGTTTAACTTTTAAAACGAAGCTTAAGGGTCCCCCAATTTTTATTCTTAGCTTGTCACCGACTATAGTACCTCTCACCAGTGCCTCCCACCAAAAAACAGAAGACTTGCTGCTCTAGCATATTATGTCTCACTTGGTGCTCATTGTCCGCTAGGTGGCGTGGTTTCATTATCTCTGAATGATTAAGAGAAGTAGAACATATAACGACAATGATTCGTCACTGAAGCTGTTCAACAATGGCTTCAGAGATTGCGTGACCGAAGCAAGATTGCAGAGGTCATGGTAAAGCATCTCGACTGAAGCATGAAACGCTGGCTGCACTAGCATTGTAGTCGCGCCCTATACGCAGTTATCTGTGACTCTAGTTTTGTTCTTTGATTTTTGCTTCGTGCTGTGTATGAGGGACATTATGTCAGAATCGTGCAGTTTCCACGTGATCCAACGAGGTTTTCACGCCCACTACTTCAAGTCTGATAGCATCCGACTAATAAAACTGCTAGCAACAAGAGGTGCAGAAAGGCAATGATGTCGACGGCTTAATGCGTTGCCTTGGTGGAGTCAGAGGCCAGTGGGACGCGGCTAAAGCTATCAATCTCTGCCTCCCAGGATGCTGAACCGGCGTGGGGAATTGTATCAATGAGCACAAGAGTAGTTTACCTCTTAACTCATGAGCAGACACCTTCCTGATTCTCTCCAATCGATACTTTGTAGAAGTGCATGGTACCATTACGTGCATGTTGATGTCGTCTTCCCGCACAGTTCATGATTTGTTATGTTCAGATATAGATTGGAGACTTCAGCTACCGCAACGGTTGAACCATGGTCATAGGCGTTAGTCATCGCGATGGAGGTGTGTCGCTAGGTGTCAACGTGGATGCATCCACGTCAAACGGTGATAGCTGCCAAACACCAATGAACATTGTACAAAATCATAGTAACTGCAGAATAAGCACTATTTTTCATCAAGACACCTTTAGCTTTCATGTTCTATCCATTCTCGTAATAGAGGGCTCGGTCATGTTTTTCGATACCCCTCCGCCTCCTCTCATCTGAAAGTCTAATTCCCTCCTGTCACGAATAAACGCATGAATAGAAAATCATCGCCTGGTTCCACCTGTTTCTTATTTGAAGTGAAGTGAAATGAACTTTATTTGGTCCTGGAGAAACTGGTCAGACAACCCCCCTTATAGGGGTCCACCGCAGTTGCTGGCCGCGTCCACGCTGGGACTGGAAGACCGTGGCCCTCCGCCCGTTTGTAGGCCTCCTGGACTGCGTAGTATTGGTCTGAGAGTTCGGGGCTTTTAAGAGCCCTGTTCCAGTCTTCTGTGCAGAGCTATGCGCCATATAACGCCGCGCACTACCAGAGCATGTGAGAGAGTGTGCAGTTATTTGCCTCATAACTAGGGCATCCTGGAGTTATGCCATCAGCAAAGGGCTGAATGGGCTACGAGATGGGAATGAACGTGCCTGTAGCATCCGAAAAACCTGTTCTAGTTTTGTTTTTTAGCTGTGTCGCACCAATGAAGCCTCACCCAGAAGTCGAATGTCAATCATATTAATCTTAATGAAGCCGAGTTAAGCCAAGTTAGAGATAACACGAGGTAAATATGCTCAGGCAAGCCAATTCTATTGATGCCAATAAAGCTGCCTGAATCAGCCAAGTTAAGCGTATAGAACACGGCTGATCTTTCAGCCATAGAAAGCGGTTATAAAACGAAAATAAAACCTGCCCTTACGGAAGAAGTTTAATGTCTACTACGCACTTTCATAAGAGACATCAAAGGTAGAAAGCCTCGAACGCAACAGACAAAATAGAACACGCAGTGCTTTCGAAATTGATTATTAAGCATAAGCTATCCAATGTAAGAAGGTATGCCATGGAGATAATCAAACATGCTCTAAAGAATGGAGGAAGCTCCAAAGCGGTGTAAGAGGAGACTTGGGGTAGACAAGAACTACATGTATGCACAAAGACACAAGAAGGCAGAGATTACCACCGTAGATAGGATAGTTAAACTAGCGGTAGAGTTGTGCAGAGATATGTACTGCAGATGAAACCGCCACTAACATAATATGAGAACTATCAGTTACCCAGATGACCTCCCGTCAGTAAGGACAGAAGAAGTCAGAAAAGCATCGGAGGAAATGCAAAGAGGCAAAGCTGCTGGGGAGGATCAGGTAACATAAGATCTGCTGAAAGACGGAGGACTTATGGTGTTAGAAAAACTTATGAAATGTCTCCTAACGGGAAGGTTACCAGAATATTGGACGAATGCTAACATCCTAATATTCCACAAGAAAGAAGAAGACAAGGTCTTGGGAAAAAACAGGCCGTTCAGATTGGTCTCCTTCGCATACAAGCTATTTACAAAGGTAATTATAACAGAATTCAGAAAACATGACGAAGTAATCAACCAAAGGTTCAAGCTGGAATTCGTACAGGTGCTGAACAATCGACCAAATTCAAACTAATATTAGGGTGAAAGGTAAATGTTTAAAATACACCCAATCATTATGCATACCCTACGTAGATTTTGAGAAGGCGTAGAATATCAGCAGTCACACAGACACTTCAAAATCAGGGCATCCACAAAGCACACATGAACATTTTGGAAAATACCTACAGCATATAAACTGCCACTATGTGCTACATCAATAAACAGACAGAATATTATTGAAAAAGCGTGTAAGACAACGGGATACGATTTCTCCAATGCTATTTACCACGTGTTTACAGGAGGTTTTCAGAGGCGTAGAATTGGGAAGAGCTAGAGACAATATTTATTGAAGAGTACCTTAGTAACTTGCACTTTTTCGATTACATTGCATTGCTGAATAACAAAGCGGACGAATTGGAATTCATGATCACTGAATTACACAACGTGAACAGAAAGGTAGCTCATAAATTTAACCTGCAGAAAACTAAATAAAATACAGCATTCTCTGCAGAAAACAGCGCTTGAAGATGGGTAGCTGTGCAGTTGAAGCTGTAAAAGAGTACGTCTAATTAAGACAAGTAGTAACTGCGGAGCCAAACTACGAAATTGAAGTACCTAGAACAATAGGATTGGGGTTGAGCGTATTCGGTAAGCATTCTGAAATCCTGAATAGTAGATTACCGTTTTACCTCAGAGGAAGCTATTTAACAGTTTATCTTACCGATACTTCCCTATGGAGCGGAAATCTAAAGGATTACAAAGGTAGCTCAACTTGACTTGAGGACGACGCAGCAAGCAATGAAAAAAAAACTATAGGTGTAAACCCAAGAGACAAAAGCAGAGGAGAATGTGTCAGGGAACAAACGAGTGTTAAGGTCATAATAGCCGAAATCAAGAAGAAGAATTGGTTATTGATAGGGCACGTAGCGTGAAGGCAAGATAACTACTGGTCATGAAGAATCACACACAGAATTCCAAGAGAATGCTAGCGGGTGATGGGGAGACAGTAAATTAGATGGGCAGACGAGCCTAGCAAGTTTGTGGGTATAAACTGGCCGCAGCAAGCACAGTACCGACTTGACTCTCAGAACATGCGAGACACTTTTCTCCTGCAGTGGGTGTAGTCTGGCAGATGATGACGATGATGATATTGATGATGATGATGAAGATATGAAAGCTTGAACAATTTATTTTGGTGCTTGACACCTTCAGTACATTTTAACGTAAAAGCACCTTGTTGATTGGCGGTCCATCTCCATCCTAACGAGAAAGGCCAAGGCTCACTAAATGAACATGCCTTTGTGCTAGCTGTTGAGTTATCGGTGACAGCATAATTACTGAACGAGGTTTGACAGCCAGAAAGGCGTCACTGTTTATGCGCAGAAATTGCTCTAAGGTCACGCACTTGCGGCAGGGTAAAAAAGTTTTGGAACACGTTCGTTCTACAAGAGGAAAACGTGGTGCGCATCATGTTCGTCGTGCAAACCTTGTTGGCTGGCCACGAGCGTAAACGGCAAACGTGGTGTTACAGCTATGCTTGGCAGACGCGCGTCTTACAGCTAGTATTACACTCCATAATCTGTCTAAGAAGTTCCCTTCAGCACTGTGGAGGCTATGGGGCATGCATCTTATATAGCTAATAGGAAGGGCGAAAACACCCTGCACTCGTCTTCATGCACTCCGGGCCGTCTATTCAACTTCTCGCTGGCCTCCGTGCGCACACGTGCGGCCTGCAGACGGCAGTACCGAAAAAATGGAACATGGCTGCATCCATCGACGCTGGTGCCCTCCGCGTCAAGTTTATCATGTTATCGTCACATTCTCTGTCTATGTGGCCCGTAAGTTCAAAACTGACGCTTGTATTTGCTGCAGATTTATGTCATGGCGCCTATTCGGGAGCAATGTAACCATGCCTTCATTGCGGTGTTTCCATGCACCGTTGTCGAAGTCTCGACGTGTTAGTCTTAGCAGGCATAGTTAAGAAAACAGCTTATCTTTATTAGCGACTGAGCTCACTTGGTGCTCAGTCCTTATCGTAGGATGGTACAGGGCTAAAGAATATTGCACCATTCACTTGTTGCTGTATACGTTTTGGGCTAGTTTCAAGGGAAAGTCTGGATCAAAGCGCCTGGCGGCGTCTGCTTGGGCGTGGCAATGTTGAACTTCAACGATAGTTACCAGCAGATATCTGAACAATAGTTAAAGGAGAAGGGTGCGAATGTGATGAAGAAATATATTACCCATTGATGCGCAGCAGCAGATGCTAAAGAAAGGAAAATATCTCAACCTTGCCTATTTCTTGGCAATTTACTGTAAACGATGGAATGGATTTAGTTACAATGCGAAAAGTCAGGAATGGAAGAAGCGTGCGCAAGCAGCGAGCCATTGTGGAGATTGCCATCTTGTCCCTTGCGCTGGGCTACGCATCTCTGACTTTTCATCTATTAAATAAATGCATTCTTTTGTTAGAATCTGTGAAACTATGTTTCCTGCGCGAACATTTGACTTGTTTATATCACTTAGGCTTGGCAGTGCTGAACGATCGTGGTGAGACAAAGTATAGCACAGATATAATTTGGTATGAATTATAGTGAACTATGGCGTTGATAGATGCTATGAGCGAAGTGGACGCTTGGGCGGAGGTTGCCACCTGACGCTTCGTTAAAGCGTTGAGAAATTGCGCTTTTTCAATTAAAAACCCCTTGAATGAAATTGTTGCGCAAACGTTGATACAGCAATTTTCTTTTAGTTTTTTGCTCGTTCCGATGTAGCGAGGTCGCCCAAGAGTACGGTTGTGGTGGTCGCACCAGCTTTGTTGTGCGAGCATTAGCTTCCTTCTTGCGAAAGGTTGTTCCTCATGAAGAGGGTCGCGAACGGCTTTCCGCGGCGCCGGATTGTTTGCGAGGGAGCTTAACTGTCGTAGCCTAAACGAACATCGCGGTAGTTCCCTGTGTGTGTTTACTTTAGTTTAGAACAGCTGTCTTCGAGATAAAACTTGGTGCAGGCCTCCAGGCTTGGATGTACCTCTTTAAATTCGTTTCAACCAATTTGAGTCAACAGCGGAAACGTTTGTGTGGTGCTGTCTGGTTTAGGTCTTTGGGCGGGCTCCTGGGTTGTTGCCAGCGGAGCCGGGGAGAGTTGCACCGTTGACGCCGGGACAGCATGTTGCAACGTTGTCTGAGTTTTGTAGCGTACAAGGGTGTACAACTTCATTTGCGACTATTTTAGCCACATAAATCAATTCAGGAGAAAGTATATGAAGATGCTGTGTGTACGTGTTGATCCTCTCTCCAGTCGCGACTAAGTAGCGACAAGAACACTATGCTACAAAGTGTTGAAGGCTGCATAGTAATGAAGAACCCCCGTACGATGATGTCCCCCTTGAGGAGCCAGAACGGCGTGGACGACGTTGCAAGTAAGGCTCACCTTGCAACTGCGGCCACCTCGGGACCCTTCATCGTCCCCCCAATATTCAAAGGTACACCTGAGGAATCCGTAATGGAGTGGATGATCTGCTACGAACATGTATCTTCACTCCACTCATGGAACGACAATACAAAGGAGAAATTTCTTGATTACGGCTTTGGGGAGAGACGCAAAAAAAAGTACATCAGAAAAATTATGAGCGGCGTTTGTATTACCTGGGACGAGTGGACCACGCTGCTGAAACCTAGCCTCACTGGCCGCGACGCAGGAGAAATAACCCGCCTGAGACTAGAGAATCAAGTACAACTCTCGTCTGAGAGCCCGGAGCAGTATTATTACGACGTACTGCAGCTCTGTGCCCACGTAGACCTAGTCATGACAGAGGGGGACTGCGTACGTCAACGTTTACGTGGACTCTGTGTCGATGCTCTTGAGAAAATGTTCCTTGTGAACCCGACAAGTTCTGGCAATTTTTTTCCAAATCCTGCAGCGGATAAATTATACCACTGTGATGGCCCGTGCCCATTTTACTCTTTAGAACAGCTACCTCCCAACCAACGTTGTGCAGCCGTAGTCAGGCGTAATCACGACACCGCCTTCTCTGGTGAGCGCCCCCGTTCGCGAGAAGTGCGAGGACGCCGTACAAACACGCATTTCAGGCGCACAACATCACCGACGCGAACCTGCAAGCAATCTAGAAATGAGTGCCCTCTTCGAGTCCATCAAGTCACTTGGCGTAAGGGCTGTAGAAGACGAGGTTTGTCGACCATCTGCCCAGGAGCCTGCTAGAGCATGCCGCGGTAGCGATGGGCACCCCCGATGTTACTACTGCCATCGCCTAGGCCACATCGCGTGACAGTGTCACTGGCAGTACGAGGACCAGCAGCGACACAGAAGGAACGAACAGAGCGGCAACGGTGAGTGGCATTTTGACTTGGAAATCGTGAACCGCCAGGCATAGGGAGCCAACCTGGCCATTCAGCCCTCACATTGACGGTAAACCAATTACTCTATTTACTTGTCAAGGCAAACGGAAGAAGTGACAGAACAGTCGTCGACACCGGCTCTTCTGTAAATGTTGAATCCCTCGATTTCGTACAGCAGATCACGTCAGTTTGATAATTGAGAGAGCATGGAATTTTCATTCGAAGAATTGGAGAAAACATCCTATCGCCTATGGGGGAAGTGGAAACACTTCTTAAATTTGGCACCGTGCAAATAAGTCAGAATTTTTTATTGTCAAGGAATGCCCTTTCGAGCTGCTGGGTGGGCTCCCATTTTGCCGAGCAGCTTGGTTACCTCTTGATTTTTCTGCAAAGAAATTCCAGATTGAAGGCCAGGCTTTTAACCTTCGAGAGGGTCAAAGAGTGTAACAGAAGGGGCTGTTGCGATGAGGTGCCACGAGGAGAAGCGCCTACAACCACGAACTGAGGTGGTTATGCCTGTTCAGATTTCGGTAGACGGTGTCCACATTGTCGAGCCAGATATTAAATTGAGAAACGGGTTGAGTGTGGTGCAAACTATGACGAATGTGTTGAGTGGTGCCGTCATTGTCCGTGTGGCTAACCGAACTATGTGTGCAGTAACATTGAATTGTGGCACAAAGCTTGGCTAGTCTACGTCTACTTATGATGTGCAACTCGGCGTCACCACACTAGACAACAAAGCTGACAGCGGTGACTTCGAAGTGGACGTTGGAGACCATTCGCAACCTACTAAATAAGCTGAGCTGCTCTCCCTTGGAAATAAGTTGCGCCAATTGTTTACGGGAGAACCCAACCCAATCCCGAGAACTGACGTCACGGAGCAAGTCACAGACACCGGTGATTAGGCTCCCATTTATCAACATCCCTACCGACATTCCAGCTTCGAAAGGGAGGTTATTTGCCACCAGATTGATGCGATGCTTCATGACGGAGTGATAAGAGAGTGCAACAGCCTATGATTGTCCCCTGTAGTTCTGGTAAAAACGCTTAACAGCGGCTGGCGCTTTTGATTCTGGAGGGGTGAGTGCTGTCACAAAGAGAGACGTGAAACCTTTGTCGAGAATAGATGACATTCTTGATGTAGTGTAGGGATCCCGTTCCGTGACATTGGATTTGACTCAAAAAGAGAGACGTGCGCCCATTGTCGAGAATCGATAACATTCTTGATGTGGTGTAGGGATCCCGTTACTTCATGACATTGGATTTGACATCAGGCTACTGCCAAATTGGAAGTCGAGAGGAGGATAAGCCCAAGGCAGCATTTACATGTGGGTGGAGACTCTACAAATTCAACGTCCTCTCATTCAGTCTGTGTAACGCACTCACCATATTTCAGAAAATTATTAATAAAGTTCTCAGAGACCTGCTCTGGAGGGTGTGCTTGGCCTACTTGGGCAAGATTGTGATTTACTCTGAGACCATGACAGCCTATTTAAAAGACTTAGAATGCTTACTTACGGGTTTGGACGCGGGGAACTTACGACTAAAGCCAGAGAAATGCAGTTTCGTCCGCCGGAAGAGAGATCAATATTTCGAACGCAATCTTACGGGTGAAAGCATCCGACCGGATCCACACAAAGTGGCAGCGATCAAAAAATTACTCAAGCCTCGAAGCAAGAACGGTGTGCAGAGCTGTCTTGGAATCTGCAACTACTATCAGCGATTCATTAAATTGTTTCGAGTATTTCTCGACCCCTCACCAACCTGACCAAACAAAAGATGCCGCTTTCGTCTGGGATGTGACCTGCGAACTAGTGATGCAATTTCTCAAGGATAAGGTTATTACTGCCCCCATTTGGCGTCAGTCTGAGCCGGGACGGCCAATAGAAGTGCACACGGATGCTTGCGATCACGGCATTGGAGCTGTGCTCGTTCAGAAAATCGCAGATCACGAAAGAGTCATCGCGTATGCTAGCCGCCACCTTAATAAATCCGAGATTATTTACAGCATCACTGAGCAAGAATGTCTCGCCGTCGTGTACACCTCTGCATACTTTCGGCCGTACGTTTTCGGAGCTATTTTCGCAGTTGGGACCGACGAAGCTAGCTTTTTTGGCTTATGAATGTCCAGAATCCGTATGGTCGTCTCATGTGGTGGTCTTTGTTGCTGCAGGAATTTGACATAACGCTGAGACACCGCCCAGGCCGGAAGAACGGAAATGCTGATACGCTTTCTCGCCTTCCTCATAATCCCACTTCAGCATGCGAAGAAAATCAATTACCGTTGCTGGCTCTGGATTGAGTTGATGTTGGAGAACGGCAGAGGGCAGATCCATGGATGAGAGAGATTATCCAGCACCTCGAGTGGCCGAACGCGCCCGATGTCAGGAAAACTAAAAGAACGACACAGAGCTTTCGGTTGATCGATGGTGTTCTGTATCAGAGGGCAAAAGGGTTTCAGGAAGACAGCGCGGCACTTGTTCTCCCCAGCTGTTTGAGACCGGACATCCCAAAGCACTGTCATGACGTCACCTCGGCGGGCCACTTTGGTGTAAAGGGCACATGAGAAAAAGTACGATTTATGTATTTGCGGCTAAAGATGTTCGCATATGTGAGCAAGTATGTCCTCACCTGCCCAGACTGCTAGACGAGAAAGTCACCACCAGGCAAAGCGATCAGATTTCTCCAACCTACACCTCCAGCAGGGCGACCACTCGAGCAAAAGGGGATGGATTTTTCGGGCCGTTCGTGAAAAGTAAACTTCGCAATCACTACGTGCTTGTGATAACTGACTACCACACAACGTGCGTAGAAGTGGTCACCTGCCCTGCAGCAACGGCCGCTGAGGCAGCCCAGGCTTTTGCCGAGAAAGTGGTTCATGACATGGAGCTCCGGCGAAAATAATCACTGACCGGAGAATGCATTTTGTTAGTAACCTCATTGAAGAGATATTCAGGGTACTGGGGAGAACCAGGTCATAACCACCGCCTACCACCCGCAGACGAATGGCTTGTGTGAGAGGTTCAACCGTACGCTTGCAGACATGCTCAGTATGTATGTCTCTACAAATCACCGGGGTTGGGATGAATTTCTTCTTTATGGGTTCTTCGCTTACAACTCTTCACGAGAAGAGACAACCGGCTTCACCCCATTTTTGTTGTTGCATGGCCACGAACAGATTTTGGCCATTGACGCGAGCCTCTACCTACAACGTGACACTGAGGACGCTTTCGATGCACATGCAATAGCGCGAGAGCTTCGCCAAGCTCGGGAGCTTGGCGAAGCCCATGCTTAGCGGGAGAGGGACCAGCAAAACAAAACAAGAAAGCGTACGATGCCTGACGACGGGGTGCTGTGTTTCGACCGGAGCAATGCGTCTACGTGTGGTTGCCTTCACGACCGAGGGGCGAAACAACGAAGCTCCTCCACCGCTAGCATGGACCAGTTCGCCTCTTTCGACAAGCCATGGAGAACAATTTCTAGTCGTAGACCGCAGCGGAATGTAGCGCGTTCTAAACATTGTAAACGTAGTGCGTTTTAATCTGTGTCGGTTCCGTTCACGTCTCGTCGACGATGCGGACGACGACAGTGAGAGTGAACTCGAGTATTCAGTCCGTGTTGACACAACAGTGCCACACGGTGGTGCAGCAGTAACGCGCGCAAGTGACCACGGCCAAAGTGAACAATGAACTAGTGACACCGAGGTCTACTTTGGTCCCTGGGCACAATATTACGATCAATCAGCCGACACAAAACCGAAAAGACTCTGGACCTGTGACAGAGTCACTGAGATTTACTTTCAGCCAGTGATGTCGAGTGAGTGAGTTGTAGGACTCTTTCTGAACTCCGTGTGTCGCAGTGTGTGCTTTCGTACTGAGATGTGTGTGCTTCACTGTTCTAAATCTAGTTTCATTTTGAGCATGGGTATTTCGCAATCTTGTATTAGTGCTTCAGTGTCTTGCAGATTTAAATTCTTTGTACATGTATTAGGTCGCGGTTTGCCTTTTTAGCATGTTATAGTTATGTCTTTTAATTTGTATGTTTTCTTTTGAAAGAACGTGAAATGCCTTGTCTTTTTGGGAGGGTGCGAAGCACAATATGACCTTTTGCGTGGCTGTTTAGCTTACTCATCAAGAGTGTGAACACTCTTACTTCGTATAGGGCAGGTGTCGCGTGAATGTTGATGTAGCTATTTTCTTCTAACTTTTTGCTCGTTCCAATGTCGCGGGGTCGCCCAAGAGTAGGATTATGGTGGTCGCACGGCCTTTGTTGTGCGAGCACTCGCTTCGTTCCTACGAAAGGTTGTTCATCATGAAGAGGCTCGCGAACGACTTTGCGCGGCGCCGGATAGTCTGTGAGGGAGGTGAACTGTCGTAGCCTGAACGAACATCGCGGTATATAGTTTCCTGTGTGTGTATACTTTAGTTTAGGACAGCTGTCCTCGGGGTGAAACTATGTGGAGGCACCCACGCTTGGATGTACCCATTTGAATTCGTTCCACCCAATTTGAGTCCTCAGCTGAGACGTTTGTGTGGCGCTTTCCGGTTTTGGTCTCTGGGCCGGCTGTAGGGATTGTCCTGGAGAGCCAGGCAGAGTTGCACCGTGGACGCCACGACAGCATGTTGCAGCGTGAACTGTGCAGAGTTGTCTCAGTTATGTAGCGTACAAGGGTGTACAACACCAGTTACGAGTACTTTAGCCAAATAATTCAATTTAGGAGAAACTCTATGGATCTGCTGTCTAAACGTGTTCTCTCCACGGCGGCGACCAAGTAGCGACCAAACAACTACGCTAAAATATGAAGGCGCGTTTGTACGGGCTCCAAACATAAGTACCCTGGCGTAGTTGGTAGCGTGCTGGGCTGCTTGTGATACCGAGCCAGTAGTCGTGGATTCAGCTTCGCTGACGAAACTTTAAAATGCGAAGCATTTCTTAGCGAACTTCCGAGACTTTGAGCTTTATCTATCTATCTATCTATCTATCTATCTATCTATCTATCTATCTATCTATCTGTCTGTCTGTCTGTCTGTCTGTCTGTCTGTCTCTCTATCTATCTATCTATCTATCTATACATCTATCTATCTATCTATCTATATATCTATCTATCTATCTATCTGTCTATCTATCTAGCCGCCTACGACTCTTAGCTCTTCTGGCCGTTTAAATTAGGTATGGAATAATAAGACAGTTTGACAAGCATAATTCACTAAGCATAACATGACTGTCAAAACATGTATTCCATGAATGTCATGACTTACATTTCATGGTCTCGTTGCTCTTGCACTGGTTTCGTTCACATGACACGTTGAAAAATTGACGTGGCACGACATGACTGCATGGCGAACACAAGTGACACGCCCTAACGTGAAAATCATGACATGCGTGTCATGTAACAACATGACTACATGCCACGCTCATGATGCGCTCGCGGCCATCTTGCTAGCTTTCTATATACAACATATTGTATTACGTGACATGAATAGATGATGAAGGTATGTGACTGGTGCAAACATTATAATCATGAGACAGGTATCATGGAACAACATGACAACATTCTAGGCTCACGATGTGGTCGCAATCGTGTCTTTAGCTTCACTTGTACCAAATTCGGTATTACGTGACGCGGAGGGGTGACATACGTGAATGATACGTCCAAACATGACAATCATGACATGCGTGTCATATAACAACATGACTACATACCACACTCATGATGCGCTCGTTTCCGTTTCGCTAGCTTCCCATATGCCAAATTTTGTGTTACGTCACGTGAACGGATCGCGAATATATGTGACTGGTGAAAAGATGATTATCATGAGATGCGTGTCGTGCAAGTTTATGATTACGTGCCACACTTCAGGCCCCAAATCACTTCGACGTGACCAAGCGCGCGTGCGTTCCGACATTCGTTTCGTCGCGTCACGCCAGCGATGCCACGCCAGGCGCCGATCTGCCTGGCATATACTCGCAGGCGCACGCCGCGCTGCGTTGCTTTGATGCATGCGCGTTGGAACCCGTGCAGCGTGCTTCCGTCACGAAGCTAAGCAGACGCAGTGCTGGCAGAGATTATCATCGGCACGAAAGGCAGCATTTCGGATTTCACGCTGGTTGCTGGGTTTTGCCATCAGATGCTGGTCGCGCCCAGCGTCATACTATAAAGTGCTCGCGTTCTGCTAGGGTAGCGTCGCTGCTCCCATCATGAGCGCGCGTCAACGTGACGTGCGCTCGCCAACATTTCGCTAGCTTCACATATACCAAGTTTGGTAATACAGGACGTGAATGCACGACGGAGACGTGTAACACATGCATACATGATAATCATGATATTTGTGTCATGTAAAATATGACTACAAGCTACAATTTTAGCGTGCTCGCGGCCGTTTCGCTAGCAGCACGTAGCCCAAACTTGGTGTCAGGTGAGGTGAATGGATGACGAAGGGAAATGACCAGTAAATCATGATAAATTGATAATCGTGACATGAAAGTCATGTACGGCGTAATTGTTTATCTCCTCGTAATGTTGGGCTGATTTTAAAGTGACATACCAACACACCTCATTCGTGCTTCGCATATCAGCGATTCCCGCTGTACGTGGGACCCGCCAATTTTTTCTCTGCTACATGATCATGTAATTTTTAAATGTCATTTCCATGACAAATATACGTCACTGACGTCTTGGTGAACACACCTATAAAACCTTTCGCGTTAAAATTACTAAACAAGCCAGTATTATCACGGCCTAGTTAAGCCTGCACCAGTTAATCAACACTGCTCGATACCATTCAATACTGATGAATACCAATAAAGCCGGATTTGTGATGGATTACGGCTATCTGGACAAACCCAGATGGCCTAGCCACAAAGCAAGAATAATTGAAAAACTCCCAGGCCGTAGCAGCGCGTTAAGGTGACGCAATAGCGCCACGAAAAAAATGTGGTTTTTGCTGAAAGGCGGCAGGTGATGCTTACGGCGTGTTGCAATCGTTCACATGCACTGCTATAGAGGCGACGCATAAAAATGGCAGATCCCACGTTCAGTGCGAATCGGTGATATGCGAAGCACGTATGAGGAAGGATGATAGGTCACTTTAAAATCAGCAAATCATTAAGAGGTGGAGGTAAATTATGCCGTACATGGCTTCCATGTCATTATTATCATGTTTGGCCGTTTCATTTACCTTCATCATCTAATAACGCCATTTGAAACAAACTTTGGCAAATATGGAGCTAGCGAGACGGCTGCGAGCGTGCTATGAGCGTAGAATGTATACATGTTTCACATAAAATACATACCATGATTATAATAACTGGACGTGTAAGTTTCGTCCATTCACGTCTTGTAATACAAACTTTGGTACATGTGGAACTAGTGAAACGGCCGCAAGAACGCCATGAGCATAGCATGTAGTCATGTGTTGTCTGAAACGCATATTCTGATTATCAGGTTTGGACGTATCATTTACCTTTGACGTCTATTTACTTCCCCTCATACCAAGTTTAGTGCATGTGCAGCTAGCGCTACTGAAGCGAGCGCGCCATGAAAGGCCCAATATACTTCTACGCAACGTTAACGCACGCACTGGTTGGGCGCAGTGACGCTACGCTAGCAAAACGCGGGCACTCTATACTGTGACGCCAGGCGCGACCGGCGCGACCAGCATCCGTCGGCACAGCCCGGTGGCAACCGGCGCAATATGCGACATGATGTATTTCGCGCCGACGACATTACTTAGGCAGCACATCTGCCTCTCTTCGTGACGGAGGGATGCCGTGTGCGCTCAAACGCGCATGCGTCAAAGCAACGCAGCGTGGTGCGCGCCTGCGAGTAGACGGCATGCATATCCACAATGAAGGTCAGTGGGCGGACCCACTGATCTCTACTAGAGATATATCGGCGCCTGGCGTAGCATCGCCGATGTGACGAAATAAAACAAACGCTGGAGTGCACGCGCGCCGGCTTACGTCAAAGTGTTTTGGCGACTTTAGTGTGACACATAGTCATAATCTTAAATGACACGCATCTCTTGATTATCATGTTTGCACCAGTCGCATACCATCGACATCCACTGACGAGACCTAATACCGAATTTCGGCATATGTGACGTAGCGAAACGGCCGCGAGCGCATCATGCGTGTGGCACGTACTTATTTTGTTACATGACATGCATGTCATGATCTTCACGTTTGAACGTGTTGATTATTTCTTTAGTGCGCAAAGGCGCAAGGCCGTGCACGGACACACAGAAAAGAAGACGAAGTACAATGACAGCTTTCGCCAGTAACACTATGGCAGTAATTAGTCTGTGCCGCAAATATAGTTTTAACCATCAACTGGTGTAGTTTATTCTACAAGTGGTGCCGAAGACAAGTCAGGAGTTCGCGCCGGGAGCCCCCTACTGGAAGACAGCCTTTCCGTAAGCAAGCGGAAGACTTTGCCGAACGCCGCCGGTGAAAGATGTGCCAACACGTTCATCTGTGCACCAGAACACCAGGCAGGGACTGCGATTCCTAGCTGCCCCACCAACGCAAATTAACGCCAGTTCCACGCTATGAATGAGAAGGTGAGCAACAAAAATCACTACCGCGTGAGAGAGAATGAACAACATAAATGAAAAGCGCACGTCGCGTCGACAAATGAATACCCGCCTCATCAACAAAGCTAAGAGCGTTTTAGAAAGCGACAACATCGGTTCCATAGCGTCCCAAGTCGAACGACTGGAAGCGAACAACACGGACTTAGACAAGTTGAATGAGCCGATAGAGGAGTACGACATTAACGATGAATTCGCTACGGAATTGGAAGCGGTCATGAGGTATCAAGATGCTGCCAGAGGAACACTCGGAGAACTAAAGGCTAGACAGGCGCAACTGCAACTTAATCGGTCTCCGTTCCTCTCCGCACCACTGATAGCGACGCTTATCGTTCAGCACCGGGACGAGACGCGTGCCCATTGAACTGTAAGGCTACCAGCGCTTCAGTTGCAAGCATTCTCCGGAGAAATTTGCAAGTGGCCTGGATTCTGGTAACAATTTAAGGCATCGGTTCACCAGAATGAAGGGCTCACGAAGGGAGAGAAGTGTCAAAACTTAAGAAACCTACTGAGTGGTATAGCGGCAACCGCGATTGAAGGCCTTCAAGCGACTGAAGGTTTTTATGATGCTGCCATAGACATCCTCAAAAGCCGTTTTTCGGACCAGCGTCTCGTCGCTCAGGGAGCATCCTGCGACGCTTACGAGAACTACCGTACAGGACGCGCTCCAATGACGTCCAGGGGTTAAGGACCTTGTACGATTCATCCAGTGTCACATTCGTGGACTGAAAGGCCTCAACAGTGAGTACTTCTACTTACGCGACTATGATGACCGTCATATTACTCAGAGCCTTGCTGACAGACATCGTTGTTGAATACCACCAATATATGGCCAGGAGTACATGATCTTGTAACGACGCATGTGAAAGCATCCGGGACATTTGCGCAGACGATGACTTGCAAGATCTACTCAATTACCTTCAAGTCGAAGTAAAAGTCATGAGCGAAGCAGAAGCATGAAAGTGTAGAAAAGCGATACGCCCGACATGCAGTGAAAAATGCTTCCTCGTTTCAGCCACCGACCGCAGCAGCTCTATGCACGCCCTCG
This sequence comes from Rhipicephalus annulatus, assembly GCA_013436015.1. Lineage (NCBI taxonomy): Eukaryota > Metazoa > Arthropoda > Arachnida > Ixodida > Ixodidae > Rhipicephalus > Rhipicephalus annulatus. The sequence goes on along the minus strand of WOVY01014866.1, from coordinate 299,646 downwards.
AAGATAGATAACAAGGTGTGCATCTTTTGCAGTTCATGAAATCACATTACTGAAGAGTGTACTGGCTATAATATAAGCAGGGATGCAAAGCTGAGAAGCTCACAGCCTAAAAGCGCTGCTTTTCGTTGCACCCTGGAAGATCACCCCACCAAATCCTGCGACTGAAAAATACAATGCGGAAATCGCAAAAGGAAGACATGTCTCTTCAATGTGTGACCCGACATGGAAGCCCAAAAAGGCCTGATCTAACAAGGAACCCAAGTACCGTCACATCGAGCAGCCTTCATACAAGTTCCAACACAAGTACAGGCACAAAACTTTGGCTGCAAACCTTTCGATTGTGGGTTATAGGGCACACCAAGTGCACCTACATCCGTGGCATAGAAGACAGTGGCAGCCAGCGTACATTATTACGTGAGTATGTTTCGAAAACTCTCGGGTTGAAAGAGCTAGGTAAAATTAGCCTGAGTTTCAACGTCTTTGACAGACAGGATCCTTTTCAAGGCTGCACCGCGTCGTAGAACTTAGTCCTGCGCAGTCAGTACGACAATCTGAAGCACTTCATCCAAGCTATAGAAATTCCATTAATTTGCAACGATGTAGTTCAGGTACCAGTAAACCATGAATTCATAAGGGAGATTGAAGACAGTGGGTGTCCAATTGCTGACAAGCTATTTTCACCTGGAATAGCCGCTGTACCTGTAGTAAGTTTCTTACTTTGAGCGGATCACTAGTGGAAGTTTATGACTGGAGAGATGGAGCGTTACTCTGCAAACAGATACTTGGTCTCCCTTGGTTCTACCTTTGGAAGGATGTTCCATGAACCACTCTTCTTTAGTACATCGGTCAACTTAGCCAGCCCAGTCAGCGTACTACGTGTGAACACTTCGACTGAAACAACTGACAAGGTTCTACAAAACGTTCTGGAACTTGAGAGCATTAAAAGCCTACCAGACGATGACAGCGTAGCCAAACGCAATGCATGAGTCCTGGATGAGTTTCAGAGAAGACTCTCACTTGTAGATGGTCGTTATGAGGTTAGTCCTCCCGTGTAAAGACGAAAGCACAAAACTTGACCGTCATCGAGCGGAAGCATTAAAGAGATTGTTAGCGCTCGGAAAGAAAATGAAGCAAAATTGAGATTTAGCAGTGAAATATGCATCGACTATAACCAATTATACGCTGAACGGATGGTCCACCGAACCTGACGAAAGTTACAAGGTATCATTTAGGATTTATTATGTGCCGCATCTATGCCGTCGTACGAAACTAATCTACGACTACAAAAGTACGTGTGGGTCTTTGATGCGTCAGCACATCGACCTGAATATTTTTCACTGAACAACTGCTTTGGAAAAGGTCCCGATTTGCTGACGCGACATGGTGGCTCTTCTCGTACGGTTCAAGGTGATCCAATCGTTTGAACGGTCGATATAGAAAAAGCCTTTCTACAGATCCGCATTAGAAAAGAAGACCTAGACGCTCTGCGGTTTCTCTGGTCGAAGACATTCCAACTACAGAGAATCCAGAACCTGAAATAAAAGAATGGAAAAATGACCACAGTTGCCTGCGGGACCACAGCAAGTCCCTTTCTTTTAATGCTACTTTGCGACAACAGCTGATGTCTGTAAAAGGGCAAACTACAGCCACAGCCAAGAAAGTAGATGAATCTTTCTACGTAGATAATCTTCTCATTGGAACTAAAAGGAAAATGATGCGCAACAAATCTACAGAAAATCCAACCTTTTGATGAAGTCTGCAGGCATGCGCCTAAGAAAAGTGGGTATCAAACTCGACGGCTCTACGTCAACTGTGTTCTGAGACCGAAGAATCTGACATTTCTTCGGGTTCCGTCGAAGTGCTAGGTCGTATGTGGAACCCGTCCACGGACGTTATGACAGTTGCTTCAAAGTCAGCGCTTGAATATTTGCAGACAGAAAGAAAGCCATGCAAAAGGTATGTGTTACAGACGTTATCAAGGATATTCGAGCCTATGGGGGTGATAGCACCTTTCATAATCCATGCTACGATACTTTTTCAAGAGCTGTGGTAAAGTAAAGTTGATTGGGATGATGAGCTACCAGAAGATCTTGTTATACAACGCCGTAACTTGTGTTCGGAATTGCCACATATTCATGAGACGGCCATCAATCGTTGGGTGGATGATTTGACAGCAGATCGAACTGCACAACTACACCTGGTTAGTGATGCCAGTCAGAAAGCTTATTGAGCCTGCGCTTGTTTGATTTATATTGGACAGAAAAAAGACGTCGCTATGGCCCTTCTCATGAGTAAATCAAGAGTTGCACCTTTACAGACAGTTACACTACCCGGACTCAAACTCCTTGGTGCGGTGCTTGCAACTAGACTTGCGACGTTCTTTATTAAGACCCTCAAGTCAATTCAACATAATATAAACGTGACCTAGACCAATTTTACAGTCGCCCTACATTGAATCCGAGGAGCGCCATCGCAACGGCAACAGTTTGTAGGAAACAAGGTGTCAGAAATTCAAACGTAACTTTGACAAAAATTGATGGCGACATTGTCCTGGGAATATTAACCTCGCAGATTATCTTACACGGGGCACATTATTGCAATCACTGAGCCGCGACAAACTATTGTGGCAGGGTCCATCATGGTTAAAGAGGAGGAAGAAACAGGCCGACGAACACACTGAATGCACTGGGTGTAGAAAACAGACCTCTGCGTTCCGAGCGTCGTGCAAGTTCTACATGTGAAGACGTTTTCTCTATTACTACACCTGGGAAGATACTCCAGTCTTGCACGAGTCCTGCGAACTACAGCGTCGGTGATTATATACATTGAGAGTTGTAGGAACCCGCGCCGCCGGAAGAAATTATCGAGCATAAAATACAAGGACATCAATAAGGCTGAAGACTATTGGGTTAAGGTAACGCAAGAAGAAGTATATTTGCAAGAGATTAACGAACTCAACTGAGGGCCGTGAGTTATTTCACGTATGCCATGTGGGAGGTGTTGGCCAGATGCTGCTTCAGGGTGGCCAATCCTTCTCTGGTGAGGAAGTGCGTTCCCGGCGGTGGTTATCGGTGAGGCCGCACCCAGGCCTCTTAATTCCAGTTCCATCAACACGCGGAGTTTTTTTTAATCCAGTTGGGGAACTGCGCAGCACCGGGATTTGAACCACGGACCCTTGCATGCGAGGCGGGTACTCTAACCACTACGCCATCGCCGCACCTAAGGTAAAAACACAGTAATACTATACTGAAGGGCGACTTTAATGCAAAGGTAGGGAAGAAGCAGGCTGGAGACCAGGCAGTAGGAGATTATGGCATCGGCACTACTAAACGCCAGAAGAGAGCTACTAGTAGAATTCGCAGAACGCAATAATTTACAGATTTTGAATACCTTCTACCGAAAACGAGAAAACCGCAAGTGGACATGGAGGAGCCCTAATGGCTAAAATAAGAACGAAAATAGACTTTATAATGACTGCACACCCAGGAATCGTGCAGGGATGTGGAAGTGGTTGGCAAGGTACGATGCAGTGACCATAGAAATGGTACGGTCTTGAAATTCGCCTGGACTTGAAGAAGGAACGACAGAAACTGATACGCAAGAAGCAATCAATGAGCTAGCACTGAGAGTGAAAGTAGAGGAATTCAGAGTGTCGCTGCAGAACAGGTACTCGGCTCTTAGTGAGGAAAGCAGCCTTAGCGTGGATACAATGAATGATAATCTGACGAGTATCATTACGGAGTGTGCAGTGGAAGTTGGAGGCACGGCAGTTAGACAGGACACTGGCAAGCTTTTCCAGGAAACAAAGAACCTAATTAGGAAGCGTCAAATCATGAAAGTGTCAAGTACAACAGACAAAATAGCGCTGGCAGAGCTTTCGAAGTTGATTAATAGACGTAAGGTATGCGATGTAAGAAGGTATAACATGGAGAGAATTGAACACGCTCTGAAAAATGGAGGAAGCGTCAAAGCAGTGAAGAGGAAACTTGGGATAGGCAAAAGTCGGATGTATGCACTAAAGGACAAAGAACACAAAATAACTACCAATATGGATAGGATAGTTAAAATAGCGGAGGAGTTTCACAGAGATCTGTACAGTAGCCGAGACAACCATGACCTTAATACTATAAGAACTAGCAGTAACCCAGATGACACCACACAAGTAATGATAGAAGTCAGAAAAGCTTTGGAAAGCACGCAAAGAGGCAAAGCTGCTGGTGAGGATCAGGTAACATCAGATCTGCTGAAAGATGGAGGACAGATTGTGTTAGAAAAACTAGCCACCCTGTTTACGAAGTGTCTCCTGATGGGAAGAGTACCAGAGTCTTGGAAGAACGCTAACATCGTCTTAATACATAAGAAAGGAGATGACAAGGACTTGAAGAATTACCGGCCAATCAGCTTGCTCTCTCTAGTATACAAGCTATTTACAAAGGTAATTGCTAACAGAGTAAAAAAACATTAGAATGCAACCAACCAAAGGAACAAGCAGGATTTCGAACAGGCTACTCAACAATGTACCACATTCATACTATCAATCAGGTAATAGAGAAATGATCAGAGTGTAACCAACTACTATACATAGCCTTCATAGATTACAAGAAGGCGTTTGATTCAGTGGAAATATCAGCCGTCATGCAGACACTGCGGAATCAGGGCGTGGATGAAGTATATATAAAACATTCTCGAAGAAATCTACAGGTGATCAACTGCTACCATAGTGCTTCATAAGAAAGCAACAGATTACCAATCAAGAAGGGTGTAAGGCAGGGGGACACAATCTCCCCAAGGCTAGTTACCGCGTGCTTACAGGAGGTTTTCAGAAGCCTAGAATGGGAACAGTTAGGGATAAGAGTTAATGAAGAATGCCTTAGTAACCTGCGCTTCGCTGATGACATTGCATTGCTGAGTAAGTCAGGGGACGAATTGCAACTCGTGATTACGGAGTTAGGCAAGGAGAGCAGAAAGTTGGGGTCTTAAATTAATCTGCAGAAAACGAAAGTAATGTACAACAACCTCGGAAGGAGCAGCGCTTCGAGATAGGTAATAGTGCACTTGAAGTTGTAAAAAACTATGTCTTCTTAAGGCAGGTAATAACCGCAGAGCCGAACCACGAGATTGAAGTAACTAGAAAAATAATAATGGGGTGGAGAACATTCGGAAAGCACTCTAAAATTACGACAGGTAGATTGCCACTATCCCTCAAGAGGAAGGTATATAACAGCTGTATCTTGCCGGTACTAAGCTACGGAGCAAAAACCTGGAAACTTACAAAGAGGGTTCAGCTTAAATTGAGGACGACGCAGCGAGCACTGAAAAGAAAAATGGTAGGTGTAACCTTAAGAGACAAGAGAGCAGAGTGGATTAGGGCACAAACGGGGGTTAAGGATATCATAGTTGAAATAAAGAAGAGGACATTGACATGGGCCGGGCATGTAGCGCGAAGACAGGATAACCGCTCCTCATTAAGGGTAACTAACTGATTCCCAGAGAAGGGAAGCGGGTTAGGGGGAGACAGAAGGTTAGGTGGTTAGATGAGATTGAGAAGTTTTGCGGGTATAAATTGGCAGCAGCAAGCACTGGACCGGGTTAACTGGCGGAACATGGGAGAGGCCTTTGTCCTGCAGTGGACATAGTCAGGCTGACGATGATGATTATGATGATGATGATGATTATGATGATGATGATGATGATGAACAAACTCGCCAAGGGGAAATCGTTAAATCCACGTTCCAGTGTCAAGACACTCTATCCTCTTGTGGAGGCGGAAAGGCTACTGCGTAGAAGAGGCAGACTAAAAACTAGCACTTCAAACTTAAATGGCGAAACATCCTGTTCTTTTGCCTCCGCATCATAACTTCACTAAGCTTCTTGTCCGTGACTGTCATCGGCACATTCTTCATGGAAGTGTACAAGACACGCTAACTGAAATTAGAGAAAACTTTTGGATACCCCGAGGCCGACATTTCGGGAAGAAAGTTATTGGTGGATGCAACTTATGTGCGAAGTACAGACTCAAACCAGTGAGCGCCTCTGTGGCACTATTACCAGGAGAGTTTGTCGTTGCGATCCTTTTTAAACTATGGGAATAGATTTCGCTGGTCCACTGCACGTGAAAAATCCCAATGCATTTTCAAAAAGTTACATAGCTCTGTTCACGTGCGTGGTCACATGAGGTATACACTTAGAGCTGATCTCGGATGTATCAGCTGACTGTTTCATGCTGGCTTTTCGTAGGTTCACCTCCCGCCGTGGATTGCCGGGTGTTTTATTTACCGACAATGCACAAACCTTAAAGAAGACTTCGAAGCTAATTGCATCCTTATCAACTATGTTATTCAACGGCAAATTCCAAGAATACTACTCTCAAAGAAGGCTCGAATGGAGGTTCATTGCAGAAAAGGCAGCGTGGTGGGTAGGCTTCTGGAAAAGAATGGTCAGCACAGTGAAGTCTACTTTACGGAAGATTCTTGGCCAGCAAAGGCTCACGTCTCAAGAGCTGACCACAGTGCTATATGAGGTAGAAGCCGGGGTACATTCGAGGCCCCTCGCATACTTATCATCGTCAACAGAAGAAATTGAAGTACTGACACCAACCCATTTCTCGACTGGTAAAATAATCGCTAGTATTCCTTACAATCAAGGAGAAGTCAACCTTACAAGCTCTAAAGCCTTACTTATAAGGAGATGAATGCATCGCGCACGGTTATTTGAACATTTCTAGAGAAGATGGAGAAAAGCCGACCTGCTCAGCCTCCGTTCTGCGCACCATGCTAGTATTCATGGTCAAGCTTCGAACCATCTTAAAGAAGGAGAAATAGTGCTCGTCTTTTAAGATAAAACACTGTGGCAACTTTGGAGGACGGGAAGAATCATAAAGCTACACCAAGGACGGGATGGGACCGTCAGAGCCTGTTCAGTGAAGCTAGCCAACAGATCTGTCATGCAAACAGCTGTACAGCATCTCTACCCCATTGAGCTTTCACTGACTCAGAAGACTTGAACACGCGCCCTTTCGGGGGTGGAGAATGCTGATTATTTCTATTGTGCGCAAAGGCGCGAGTCCGTGCATGAACACAAAGAAAAGAAGACGAACAACAACGACAGCGTTCGCCAGGAACACTATGGCAGTAATTAGTCTGTGCAGCAAATTTATTATTTGACCCTCACCTGGCGTGGTTTATTCTACAGGTAGTAACATTTACCTACGTCGTCCGTTAGAGTAACGTAATACCGAATTCGGTACATGTGAAGCTAGCGAAACGGCTGCGAGCGCATCATGAGCATAGCATGTAATCATGTGTTTACATGAGGCGCATCTCATGATTTTGATGTCAGGGTCTGTCGCTTGTGTTCGCCATGCAGTCATGTCATACCATAAGTTTCGCAACATATAATGTGAATGAAACCACCGCAAGAGCAGCAAGACCATGATATGTAAGTCATAGCATTTATGACATACATGTGATTATTTTCATGTTATGACAAGTTAGTTAGGTTCGTCATACAGTGATGTTATATCATACCAAGTTTGGTATTGTTACTATTATCCAAGTGGCCAGGAGGGCTAAAAGTCAGAGGCGGCTGGATAGATAGATAGATAGATAGATAGATAGATAGATAGATAGATAGATAGATAGATAGATAGATAGATAGATAGATAGATAGATAGATAGATAGATAGATAGATAGATAGATAGATAGATAGATAGATAGATAGATAGATAGATAGATAGATAGATAGATAGATAGATAGATAGATAGATAGATAGATAGATAGATAGATAGATAGATAGATAGATAGATAGATAGATAGATAGATAGATAGATACGCTCGAAGTCACCGAAGTTCGCCAAGAAATGCTTCGCAACTAAAATTCCGATGGCTTCTCGTACGTTTTAACTTTTTGTAATTTATTTATTTATTTATTTATTTATTTAGTACCCACAGCGCCAGAGGCATTACAGTGGGGGAGGGGTTTACAGTCAGTCTGGACAGTTCAATATTTTGTCATATATAAAGCGTGGAAAACGGTAATAGCAACAACAAGAGCTACAGCAGATCGACAACACAAGTTATTCACAGCAGTATGCAGTATATGTGAGAAACAAGAACACTACAAGGTTGAGTCACTTCAACAGGAAAAATAAGTGATTTGATATCGGAGTATAGCCACAATTCCCTTCTGCATACAGTGTGAGGACAAAAGAAAAGAAGAACAAAAGATAAGAACAGTAATACATACAGTACGTCTTAAAAAGATCAAAGAAACAATCATTTCAGCAGGGCAAAAAACATCTCATTCGAAACTACGTTGACGATGTCAGCAGGTAACCTATTCCAGTCGTGGATTGTTTTTGGAAAGAAAGATTTCTTAAAAAGTTCCGTGCGGCATAGAACCTCTCTTACTTTTCGCTCATGGTCCACGCGTTGGGACCTATAGTTAGGCGGTGTTATATACATGTCTCTCTGTATGTTAATCGTACCATAGTAAATGGAATGAAAAAGCTTCAGGCGCAGCTTTCTGCGTCGTTCTACCAGGGTATCCCATTTGAGTTCTTCCTTAGTTCTTGTTGCACTGAAATTAATTGTGTATTGACGGGACACGTACCTCGCACCGAGATTCTGAACTCTTTCAAGTTTACTAACGTCGCGCGCCGTCGTAGGGTCCCACACTACACAAGCGTACTCGAGGACGGACCTCACGTACGTCTTGTAGAGTAGCTCACGTGTGGACTGACTGAATGCACCAGAGTTCCTGCGAATGAAGCCCAGCATTTTTCCCGCCTTTCCGGTTACGTAGTTAACCTGCTTCTGCCACGATAATTCTGGGGTATACCAAACACCTAAGTATTTAAATTCGGTTACTTTACCAATTACAATGTTATTCAGGGTGTAGCAGTAATTTAGAGGGTTCTTCTTTCGAGTGAATGTCATATTGACAGTTTTCGTGAGGTTTAGCTGCATGCGCCACCTAGTGCACCATGTGCTGATTCGATCGAGGTCTTGCTGAATCAGGTTGAGGTCTTCCGTACCGTTAGTGATCCTATAAACCACACAGTCATCTGCAAACAGCCTCACTGCGATGTCAAACCGTCGCCAATATCATTGATGGACAATAAGAACAGCAAAGGTCCCAGGACGGAGCCCTGGGGTACTCCAGATGAAACGCTTTGTGCCCGTGACCGAACCCCATTTACAACCACGAATTGCCGGCGTAACGTTAGATATTCTTTAATCCATGAGACAACCGCCGGATTTATTTTATATGTGAGCATCTTTTCAATGAGTAATGAATGGGGTACTGTGTCGAAAGCTTTCCTGAAATCGAGGAAAATACATTCAACCGCAAGCCGTTTATCTAATGCAGATGCAATATCATTTGTGAATTCCAATAATTGGGTAACACAGGAAAAACCTTTACAAAATCCATGTTGGGCTGACGTAATCGCAGAATGAGTATTCAAGTGAGCTACAATACTCGTGAATAGAATGTGCTCCATTATTTTACATGCAACGGATGTCAGCGATATCGGGCGGTAGTTTGAAACGTCGCTTCTAGGGCCGGACTTATGAATAGGGACCACAATACCTGCTTTCCAATCATCAGGAAGAGAAGCTTCGAGTAGTGACATATCAAATATAACTTTCAAGTACTTTGCTATCGATTCAGCGCATGATTTAAGCAGAAAATTGGGTAAGTCGTCAGGACCACACGCTTTAGAAGAGTCGAGCCTTCGAAGCAACGATTCAATGCCGTGTGTACATATGACAACATCATCCATGTCGCTTATCGTTTCAAGTACCGGTGAGACGTCTTCAGAAGGCATAACTGCAGGAGTGAAGACGGAGCAGAAGTAGGCGTTAAAGCATTCTGCCTTGTCAGCGTCTTCGCGAACAATGACGTCACCAGACACGAGTGGAGGGATAGTTACAACATCCTTGCCATTCTGCTTCACGTGCTTCCAGAACACTTTCGGTTTATCTTTTAGTCTTGTTTGAATAGTTCCCGAATAACTGTCTTTGGCAATGCGTGTTGCTTCTTTAACTTCACGAGTTATTTCTTTCAGTTTTTTCTCTGTCTCTTTTGAAGGTTTTCTGCAATAAGCGCGATAAGTTCGTTGTCTTTTTTGTGTGAGCTGGCGCAAGGTTTTCGTAAACCAAGGCTTGCTTCTACCCTGTCTCGCCGTCAACACCCAAGTTGGGACGAACAGCTCACGTAATTCGAGTATTTTCTGCTTAAATAACCGCCACAGCCCGTCCACACTCCTACACTCGGCTTCCGTTTCGAACACTACTAAATAAGCCTGTAATGCTTGATTTATACAATCGAGATTGGCTTTTTATAATTTTACAGTTTTCTGTTAGCATGGTTTTTTGTTTTAACATAGGCCAGCGACATCGTCGACACGACAGCGTGATGGTCGCTTATGCCAGGAATCACAAGCGTTGACTGAACAAGTTCTGGTCGATTGGTAAGCAGAAGGTCTAAAATGTTGTTTCCCCGCGTTGGGGTGAGGACTAGCTGATGCAGAGCATGCAGGTTGACCATGTTCATCATTTCTGTATTGCATATTCCAGTAACTGTGGCGGTGTTCGATGCATCCCATTTCAAGTCCGGTAAATTGAAGTCTCCCCCAATGACCACGGTATCTGAGTGAACTTCATCAATCGCACTTTGAAGTCGAGTGAGAACATCCGGCGATGCATTAGGGGGACGATAAAAGCTACATACTGTTAAAGCGATGCGGTTCGGAAGTTCTAGTTTGCACAACACTACTTCACTCACGCCAGCATCAACGTCAATCTGGGAGGTCCTAATGCTACTATTAATGAGAATGAACACACCCCCTCCATGACCGTTCCTGTCTTTTCTGTAGCAGGTGTAACCAGTTGGAAATACCTCGTGGTCACCAATGACAGGATCTAACCAGGATTCCGTACCGAGAATCACGGAAGGCTTAACAGTTTCTACTAAGGCGGAAAATTCATCTCTTATTCTTTATGCTCCTGCAATTCAGCAGAAGAATACTAATGTTCACAGAACTAGACTGGCACGGTCACTTCTGTGGGGTCACATGCATTGTTGCATCATCGCAGACAAACTTCTGCCCGTTCAAAAGAAGGTAATCGTACCTAAGCATAGCTTTCGCGCCATCCTGTTTTTGTGCTTTTGCATACTCCCACAAAATTTTTCTTTTCTTTCGTACTGCTTCGGAGAAATCTTCGGAAATGCTAGTCGTAGTGCCTTTTAACTTTCTTGCGTTGCTTAGGACATGCTGTTTTTCTTTGAAAGATGAAAATTTTGCGATGATGGGTCTGCTCCTCCCAGCTCGAAAACGTCCCAACCGGTGTGCCCTTTCTATTCCTATAGTGGGAATTCCTAACTTCGAAGAACAGATATCCAAGATCTGTTTCTCACACTCCGCATTTGTTTCGTTGGCTCCTTCGTCGGGTATACCGTGAAAGATGAGGTTGCACCTTCTGCTGCGGTTTTCAAGGTCGTCAACCTTTGACGTTAGAGACTTCAACACTCGTGCTTGAGTCTCACATTGTACAACGCACTCTGCAAAAGACGATTTCATTTCATCAAGGTTTGTGAACTTAGTTTCAAGGGATTTGATACGATCACCTAGATCGTTTATAGCGAGCTTGTTTGCAGCTTGAACGGTTTCAATAGCATTTAGTTTATCCTTAATTATGCCTTGACCTGCTAAGAGCTGCTGCAGTGTCGCCTCGGTGGACGGTCCCGGATTCACCTCTACGTCGCCACATATTAGCAGAAGTAAAAAATAAAAAGAGAAGCGACGCAGCAAGCGAAACTGTTTCCGCGAACGGTATTGCGTGCATGAATGTGACAGAATGCAGTCAAACAACTTTTGGGGTGAAACCGGCAAGAAAAAGGGGAGCAAGAAAGGGGGTTCCGTATGACTAACCTGCATAAGCAGTAGGAACAGCGTGAAGCGTACTGCTGCAGCCATGCCGGTTTCACGCCCCACTGACGCACTGAAGAGTCCCGCTTTATGAAGCTGAGCGTTATCGTCGAGCCGGTAATCACTCAGATTTTCACTGGCAGGAATCGCACATGCGCCGGATACCGGAACGTCTGGTGGCGTCATCCCGCTGTCGTCATCAGGTGCTACGTTGGTTTTAAGGGTTGTTCCTCGTAGTCCTTGCGTTGTGGCTCCTTCCGGTGGAAGAAACGCTGCGGCTTTCCTGGGACATTGTCTTGCAGAAGCGCCGTTAACCTGCATAAGCAGTAGGAACAGCGTGAAGCGTACTGCTGCAGCCATGCCGGTTTCACGCCCCACTGACGCACTGAAGAGTCCCGCTTTATGAAGCTGAGCGTTATCGTCGAGCCGGTAATCACTCAGATTTTCACTGGCAGGAATCGCACATGCGCCGGATACCGGAACGTCTGGTGGCGTCATCCCGCTGTCGTCATCAGGTGCTACGTTGGTTTTAAGGGTTGTTCCTCGTAGTCCTTGCGTTGTGGCTCCTTCCGGTGGAAGAAACGCTGCGGCTTTCCTGGGACATTGTCTTGCAGAAGCGCCGTTAACCTGCATAAGCAGTAGGAACAGCGTGAAGCGTACTGCTGCAGCCATGCCGGTTTCACGCCCCCCTGTAACATCGATCCGCTGATGTTACAGATAGTTTGGCTGCAGTTACTTATTGATACTCTCATAATTATAGGCCGTGCAGCGCTTGAAACGTGCTGCTAAATTGTCCCTGAGCAGACGACGTGTGCCGTATGCACGAGTCCCTCACTCGCTGGATGCGCACACGCTTGCGTGGCTGGCCTTAGCAGGTAAAGCTCCCAACAAATGACCGCCAATCCCTTCGCGATGTTGGCTTTCTCGCGCTGCGCCAGCGGCACCGACTTGGCCAAGTCCTTGGTGTTTGTTCGCACATTCCTCGCCGCCACGAAGGAGAGTGGTTTGAACATGGTGACCCGTGGTTCTTAAGGATGCAGCGGAAGTGTGTTTTGTCCATTTGCAACAAATATAGGCATCCTTTAGGGACAAGGTAATATCTCTTAATGTGGTACTGACACAAAATTTCAGGGCCGAGGTAGCCTGCGGGGTAGATTCTTTTGAATATTCGTATATCATTTGCAAAATATCAACAGTGAATATAGCTTGGAAGGTATTTGCAATTCATTGTGAAGTTTGCGTGAGCGACCGACTCCATAGCGCTATAGACACCATCGGAGGTAATCCTGAGGTGACCCCCCTACTTCCGTCTCGTCACCACGCTACGGTCAACAAAAGAAGTTAGGATGACGTCCTAGCCGCTATTTTTCTTTTGCCGCGTTAGTACCCGGTGTCTTTATTGCTCGGCGGCTGGTTGCAAGTTCGTGGCCCTAGCACACGTTTAGAAAGTTATGTGTTTGGCGATATTTCAGTCCTATTTCCTATTCCAGAGCGATTCTTTAGGTGGATCGCGCGGAAGTGTGCCACAGTTTTGTGTGTTGACGTGGTCAAGAGCTGCACACGCTAGGCGGCGACACTTGCACCCAGTTTTTGGAACTTTTTGAAACCGAAACTGAAACTGATTGATAATGAGGGGTCTCTAATTATTTTACTGTCGCGTGCTGCAGTAAACGATATGTCGTTTCATGACTGATAGGCCCCCAGCAACGGATTGAAGCAGAAAAACGCGAGGCCAAGGCTTTTGTGTCAGTACCACTTTAAGGTTTCTAGAGGCACAGTGAGGGTAAAAGCGTTGGCTCGCGCTTTGCTAAAGAAAACTAAGAGATGATTCCTCGTGACTATGGTTGGGAAAAACATTTCTTTGTCAGGGACATATGCAAGCAGCGATATAGGGGTGGGCTTTGGGGTGAGGTTCTTGTGGACAAAGCGAAGGGGTAAGTATTGTTACCAGACGTCGTGCATTCAATCTTTCCACGCTGTCAACTATTTGTCAGCTGTTCACATACACAAGCACGCACACATAAACAGACGCACGCACACAAAAACAAATAGAAGAAAAATTAACTGAATCGACTGCACCTGAAGTGTAGAAAACACGCAAGGACACATACTTCGGTTGCTCAAGGTAAAGATGGGCACTCACTTTTTTGCAACTTGAATTTACGGTCATAAACAGCGTCGATTTTCCACTCACAATCAAGGTAGCCGACGGGAGCATTTCTGCGAAAGGAGCTCTCAAGTGTTGTCGCGTTAAAATTTAGCGCCGGCACAGAAACACGTCCAACCCGACCCGCAGCTTGAATAGAAAATCGTGGCGAAACGACCTCCGACGAGACGGCGGGGACAGTGGTGCACACTTTTCCTTTTTCCCCTATCATAGTTCCATGACAGAGGGTGTGTGAGTGCTGTGCTCGATTACATGACTTTTAATGACGATAGTATTTCTTGAGGACCTTCGACAGAAAAAGTTTGGTCTGTCTGTCTGTCTGAACATTTGTTTGTTTGTCTGCTCTTATCAATACCTCAAACGGCACCAAACAACAAACCCCTTCTGCAGCGCCCACCAATATCGCTCAAGGTTTTGCGTTAATAGTTGTGCGGTTGTCAGTTGAAAAAAGGCAGATCCCACGTACAGTGGAAATTTATTACATGCGAAGCACGAATGAGAAATGTATATGTCACTTTAAAATCAGCACAACGTATCTAGGTGGAGGTAAATGATGCCGTACATGACTTCCGTGTCATGATTGTGATGTTTGGATGTGTCGTTTACCTTCGTCATCTATTCACGTCACGTGATACCAAAGTTAGTAATAGTGGAGCTAGCGAAACGGCCGCGAGCACGCTATGAGCGCGGTATGTTGTCACGTTCTTACATGACACGCGTGTCAGAATTATCAAGCATTGCACCAGTCGTATATTCCTTCATTTATTGATGTCACGTAACACAAAATTTGGTATAGGTGGAGCTAGCCAAACGGCCGCAGGTGCATCATGAAGGGCCCAATATATTCCAATGTAGCGTTGACGCGCGCGCACGCTGAGAACAGCAACGCTACAGTAGCAAAACGCGAGCACTATACAGTCTGACACCTGGCGTGACTGGCGCGACCAGCGTCCGTAATCGCGGCCCGACAGCAACCGGCGCGAAATGCGACATGCTGCATTTCGCGTTGATGCGTTACCCAGGCAACACTACGTCTCCGTCTTTTCGTGACGAAAGGACGCCGGACGCGCTGAAATGCGCATGCTTTTCAGCGCATCCGGCGTCTGCACGGCATGTAGTCGTGTTGGCATGTAGTCGTGTTGGCATGTAGTAATTTTGTTAATTACACGCATCTCATGATTATCATGTTTGCACCTATTGCGTACCTTTGTCATCCATTCACGTACTATAATACCAAATTTGGTATATGTGACGCTAGTGCAATGGCCGCGAGCACATCATCAGCGTGGCGTGTAGCCATGTTGTTACATGACACGCATGTCATAATTTTGATGTTACGGTCAGTCGCTTCTGTTGGGCATGCTATCATGTCATACCATACCAGTTTTGCAGCATGCCAAGTGAACGAAATCACCGCAAAAGTGGCGGGGCCATAAAATGTAAATCATGACGTTCATGACTTACATGTAATGATTTTCATGTTATGACTAGTCAAATATGTTCTTCACGCAGTTATGTTATGCCGTACCAAGTTTGGTTATCGAAACGTTATCGAAACGGCCAGGAGAGATAATAGTCGTAGGCGGCTAGATTGATAGATAGATTGATAGATAGATACGCTCAAAGTTGCCGAAGTTCGCTAAGAAATGCTTCGAATTTAAAAGCAATTATTGCGCATATCTGAGGCAACACGAAAACACGTTTATGAGTTGTAGGTCTGGCTTTTATACTAGAAGAGGCACACACAAAAACTTTCAGGACTATAGCGTTTATCGCCCTTTGCTGACAATGTAACGCGATGCTCAATAAGGTTAAGTGTTTCCAACGCTTTGCTAAGACAACGCGGTCGTAGCGCCAGCCCGTCGCTTTGTGTTTTCCACCTTCTCACCTCCGAGGCTGGCACTCAACTTTCTCCGCGAGCACGCACGCCTTCGTTTTCGAAGATAACTGCCAGATGGCACTCGTGTCTAACATGCCTCGATGCGCTCGTTGGCCTCCGCTACACGCTCGAGGCGCTCTAACGCAGCACCTCCAGAATACCATTCACCGATTTTCTTGCGCAGAACATCACATAAATGTTTTGTTCACTCTATCCAGACGCAAGACTAATGTCTTTCGACGACATTTGCAGTGTAACACGCAGATTCAGGCCATTTTTTTCGAGTAGCGTGCGCGAGCGCATTATCGCCTCCTCAATAATTTTTGCTCCGTGGGCCTAATCATTAGGTACATTACACCCTACCAGATCAAGGTATATCGCAGAAAGCAGGAATGAGGTAATCGGGGTTGAGTTCTCAGATACCTCATCGATGATTAGGTAAAGTATCGTCTCGACGGAGCTTCCGAACATCCCACCTCTAGTATTCGAGCAACGGCTCTGACATTTAGCTCAAGGCCACTCACAGGCCACCGCTAACGCGTGCTTATCATTTCAGCCGGCAATAAGCACGCGGGGTATACCATCAGACTGCACGTTCATGACGACGTACTACTCGCATCACAATGTACACCTGATTCCATACCGATGAATGTCAATGCACATGAACGAAGACCAGATGGTCAAAATTTCCGGAGCCCTCCACCACGGTGTGCCACAAAATAACAACACTGTTCAATGTACATTTTTTTAGAAAACATTATTACAATTTCTTCAACTACTCTGATTTGACGCCACTTAACGCAGCTGGCGAAGTTAAGCCATATTCAAAAACTTTAGCAGCCTCATGAAGGAGGCTTTGTACAGCTTCTGCATCTTCTCTACGCAGCCATGCGCCAACTGTGTGAGGGAGGGCGCAGGGACCGCTGTGCCTCGTACTGCATCAACGAGAAGCACTTCACCGGCGTGTGCACGCTGCCGCCCAAGACCAGTACGTGCATCTGTTTCGACGCTCTCTGACAGTATCACAGTAATCAACCAAGCAACCAATATGCGTCTGCGATGTGTCCAGCATATAAATACACCGGCCATGTCCCTTTAATTGTGTTCTTTTGTGCAACCTAACCTGAGGCATCGTGATGCAGTGAACTTGCTTTGCGCTCCTTATATTTTTATACTGTGGCTAAGTTACCGGCCATAAGTAGGCCAGCCAAAGCAATTAGGCTGTAATAGGGGCCCTTACTAAAAGACAATAAATTTTCACACTTTCAGCGAAAAATGCCTCATCTAACGTTGTATTGTGACTGCACCTGAACCTCACCGCTCGCAGAGTTAAGAATAAAAGTAAGCATGAAATGGCTGTCGGCAAAGTACGGTGGTTAGAGATGATACCACCTGCAATCATAAAATAGTATAACGCATGTTCGCCAGGAGCCCTCACTCTTACCACCTTCCGCACACACATCACTCTATACTCTGCTCTGATTCATATGAACGCCATTGTTTCCTCTTTTGCTAAGGAATCAGCAAGCCCTGTGGCCAGTCACTTTCTTTCACCCTCCTCGAACGCACGCCGATAAAAGGGACGCCTCAGTGGAGAGCTATAGAAACTTTGATCTCCTGCGGTTCTTTAGTGCATACCAACATTCAGGTCCCGGGCCACAAGCATTCTACTTTAATCAATACATGGCCCTCGCTACCGGAATGTGATCTCGTGACCTTAAGGTCAGCAGTCGAGCTGTATATAAATACTAGAAAACCATGCCAGGCGCTGCTCAGCATGCATATACACGAAAGACAGCTCGATGGACATTTTTTCCGCTGATGATGCTTTCGCCACCCGTCCTTTTTCAAGCGTCACTGAGGATCACTAGCACGTGCGTCGCCAGAGTTATTTGCATCGCCAGAAGCATAGCTGCACTACACGAAAGGATACAATGCCGATAGTCCCCATCTGCAGCCAAGTTCACAAGCACATCAACAAAGGTGGGGAAATCACCCACATAGACAAAATCGTAGAAGTCCGCAACAATTTCACCCTCAAGGATACTCCCAAACATACCCCGATGATTCAAGTGCCTGAACTAGCTTTCAACGTCCACCCGCATCTTTTGTCGCATGAGCAAAAAGAGCTGAAAGGCTTGCTCCCAAAAGCCAAGAGCCGCTGGTCGCCATCATCGAGAATTCCACAGTGGCCTGTTTCTAGAAATCACGTTGTAACGGACGAATATGCCCTTCCACCTCGACAGAACTCGTTTCGAGCTTCTGCACTCAAATCACAACCCATAAGTTAAGCCCACATTACGCTGCATGAAAAATTCACATAGCAATTCAATAATTTGTGGTCATCGTCCTTAGTATTAGTAAAATACACGATCACATTCCTCATGCTATGCGTCGACGGCAGTCGCTTGAACCAAATCACGAAGGACGTCTACTTTATCCCACGGATAGACAAACTGGACCAGCTGTGCAACGCAAAGCCTTTCCTGTACATGAAATTGAAGACATGCTGTTATAATACTGAAGTAAACAAAGGGGACTGAGAAAAATACTTTTTGATTGCGTCAGATGCGTTGTTGGAGTTCAAGCTCACACCATATTGGCTTTGTAGAGCAAGTATGACGTCCCTACATATAATTCAGACGATCAGATTTCGCAGCCGCTTAGACACTCTTACAGGCCAATAAAGGTCATGCGGGCTCACTCTTAAACAAAAAAAAGTGCCACTTCACGTACGTAGCTGAGCTCTACACATCATCAGAAGCTCGGAAGAATGCAGTCATCGCCAATTTTCCTAAGCATGTCAATGAAGATTGCAGGCACCTGTTTTCACGACTGTATATTTTACACTTCCTGACAGACTTTGCTCGCATCGTCATATCTTTGGAAAAATTTGACATGCACTCCAGTTCAATAGGTTTCAGAGGAGGGCTAGTTGGTAACTAATCATTATACCGTAAGGTGAAGCAGAACACTATTGCGAGCGACAAAGAGGACAAGATGGACACAACACTCACTCCATGCGACAGTAGCAGTGCTTTACTAGAAGCTACCATACTTGAATCACCCAAATCTTTATTACAGACGGTTTTGAAACCGTACACTGAAGCCGCATGAAGTGATCTACTTGCAAGAGTGAAATCTTGGGCTAGGTAATGCGTAGTCAAATTTGCAAGTTTTTTTTCGCTCGTCTGTCTGTCTACCTTGTTCTTTTTTCCTGTGTTCGCGCGCCGCAACACTTCCAAATATGATCTATTCAACCACAGAAAAGAAAGCGCTGGCCGTATTGAAAGCTGTGCAACATTTTCGAACGTGGCTAGAGGGTTCAAAACTTACCTTTTATACAGACCAGTAAGTATTAACTCACCTTGTTGGTATGGCACAACCGAAAAGCTGCCTCACGATGTGGGTAAATTATCTGCATCAGGTTGAATTCGTCATTCCGCTTTGCCCAAACCCTCTACTCACCAACGAGCATACCCTGTTCGAGCTTCTGACACCGACCGCAAATGATTACCCTCTATAAACTAATCATACAAGCTTCTAGGAACGTACCGAAGAAATTATATTCATTATTACAGAATAGCTTGTCCCATCAACAATGATTGCCAAAATTCTTCGTCTCTATGACGACATCTCCAAATCAGGTGGACATAGTAGTTGACGCACTTACGGCAAACTGCTGAGAATATTTACGTGGCCATGTATGAAAAAAAAGCATCATAACCTGCATCCGTACATGCTGCGACTGCCATAAGCATTCAAGTACAAGCAGCTTGTACTCCTTTATCCCATTCAACTTTGTTCACTTGAACTTCGCGGAACGCAAAAAGAAACGGGAAGGGTTAACTAAGACACAAGCTTTTCTGGGCGCTGTCGATGAGTGCACAAGAATGGTTACAGCCAGGACAGGAAAGGGAGACGCCAACAGCATCATGGCTCTACAGAACGCAGAATGTTTTCTGAATACGATTACATTGTTTTTTTCAGCAATATTTTTCATGATACACTCAATATATGTATGTATTTCACTAAATGTTAATAGTGTTGATAATGCCTTTTATATTTATGGCTAAACAGAAGAACAGTTTGGATATTTAACTGATATTTTTGCGCTTGTTGTAGTGTTTATCGTTTATTTATTTTTTGTATGTATGTTGTTGAATAGTTTTATGTACTGTTTTGCTGTACCTGCCTGAGGTGCCTCACCAAGAGTGGGCCATGCCGGAAGACAGTCTCTTTTTTTGCTTTCTTCATCTTCACTTTGTAAAAATGTGCTAATAAATTAATAAGTGTGTGACAATGCTTTCGGGAACTGTGTGCTTTCCATCGCACGAAGCTTCAAAAAAGCGTGAATGACCACGATGACAAAACGTTGTGCGCACCGTAACACCCTGCTGCTAATGGTCCTGTTGAGGGTACTATACAATACTTCAAAACAGTGCATGAAGATGTGTCTTCCAGGCGGTTGGAAGTGCTGCCTCGAAGCCACTGTGAGGAATCACAACCATTTTTGCATTACTGGTCGGGGATGCAGTCCTCTTTTTGCTGCTTCTGGGACTGTACCTGTTCTTCCAGCTGAGAACAAGCAAGAAGTTTCTAATTGTGAAGCATTTCTTAGCGAACTTCGGCGGCTTTGAGCATATCTATCTATCTATCTATCTATATATCTATCTATCTATATCTGTCTGTCTATTTGTCTATCTATCTATCTATCAATATATCTATCTATCTACCTATCTATCTATCTATCTATCTATCTATCTATCTAGCCGCCTACGACGTTTAGCTCTCCTGGCCGTTTTGATAATGGTATCGATATCAAACTTGGTACGGCCTAACATGACTGCATCAAAAACATATTTGACAAGTCATAACTAGAAAATCTGCATATGTATGTCATCAATGTCATGATTTACATTTCATGGTCCTGCAGCTCTTGCAGTGGTTTCGTTGACATGGCGTGTTGCGAAACTGATATTGTACGCATAATTGCACGGCGAACACAAGCATCAGACCCTAACATGAAAGTCATGACATGCATGTCATGTAACAACATGACTACATGCCACGCTCCCGATGCGCTCGCGGCCGCTTCGTTAGTGTCACATATACCAAATTTGGTATTACAGTACGTGAATGGATGACAAAGGTATGTGACTTGTGCAAACATGATAATCATGAGATGCGTGTCATGTAAAAACAAAGCTACATGCCACGCTCATGATGTGCTGGTGGTCGTTTTGCTAACTTCGCTTATAACAGACTTGGTATTACGGTACGTTAATAGATGACAAAGTTATGATACTGGCGCAAACATGATAAAGATGAGATGCGTGTCATGTAACATGACTACATGCCACACTGATGATACGCTCGTGGCCGTTTCACTAGCTTCACATATGCCAAATGCGGTATTACGTGACGCAAACGGTTGACCTCAATAACTGACAACTCCAAACGTGATAATCATGACATGCATGTCATGTAACAACATGACTACATGCCACGCTTATGATGACTACATGCCACCCCCAAGCCCACTGTGAGTCACTGCATCGTTACCACAGGCCCACCAGTTCACTGCCACCCTCGCCGACTTGGCCCTGATAAACTTCGAATTGCTCGCAACGAGTTTGAGCATATGTTACAGTTGCAAAGCGTTCGTCCATCATCAAGCTCGTGGTCGTCAGCGCTACACATGGTTCCCAAGAAGAACAATGACTGGCGGCCCTGTGGTGACTATCAATCTCTCAGTGCATTCATCGTTTCAGATCGATACCCTTTACCCAATATTCAGGACAGTACTGCATTTTTAGCCTGCACAACGGTATACTCGAAAATTGATCTTGTGAAATCTTATCACCAGGTCCCTGTTGAGCCTTCTGACATTCCTAAAACTGCAATAATTACCCCATTTGGGCTCTATGGGTATTTAAGAATGCCCTTCGGTTTGAGAAACGCAGCTCAGACATTTCAGCGTTTTATAGATGAAGTCACAAGAGGCTTGCCGTTTTGTTTCGCCTATATCGACGGTCTTCTCGTTGCCAGCAAGGACGCTGAAACGCACAAGGCTCATCTACGTCAGCTTTTCACTCGACTGCGTGATTACGACTTTGTCATCAATATAGAAAAGTGTCAGTTTGGAGTCTCGGAGATAGCATTCCTCGAACATCAGATCACTAAAGATGGCATCACTCCTCTACCTGACAAGGTTCAAGCTATCCTCGAGTACCCGCCTCCCACGTCCATACACAGTCTATGACGTTTTCTCGGACTCGTCAATTTTTATCGTCGCTTCATCCCTACATGCTCTACACTGCTGCAGCCTCTCGAAGCCCTACCCTCGACTTCGCAAGCCGAGTCAGCCACACTTCCCTGGGACACGGTCGCGGATCAATCTTTTGCCACCGTTAAAACCAAGCTCGCCCAGGCCACCCTCCTGCACCACCCTTCACCAACTGCTCCCACTAGCCTCATGGTGGACGCTTCTTCAGAAGCAGTTGGGGCCGCTCTTCATCAATAGATCAATGGTGCATGGGCTCCAATTTCCTTATTTTCCCGCAAGTTACGTGACACTGAGCGCCGATATAGTACTTTCGGACGGGAGCTCCTCGCGGCCTACCTTGCGGTGAAGCATTTCAGGTACTTCTTTCAAGGGCGACAATTTGCCATTCTTACCGACCACAAGCCCCTTGTTTTGGCATTACGATCCTGCAGTGCCACTCACACTCCTAGTGAACTTCGACAGCTTGCCTTCATTGCCGAATTCACCAAGGACATACGTTATGTAAAAGGCAGCTTTAACAGTGCAACGGACGCTTTCAGTCGCATTACCATCAATGCCACGACAGGCATCACCGACTTTTCATTGTCCTCGCTCGCGGAGGCACAGGCATTAGACGATGAGCTTTCACGACTCCGATCCTCTACTTCCCTCCGACTGGAACAAGTCAACTTTCCCGACGACGACGTTACGCTCTGGTGCGATGTTTCACACAGCTGCACTCGTATCTATGTTCCTTCACAGCTTCGTCGTGCTGTTTTTGACACCATCCACTCCATCTGCAATCCAGGCGTAAGAGCTACGCAACATCTGGTCAGAGAACGCTATGCCTGGCCGCGCATACGCGCTAACATTCGTGACTGGGTTCGCACTCACAGAGCATGTCAGCGTATCAAGGTGCAATGGCACTCCAAGCCTCCATGGGGAAAATTCCCTCTGTCTGATGCACGTTTCGACACCATTCATTTGGACATTGTCGGGCCATTACCTCTATGTCGGGGAAATACGTATTTGCTTACGTGTATTGACAGGTACACTAGGTGGTCTGAAGCAGCTCCAATGCCTGACATCACGGCAGAAACAGTTGCTCGTACCTTCCTTGCTACCTTGATTAGCCGTTTCGCTGTACCATCTACGGTGACTACTGATCGAGGCAGACAGTTTGAGTCAGCGCTTTTCACCTCGGTCACAACTCTACTTGGTTGTGCGCGTATTCGCACAACTGCGTACCATACAGCATCAAATAGCTTAGTGGAGAGCCTCCACCGTCATGTAAAAGCAGCACTCGCCTCACAGCCTCACGCTGAAGATTGGGTATCACACCTTCCCATCTTGCTTCTCGGCCTGCGTTCAACACTTCGGGCAGAACTTGCCTGCTTTGTAGCCGAGATGGTTTATGGCTGCACACTCCGTTTGCCTGGTGACTTCGTCAGCCCCGTTACTACGCACAGTGTTTCGGATCCATCTTTTTTCGTCCAGCGTCTCTGGGTCTTCATGAAACATTTGCGCCCATCACCAACTTCAGCTCACACTAAGAAAGACGTTTTTCTGACGGCAAACCTACAGACATCTTCACACGTTTTTGCTCGTGTCGATGCGACTCACCATGCTCTTAAGCCTCGCTATGACGGTCCTTTTTCAGTCATAAAGCGTTCTGAACATCATTTTACAATCCTGAGTAATGGGCATGAAGACACAGTCAGCATTGAAAGGATCAAGCCGGCACTCATTCTGACAAGCTCCGTGTGATCATTTTTTTTCTTCAAGTGCCCACAGCCACTTGTCTGCAAGGGGGGGGGGCTATCTGTGGCATACTTTTCTTCTTCTGGCACGACACACTTGGGACATAAGCTAGTAGTGTGTATTCTGCTGAGGAGAAAAAGAGGAGGCAGTTGGAATAATGGGGAAGATGCATTAGTAAACCGCGCTGTGTTTTCGGAAGTGCGTTTCAGAGTGCTATAACAAATTTGGTGTTACGTGATGTCAATGGATGACGAAATCCCTTACTGGTGCAAACATGATAATCTTGACACGCTTGTTATGTAAGAACCCGACAACATACCACGTTCATATCGTGCTCGCGGCTGTTTCCCTAGCTCCCCATATACTGAATATGGTATCACGTGACGTGAATAGACGACGAAGGTAAACAACACATCCAAACATGATAATCGCGACACGGAAGTCACGTACGGCATCACTTACTTTCACCGCTTAACGTAGTGCTGATTTTAAAGTGACATATCAACATTTCTTATGTGTACTTGGCATATCATTGATTCCCACTGTACGTGGGATCTGCCCATTTTTAAAACCCGATATTTTCGAAGCTCATACATTTCATGCCGAGAAAGTGAATGGAGGTATAGCCGCTGTGGTACCTCAGTTGGTGGGCATCTCGAACGCGTTATTCGGAGGTCGCACGTTCGGTACGTGCCAACGGCAAGTTAACTTCCCACCCACTTTTGTTTCTTCACATTTACATAACAATTACTTCTCATAATCTCCCTTATTTCTTGGCATGATTGTTTGTTATGTGTCTATAATATTTCGCCTAACGAAAGAAAACTAGCCCTTAAATTTACTCGGATTTCCTTCATTCATAGCAAGGGTCTCGTTCTGGCTGACTTGGTGCCTTCAGGTAGTACACAGTGAGAGTGTAGTGGTCAGGTGCCAGCTTGTAATAAAGTCACGTGCTACGTGACGCCAAACCAGCAGATAACAAGTGCTCCACACTCGCCGTCATGGCTACTGGAGGCGCTGACTGATGCTCCGACGTTTAATGCACGTATATACCCATGAAGTGGTTGGGGGGGGGGGGGGGGGTAGCCGTGGTATTTCAGTCGCTAGAGCATTGGACGCCCTATTCAGAGGTCGCTGGTCTGCTTCTTTCCCATGACAAGTTATTATTTCGTCTACTTTCATTTCTTAACAAATTGCATTTACTTCTAATAACATTCGCTATTCTTCATTGGGAATGATTTCTGTTAGATATAACTAATATTGTGTCTAACAAGAAATTAACCCTTAAATGTACATACGAGACATGATACCTACGTGCGTAAGGGAGTAACGACTTCCAATGATAAGCTTTCTGGGATCTTTGAAGTCTTCAAGGCGGCTTCGCAACGTGGTATTTTGAAAACCATACGGCATCTGAGAGTCTCTGGGCAAGCGAAATGCTCCTCCCTCAGCAATATCTTCAAATAATATACCAGGACGTGTGAGAATAATGAAGTCCGAGAGATTGAAGTGGTCTGTGCCTGAAGCATCAACGCGGAGAGACCGGCGTGAAAAACAAGGGGGTAGTTAGAACAAGGATACCAAGTTGAGAAGGTATGCTGGTCGTTGGCTGCACTGCAGTTCATCACGGTTCAAACCAACCTTGCACGTGTTGGCAGGGATTCACTAATCTTGTTGGATGCATATTCCGCACCTTTGAATATTGACTGTTTCAGTGCCCGAGTGCGTTATTCTCTTGAAGACATGAGAGTAGGAACGAATACTTCGCACCGTAACCAAGGTGGTTTACGTTCCACGTTCATCGACCCGGAAGCGAAGGCTTCACCGTGTTGCATTTTGCGAAGCAAGGTTATTGCCATTCAAAGGAGCAGAAAATGCGTTTATTGAAATGCTTAAATTTGAGTTGACACAGATAAATCGGTTTTGTTACAAGGCACGCCGCCGACGTCGTTACAAGGGGCGCCACAAAACTCGCCGCTTACAAGAACACCGGGCGCGCCGACTGCGAAAGGAGCTAAAAGCAACAAGAGGCTTCGCTGACACATAGGTCTACTTCTGGCGACGCGCCGCAGGGCTTTTTTATAGGCACCGGGTGGATCTTTTGAGTCACTAACGTCCAACCAGAAGCGCCACTGGCCGTGATGTCAGAATCCGCCAATGGAGCCCGCTGCTGGGCCGCGTCATGCTCATCGAATCCGGAGCCGCTGCGCATGGTTGCATCCAAGGACGAGTGACGTTGCCACGCATCGCGTGAGACTCGCCAGACTGGAAGGCACCGATTGCTTCAACGGGCACGTAGGCTGAGGGAGCATGTGGTGCGTTGCGTGACAGACCGGCATCGCCACTTGATGACTTCGTTGAGTTGATCGCGTCTGGCGGGTGTGATCGCTGGCCTTGACACAGGTGGCCTTTTCAGAGGCATTGACGTTCGCTGTGCACTCCCAGGCGTAACAGCACCCCCGCCGCTAGATAATGCGCCGAAAAGACGAGCTGCTTCCACGTAGCTCGGATGTCGGGCACCTCATTCGCCAGGACCCTCCAGGTTTGCCTCAAGGGCCATGGGGAGAATGTAGCTCTAGGCTCAGTTCCGTGAACACGTCCATTCTTTGAGGGCAGATCCCAGCTCCACTGGCTTGTCGCCACAACTTGTCGGCCAGCTTCACTCGTCTCTTCTAACCGTTTTTCTTTTCAGCACTTGTCGATGGTTCTGCAACTTGTCTAAAAACGGTTCGACAACAGACAACACAAGACACAAGCAAGCGCCCTCAGTCACCCGACAGAACACCAGACCAAGTATAGTACACCATACATCTAGCTACGTCTCTAACGAAGTTTCACTCCCTCTGCATCAAGGGGCACATGTGGGACACAAGACTCTTAAAATGGGAACTCAAATTTTTACACGTACAACGTAATGAAAATAAAATACAACATAAAGTTGACCCCATGAGATCACTGTAGACGAGAGCGCTCAGCAAAGGCCATGATGAAGACAAAATTTTGCCACGAATCACCAGCGAGAAACCAAAAGGTGGAGAAGGTACTAAGAAAAACGCATGGCTCTATGTGTCTGCATTAGCGTTTAGCTTTCCTTTTTTGTAGCGAAGGTCGAAGTTGTGCTGTTGGAGTATCATACTCGACCTTAGTAACAGGTCACTTTTAGGTGACATGTTATTTAACCAGGTTAGAGGACAGTGGTCCGTTTCGACCACAAACCTCGAACTGGAGACAAAACAGGCTAGCGTTTGAACGGCCCACACGAGGCAAGTGCATTCCTTTTTAAGGGTACTGTATGCCTCTTCCCTGCAGCTGAGTTTTCGATTTAAATGCAAAACTGGCCTTTCGTTACCAGCACTGTCTTGCTGGCACAATATAGCTTTCATGCCACGATCACTCGCGTCGCATTGAATCACAAATCTCGTAGAGAAATCGGGTGCAATGAGAACGAGCTATTTCGCTTAGGGCCTGTTTCAACTGGCAAAATGAATTCTCATTTTTTGAGTCCCATACTACTTTAACCAGCTCGGACTTTCAAAGTGCGTCAGTTAGAAGTCTGGCAATGCTAGAGTAGTGTTGCACGTAATTTTGATAGTATCCAGCTAGAGCCAAGAATGCCCTTATCTCAGATTTTGTGCTTGGTCGTGGATAGCTCACGATGGCGGCTACCTTAATTTCTGAAGGTCTACGCCAGCCACGCCCCACAACGTGTCCCAGATAAGACACCTCGCCGCACCCTAGTTGAGATTTAGTAGGTTTCACGCTAAGACCAGCTTCTTTTAACCTGTTGAGCACGACTTGTAAATGCTCGACATGTTCTTCCCAGTTGTCTGAGAAGATAGGCGTCATGCAACAAGATACGGCAGAGCGAGCACAGAGAGGCCATTAAGAACGCGGTCCATTAAGCCTGAAAAACAAAATAGCGCATTTTTCAATCCAAAGCTCAGTTTAGGTGGACGATACGTTCCAAATGGAGACACGAATGTGGCATAATGGCTAGCGCGCTCCGTAAGGGGGACTTGCGAATACCTCCGCACGAGGTCTAACGTGTAAATATAGCTAGAATGTGACGCAGTTTCTACCCTCTCCTCTTGGTTTGCTATCGGGCAAGTTTGGTCTTGAGTTATGGCGTTAAGACGCCAATAATTGATGCATGGCCTCGGATCTTTTCCCAGCACTTCAACCAATAATAGAGATGATGTATAGTCACTCTCAACCAGTACTATGACTCCCAACTCCAGCATTTTATCAATCTCCTCTTTCGAGATCTGCTTTTGCACAGGAGAACAACGATACGGCTTGCGACGGATTGGCTCCTCACAAGTTAGCTCGATATCGTGTTCAATCACCGTCGTGTTTCCGGGATGGTCCGAAAACACGTCTTTAAACTCGGAAACAATATTTAACAGGTCCTCCTTCTGGACTTCACTTAACCTAGGTTCTAGGTTCAAATTCTGCAAGATTACCTCTGATCCCCTTTCGATTACATCACTAGAGGTAAAAATTTTCTGCTTCCCTTACTCTGAAGCATTCAAAAGCAGATTAAGGACCGCTTGACGTTGAACGTATGGTTTCATTAAGTTACTTAGGTAAATATTGTTCGGCTGCCTTCCTAATTTCACTTCATAATTGGTATCAGAAAGCTTCGATATTACTTTCGCAAGCCCTTCCCAATAAACGTCATGCTTGCTCTTTTTGGACGGCCACAGCAGCATTACCTGACTACCTACTTCAAAGGTACGCTTCTTCGCCGATTCGTCGTAGTACTCCTTCGACAACACTTGTGCAGCCTTCATGTGGCTTTCCACAGTATCTTTCGTTTTTCCGAGCCCCTGAAGGAGGTCTAGAACAAACACAACTACATAAGGGTCTTCATCGAATCCCTCCCTGCACTCACGCAGCATTCGCAATGGTGTTCTCAAACTCCTGCCATACACAAGCTCTTCAGGGCTGCAACTAGTGCTCTCAGGAAGAGCTGATCTCAAAGCAAACATAGCCGGAGGAATACACGCTTCCCAGTTGCAATTTTGCTCGTAGCAAGGAGATCTCAGCATACGTTTCCGAACGGAATGCATACGCTCTACCGTATTAGGTTGCCAATGATGGGTCGAGCTGTGCACTACTTTTATTCCACATTTATCCAAAAAGGTAGAGGTAAGGCAGCTGGTGAAGACACTACCATCGTCGCATTGTATTTCAGAAGGAAATCTGACGCGGGCAAATATAGATAGCAGTAGATCCACGACATGAGGGGAATTAATCTCCTTAAGTGGTATCGCTTAGGAAAATTTTGTGGCTACACAGAGAGCCTTCAGGATGTACCGACAACCTTGCTTTGACTCTGGAAATGGCCCGACAATATCATTTACTAGGCACCGAAAAGGTTCTGTGATAATTGGCACAAGCTTCATGGGTGCCTTCCACTTGTCTGTGGATTTCTCCGCTCTCTGACAAGTGTCGCATGAGCGTACAAAGTCTTCGCTATCCTTCCAGAATTCCGGCAAATAAAATTCAAGGGAAACTGCAGCTTAGGTCTTTTTTATGCCCAGGTGCCCTGCCCACACATTTTCATGCGCAAGTTCTAATAGTTGGCGACGATACTTTTGTGGCACCATGAGCTGCTCATACTTGCGACCTTGCGCATTTGTGCAGCTCTGATACAGGAGCCCTGCATTCTCAAAAAAGGAAACGTTCTTTTTCTTTTCTTCCCAAGTTTACGATTTCCATCGGCGCTTTCATCGAGAGGTCCTCACGCTACTCTCGAATGAGCTTTTCTCGATCAACCCTCGACAGCTCACTCCAACTTTCTGCTACAGGCGAGAGCGTTGCACCCTTCTCGCTCTGACTGAAGGCGCCCTGTCGTCTCCTCTGCCTACGGAGACCACGCCAGTCGCTTCGGCGACGGGCCGCTTGAGTGACTGCTCACATTACTCACACGGAGAATTCCCTGTCTTAGCTTCCGTCGCCTCGTCGCCAAGGTCACGCAGATCAGTAGCCTTGGCAGGTGGTGCTAGACCACACTGAACAAGATCAAATTTCTGCGAAAGCTTCCGCGCTTGCGATCGCGTGAGGGCCGTGTACGCTAAGTTGGAGAAGAACGATTTATTCTGCTCTTTGAGAAGCTGCTCTGGGTTATTAGAGAAAAGATAAGGAAAACGATCGGGAAGCGCGGCACCCACAGCTGCTTCGGTGCGAAGCTTACTAAACGGGCCTTCAATGACAACCGTAGCGATTGGTAAGCAAGCACTCTGCTCCTCGGCGACTTGTCTGATCCATGCGCATTCTCCTGTAAAGTCATCCGGAGACACCAACGAAGAATGGACAAAGTCCATGGTTGCCGCCGAGTCTCGAAGTGCTCGGCACGTTTTCCTATTCACACTAATTTCGAGGGGATACGGCTCTAACAACCGCATGTCCTTTTCTATTCTCGGATTGTTCGGAAAGTCAACTTTTGCTTACAGATTATCGCGACGTGCCTTTCTTTTTTTCAGTTGTAGCAGATTAGCGGCTTCCTTGATTCAAACGCCCGTGTGGTGGTTATCAGTGCGTTGTTTATGAACCTCACTGGATTTCTCCGCTTCCGTTTGCCCTTCCCCTACAGTGTCCTTCGTAAGAGACGGGTCCTTCTTTTAATTACGGTTTGGGGCGGGTTTCCGTTGATCAAGTTTTTTTTGAAAAGCCCTATTTTCTTTCATCCTTTTCAAGGCGCACTGCCCTGTTATGCAACTTTCGGCGAGTATAATACTCGTGAGCTAACTCTGCCGCCTTGTTTAGCTGTCCTTCACCAAGTTTGTCCTGCAGCCAAAGCTTGACATCCTCCTCGATGCGGTGGTAGAATTGCTCCAATGCAATGCATTCTACCACTTTATCGTGATCGTCATAAACACCTTCGCGCTTGAGCCATTCAATTAAATTGGCTTTAAGACGAAATGCGAAGTCAACGTGCGACTCGTTCCCCTTTTTAGCATACCGGAACCTTTTCCTGAAAGGCTCGGGTAACAACTTATAACTTCTCAAAAGCACCTCCTTAACCTCGTCATTGCTCTCAAATGCTTCTCTCGACAAGCACGTTAATCAAATCGGACACTTCGCCGGGAAGAAGAGCTAACAGATTCTGCACCCAAAGAGACCGCTCTAGAGCATTTCGCTCACAGACGTGTCCAAACTTGACGACATACTTCGCTATGTCCTCGCCAACTACGAACGGTGGCAGTTGGTTCCTAATTCTATAACCGCTGACCTGAACTGTCGCAGAAGCTATGCTAGGCGCCTGCGAACACTGTAGGATTTCCAATTCTATTGGCTTCATATCGAGGCGCTCCTGTCTCTCGTCTTTCCCACGCTCGTGACGTTCTCGCCTTTCAGCCTCCTCGCGGCGTGCTTTGAAATCCGCCCAGGCCTCACCGACTTCCTCAGCCGACACTCCCTCATTCATAATAATCTCAAGGATCGCTTGCATTCGTTTCGCACGGCCCAAAGTAATGCAAACTTCCTCACAAATTTTGATGAGTTCCTTCACTTTAAGGTTCTCCATCGTTCACACTAGTCTCTTGCTGTTTGCCCCTGTTAAGAATCTACTTGCCGTATCCACTATAAGTCTACTAAGAAGACACGCAAGCAATTTATAACACTGTCATGTTCACACCATCCACATTATATTTGGTTTAAAAGCGCTTCGACTTGGCCAGAAACGATCAAAGCTCACTCTAATGCTTCACAGAGCCCTTCTCTAGACTACTATAACCTATGCTAGAGTAGTCTGGTGAACTGAGGGAAAAACATCAGGCACTCACTGCATCAATGTCGCTGACGCCGGCTGATCCCGCAGCTGCCAATCACTGTTACGAAGCGCGCTACCGAAGAGGTTACCAGAGGCGCCACGAAACTCGCCTCTCACAAGGACACCGGGCGCGTCGACTGCGAAAGGGGCTAGAAGCCATGAGAGGCTTCCCTGACACATAGGTTTACTGCTGGCAACGTGCCGCAGGGCTTTTTAATAGGCACCGGGTAGATCTTTAGAGTCACCGACGTTCAACCAGAAGCGCCACTGGCGTGATGTCAGAATCCGCCAATGGGACCCGCTGCTGGGCCGTGTCATGCTCATCAAATCCGGAGCCGCTGCGCGTGGTTGCACCCACAGACGAGTGACACTGTCACGCATTGCGCAAGACTCACCAGACTTGAAAGCGCCGATTGCTTCAACAGGCTCGTGGGCTGAGGGAGCTCGCTGTGCGTTGCGTAACAGACCGGCGCCGCCGCTTTATGACGTCGTTGAATTGATCACGTCAGACGGTTTAGATTGCTGGCCTTGACACAGATGGCCTTTGCAGAGGCATTGACGTTCGGTGTGGACTTCCAGTCGTAACAGTTTACTTTCTTTTACTTTCAGCGTGTAGTTCAAATGCTCTCTTGTTATTATAGGCTGCTTCCTGCTCATGAAACTTTTGTAGCCACAGTTTGAATATTTGTGAGCCTTTACTTTTTCATAGTGTCACTTAAGTACAACAGGCAGACTAAATGCCGCTAAAAACTATAACAGAGAATGTCACTGGAGCCAACGTTCACACAAGTGAACTTTTCTTCGTTAAAGCAATGCTGTAGCCCTGACGATAACAAGTCAACCTGCTGAGACACTGTTTTCAGTGACGTTGCTTCTCGAAAAAATTTTGATCTCTTGGAGCATTTCCACGCCTCTGAACTTCACTCTCATTTGGTACTCAAGTGCTGTGAGAAAGCTTATTTCCTCATCATAAAAAACGTGATTGAGACAAATGCGACGTGTCCTGCTCCCAATTCTTGATAACTTTTGCATTGGATTCATAATTCTGGGTTCAACGTTTACTCATTATGTCCGTATGTCAGTTTCAAGTCAAAGATCCTTTTCTAGATTCACACTTTCACACTACGTGTAAGTGTGTTGTTAAACAAAACGTGCAATAAAAGTTCATTTTATTTGTGCTGATCGAGTTTGTTCTTACTAAGAAATCAGCTTAACTTTCGCATCTTCGGAAAACAAACACAAAAATAAAACAAAGAAAGATTAACCAAAACACATATGACCACATCACCCAAGATCCAGCGGACCTGGTGGTAGTGATTCTAGAAGAGAGAAAAAAAGGCACCTAATTTCTGTCGGCCGAGACGGCAAAATCACAAACGGGTACCACTTGCATGCGGAGTGGCAAGTTAAAGAACCCCAGTTGGTCGAAATTTCCGGAGCCCTCCACTACGGCGTCTCTCATAATCATAAGGTGGTTTTGGGACGTTAAACCCTACATATCAATCAATCAATCATTAAATGCGAAGTGAATAAGGAGGGCTTCCACGGCAACACCCCTCCTCGCAAATGTTTGTCCTTTCCCTCTATTTCAAGACGCCACTAATGATGCCATGAAGATTTTTTCTGTTCGCGATCTATTTCTAGTAGAATGCCCGGCAGCCGCCAGTTGTAGAACTGGCGCTGCTGCTGCCGAGAGCGTATATATGGGAGGTATAGGAAATTTCCATCTTTGTGCTTTCGTCTTGACGCCTCAGTTCCTCTTTCGTCATGCCAAATATCGACGGCACGTAGTCAATCTGCCATGGAACTTTGCTGGGAGCGCATGTCCGCAAATACCGAATGTTTAAGACAAACGAAACCATTCATGTAGCATTTGGGACAAATAAGACCCACCTAGCGGTAGGCATCCCATCACAAAAGTCTGGCATTTTCGCCCATGCACCCCTTCATCGATGAAGGTCGTTTCTGTATAGGAAAAAACTTTCCGGCTACAAACTATTCAGGAATGGTCGCGCAGTGTCCAAGATATATATAGACTGGTAGCGAAGGCTCCATAGAAGCACATGTGTTCCGAATATGATGGCTGATCAGTTGCTTATGACACTTTCGATGGAGCGAAAAATAGAGCGGATGGAACGCAATAGCTGGTAAACAAGTGACGTCACTTTTTCTGCACAAGCACAAAATTTGATCTCAAAAAAACTTTTCATGGGCTCTGCTCACTAAGGCAATCAAAGGGGAGTCATCTACGAGTGCACTTCAAGTCAACGCCAGCTAATCTAATATGAACTCAGGACTAAATAATTATGTTAAAATGTACTACCGATCACTTTCCTTCGGTTTTACAAGAAAAGCTATTCTTCGAACGTTTATTCGTCGTTCGTGACATATTTAGCCGATAAATCATATATATATATATATATATATTGTGAGGATTATTTATGCGTCCCATCTTTTCATCTGTACATAATCATCATCACCAATCAAGTTTAGGTTGTGGGGCACATACTCGAGTCAAAAAAGGAGAGTCTTGAGGGTACTTGACGCCATCTTACAAGTGGTGCAGAGTGCTGCCCGGTTCCTGCGTTCTCTCGCGTTCTCGAACGCCCCAGCGTCTTCTAGAACACATCCCTGGAGCTCCGTTCAGGCCGCCGCTTAAACGACCTGGGTCCGGTAATGTCGCAAGCCGACCAGCCCAGCGTGCCAGCTTCGCCACCGCTCCCACCGCCAAGAAACCCTTCTCGCCTGGTCACCAGTCCTCAAAAGGATCCTCCGCTGTTCGCAGGGCTTCCGGGTGAAGACGTTGAAGACTGGCTCGAGGAGTATGACCGCGTGAGCGTTATCAACAACTGGGATGAGCCTGCGAAACTCACCCACGTTGCATTCTACTTGAGCGGCGTCGCAAAAACGTGGTTTTTCAACCACACTACAGATTTTCCGACATGACCCGCCTTTACACGTCAGCTCCGCCAGATTTTTGCCAACCCGTAAGTGCGCTCGGATATCGCCAAAAAGAGACTTGGTGCACGTGTTCAACGCCCCGGCGAGTCTTACACTTCTTACAACGAAGATGTTCTCGCCCTTTGCCGCCGCATCGACAACTATATGGCGGAAAACGACTGTGTGCGCCACCTGCTAAAACCAATTGCGACTGTCGCTTTTAATGCGCTTGTGGTGCCAAATCCCCGAACCATAGCCGATGTTGTCGCTACATGTCAGCGCCTTGAGGAGCTTCAGACCACTCGGGTACAACCTGATATGTCTGATCTGAGATCTAGTTATGGTACAACAGAGCTCCGTGCATTGATCCGCTCTATCATCCGCGAGGAACTTCATGCACA
The DNA here is from genome assembly GCA_013436015.1 of Rhipicephalus annulatus. Classification (NCBI taxonomy): domain Eukaryota; kingdom Metazoa; phylum Arthropoda; class Arachnida; order Ixodida; family Ixodidae; genus Rhipicephalus; species Rhipicephalus annulatus. The sequence continues at coordinate 264,519 of WOVY01014866.1, read as the reverse complement.
GGCTTCACCTCGTCACCTCGATATCCGAACGACGCCACCCCCTACTAGTTTACGCGACTTCGTGAGGGAGGAACTGGCCTTGATGACTGGTACACCAGTGCCGAGATCACATCCCATGCCCATTCCAAGTTATGTTCACATTGCTGGAACGACACCTACGCCCCACGAAAGCCTAGCTTCGATGACTGTCACGCCTGTCCCGAGCTCATATCCTGTGGCCATGCCAACGTATGCTCAGGTTGCTGCTAGAACACCTGCACCCCAGCAAAGCCCAATGCAGCTACCAGCGTCCGAAGTGCCTGGTTCGCTCAACTCACTCGCACCGCGACCATCTTCCAAGCCTTACAACGCCTGGCGCACTTCGCGGCCGACTTGCTTCTATTGTGGCATCCGTGGTCATATTTCAAGGTTTAGCCGACACCGTCAGCAAGACGAACGACGAAGATACAATAACGTTAAACGGCACGACTTCTACGCCACTGGACCACCTTATCGCCGGCTGTATCCGAACAGCACACGTCGGTCGCCGTCTCCGCAGAACTTTGTCCCAGTTGGCAGTTCCCGGTTCTCACGTCGTCGCTCACCTTCACCGATGCGCGTTCCTCTTCTCTTCTCCGACCTTCTACTTCAATTCCCGACCGCCGACCGGAAAACTAAACAGTGCAGCTTCGAGAGAGAAAGCGGCACCTTTCGAACAGCGTGAATTTCCTCCGGACCGCCCATCGAATGTTTTATTGGTGCATGTTGAAAGTATACAGACAGAGGCACTGGTGGACACAGGCGCATCACTTTCCGTAATTCGTGCAGACTTTTCTGCCCGCTTGAAAAAAATTAGGACGCCCTACAATGGTCCTCCTCTTCATTGCGCAGATGGAGTCCCTATTCAGCCTTCAAGTGTTTGCACAGTCCACGTTTTCATAGTTGGCATCCTTCACCACATTCGGTTTCTTGTACTTCCTTTGTGCACTCACACAGTAATTTTAGGATGGGACTTCTTTACTTCGGCATCCGCTTTCATATCATGTCGTCAGCGAGTCATTCAAATGTCAGCTACTGAGAGTTCATCCGATGTCGATCCATACAGCCTCCGTTACGTTGCTGCCACTGATTGTTTCATTTCGCTAGGAGATGAACAACTTCTAACGATCGCTTTGGATACTATAGTTAACAGTGACGTCTATAAAGCTCCATCAGTTCGCTCCAAACCTGCGGGGCTTACCATAGCACCCGGCGTTGTGCGGTTTAACGACGGTAAACCATTGGTCACCGCCTTGAACCCAACTTCTTCGCCAGTGATGCTGCCCCAAGGCACTGCTGTGAGCTGCTTCGCTGACAGTGAGCCCTTTTCGCTGGTTCCCCTTCACGCAGAATCATCGCCTTTGCCTGCTGCTACAGATATCAAGGCTACCACTGTTACTTTAAATTACACCATAAGTCCTCACCTCACTGCCGAGCAAAATCGAGACCTCTTAAACCTTCTCCAAAAGCACAACCTTTCGTTTGATGTACATTGCAAAGTTCTGGGCCGCACCTCTGTTGCAGAGCACAGCATCGAAACCGAAGGCTCCACCATTGTACGCCGCCGCCCATACCGTCTGTCTTCGGCGGAACGGCAAATCATTGAGGAAAACGCCGCCGGCATGCTCAAACGGGATATTATTCGACCTTCATCCAGCTCCTGGTCGTCTCCTGTGGTGTTGGTCCAGAAAAAGGATGGCTCTGTCCGCTTTTGTGTTGATTACAGAGCGGTCAATAAGATCACGAAAAAAGACGTATATCCGTTGCCACGCATAGATAATGCCCTGGACTCCCTACAAGGCACAGAATATTTCTCCAGCCTCAACCTCCGATCCGGGTATTGGCAAATACCTATGCGCGAAGCAGACAAGGAGAAAACAGCGTTTGCGACGCTTGACGGGCTTTACGAATTTAACGTCATGCCTTTTGGCTTATGCAACGCTCCAGCAACATTCGAGCGCATGATAGATACTGTCCTACGTGGTCTCAAATGGAAACCTGTATATGTTATTTAGGCGACATCGTCGTTTATTCTTCTACTTTTTCTCAGCACCTTCAGGGTTTGCACGAAGTTCTAACGTGCATTTCGAACGCTGGCCTACAGCTCAATACAAAGTGCCACTTCGTAAGCACAAGCACCAAATTATTGGGTCACCTTGTCAGCAAAGATGGCGTTCGACCCGACCCCGACAAAGTTGCTGCCGTAATTATTTTTCCACATTTGGGCAATCAAAAACAATTGCGAAGTTTCCTGGGCCTGGCGTCTTACTTCCGCCGCTTCATCCGTCACTTTCCTGCCATTGCGGGGCCGTTACACAAGCTTCTGACGTCAAGAACGGATTTTACGTGGACTGACGAGTGCGAGTGTGCTTTCAAAGCCCTTAAGCGTGCTTTGACATCAGACCCCGTCCTCCGTCACTTCGATGAGAGTGCTTCCACTTTCCCTCACACAGATGCCAGCGGCCACGGAATCAGTGCTGTCCTCCTCCAGCGCAACGACACTTTACGTAAGTTTACGTAAGAGAGTAGTTGCGTATGCCAGCCGCGCACTAACACCTGCGGAGCAGAACTACTCGATAACAGAGCAGGAATGTCTCGCTGTCGTTTGGCCTATCCAGAAATTTCGACCTTATATGTATGGACGCCACTTCACTGTGGTTACCGACCACCATGCCCTATGCTGGTTGTCCTCGCTGAAGAATTTGTCTGGGCGCTTTGGTCTCTGGATACTGTGTTTGCCAGAGTACACTTTTGACGTTGTGTACAGGTCCGGCAAACAGCATCATGATGCTGACGCTCTCTCTCTCTGCCCTCTGCCACTTTCATCTCCAACAATGCATACTCAATGCCCCTCAGGTGATCAAGCGGCTTCCTGTTCACTCACGTTATCACCCCTGGCAGTTGCGTGGCCACTATCTTTAAACAGCAGCGCCCAGTTTGCCGCGTACCAACCTGATGACCCCTACTGTAACCGCATCATTTTATACTTGAATGGCTCGCCTTCTCCACCTAATGCCAGACTACGTCTTCAGCTACGGCTGTTCAAGCTAGAGAACAATGTCCTGCAGCACTATACTTGCAATGCGGATGAGCATCCATGGGTGCCAGTATATCTCCGTTCGCTGCGAAAACAAGTTCTTGAAGCATTGCACGACGACCCATCAGCTGGACACTTAGGATTTCAAAAGACCTACGACATCGTTAGGAGCCGTTTCTTCTGGCCTGGTCTTTCTACCTTTGTGGCTATTTATGTCGCTTTTTGCGCACTTTGTCAACGCCGGAAACGACCAACTTCAGCTCCTGCTGGCTTATTACAACCCATTCCATGTCCCGATACACCTTTTGTCGTCGTCGGAATAGACCTCGTCGGGCCACTTCCCGTAACGCCAGCGGGCCACCGCTGAATCGTCACAGCTGTCGACCACCTCACACGACACGCGGAGACCGCTCCTCTACGCACTAGCTCTGCCTCAGACGTTGCCACCTTCTTTTTATAAGCCATTGTGTTGCGTCATGGTGCATCTCGCACGTTGATGAGTGACCGGGGCAAGGCCTTTATGTCGACAATTGTAGACGAAATTCTAAAACTTGTGGCACAGTTCATAAGACCACATCTGCATACCACCCGCAGACAAATGGGCTGACAGAGCGATTCCGCCGGACTCTAATAGACATGATATTCACGTACATCGGACCAAACCACGATAATTGGGACAAAATCTTGTCGTTCGTAAAATTTGCACACAACACCGCTGTTCAACGAACCACGGGGTATTCACCTTTTTTCCTCGTCTATAGTCGTGCACCGACATTCACCATTGACGCCTCTTTCTTCAATGTAATGACAAAAACGTCGACGACTACACCAGAACATTTCGTCTCCAGGCTCGCTGAGGCATGGCAACGTGCTCAACTCAACACGGAGGCCACTCAACAAGACTGCAAGCAACGCTATGACAGCTTTCGTCGAGACGTCACCTTCCGTCCTGGAGATAAAGTACTACTTTGGACGCCAGTTCGCACACCCGGATTGTGGGAAAAGTTTGTCACGCTTTCTGGGACCTTACGTTGTTTGTGAACGAACATCTCCTGTCAATTACCTTGTCACTCCCGTCGAGGGTTCCTCGGACCGCCTTTACCGTGCCTCCGAGATAGTCCACGTTTCACGTCTAAAACCCTTTGTTCGCCATACCTTTCCCGCCTAAGTCTCAGCCGGGCCGGCCGCTCAAGTGCGCAGGGAAAGTAAGTAAGTGTGAGCATTATTTACGCGTCCCATCTTTTCATCTATATATACTCATCATCGCCAGTCAAGTTTAGGTTGTGGGGCACATACTCGAGTCAAAAAAGGAGATTCTTGAGGGTACTTGATGCCATCTTATATATATATATATATATATATATATATATATATATATGTGTGTGTGTGTGTGTGTGTGTGTGTGTGTGTGTGTGTGTGTGTGTGTGTGTGTGTGTGTGTGTGTGTGTGTGTGTGTGTTGTGTGTGACGCTATGATGAATGGGCGACGAAGCCTGGCTCATACGCCATGTTTATTTCGTTCTGACTTCTTCCTTCTCTGCTTCTACAAAACATCCATCTCATCATATGTCACATGATTCGCCCTCCCGCCGAAAGAAGGCATGAGTTACAACTTACAAACAAGAAAAAGTAAACAAGGAGTGGATTGGAAGTCACGAATGTCAAAATAAAGAGGTAGTTTCAGAAATTTTAAAATGCACGTGTTGTCTTCTTCGTCGCTAAGACTTGAAGGGAGAGTGTGGCAGTCCGGTGATATCAATAAGAGATCTGGCGGGCGAGGCTGATGTTTGCGCCCTGGATAACAGAAGAATGCTTTGGACGTGAAGATAGCGGAAATCGCAGCCGGAATTCTTGTGAAGAACAAACGAGGTTCGAACACCTTGCAGAATCGACAGTTCGGATATCGTAGGCATCGAATTCTTCGTCGTGGCACAGGCCGTGCAGGCGGCTTGCGTGCACGTTGATCGAGCTTGATTGGGCGCTGCCTGTGTTTCTTCCGAGTACAAGGGGTGCTTTTGTGGCTTTTGGAGATTTTTCTATGGCAATGCCGCAGATGTTTTCATGGAAGGCACATTCTTGATCTTTGGTGGAGAATGTATCCACCACGATGGGCTTTTTTTCAATATTATTTAAGGCTTAAGAGTGCACTCGATGAAGTTTTGTTTCGTCGTTGACAATGTTGAAGTACACGTTGACGTCGTAGTTTCTTGGTTTCGTCGACTTGCTTGTGTTGTGATGTTGATTGTGCTGCGCCAGGATTCTTAGCGAGTCCACCGCAGGCTTCTACGACGCCAACCAATGCAACTGTTTCCGGCGCAAGACAATGTGGCGGGTTCGGCGCACTTGAATCTTCCGTATTTATAAACCATTCATTGTTGGTGGTTGCCTGAAGAGTACTTATGTCATCAGAAGTAGCACCTGCGGTTTTGTTTTCATTATAGGCAGTGAGGTTGTATACTGGATTCACGTCGCTTCGATCTTGTGATTGATGAACACTCGACGCTTCTGCAGAACACTTTTCTTCACAAGATGCTGATTGTGAATGCTTCTGTGTTTGTGGAACTGCTGAGCTGAATACTTTGAACAAATGAGATTTCTGTGAACATTCGTTGTCTGGTTTGGTTTCATGCGGATTTACTAACTCGTCATGCGTAAATGCCGTCACGCGTCCGAGGCCGTGTGGGCCATGTGTGCGACATGAAGCATCAAGTGATTCGGGTTGTTCAGTAATACCTGAAGTATTATGGTGCCGTAAATACATTGGAAATGCCGATTTAATTGCCCGTGAAGAATCCAACCGTAAGTTTGGTCTTTTGGCAAAATGGTCTATATTCCTATCGGCATACAGTGGCATTACCTTCTCTGATGCGACGTGCAAGTCCCTAGTTGGTGTTGTAATGCGTGAAGTGTATTCGCACGAGTCATATGATGGTACAATAGTGGAATATTTACTCTGAAGTCTTGTTTGGGAAATACGCTTACTGCAGGAAGACTTCGCGTAACTGTGATGATTGAGTCGAAAAGCCTTCAGCTGATGAGGTATGGACAAGTCTTCATCGTATTCTTTGAAACGGGTGACCATTTCTTCTTTGATCTTTTTCGAAAACTCATCGTTCTCGAAGATGTGGGTGAGGTAAAATTTGAATGCCTCACCTGAGATGTAGTCAGTGAAGTTTGTGATCATCTCCCGTTCCGACCAGGATGCAGCGGTGGCGTGGAGCTCGAAAAGGTTGAACCAGTCCTGTACGGGTCCGTCGTCCGCTGATCCGGTGTACTTAGGGATGTCAAAGTCGTCTGATGGTGTTGTCATGATACTGGTCTAGGTGTAGAGTTGGGATGTACTTTTGTCGTCCACGCTCGGTCACTGCGTCTTGCTGAGACGTTCGAAGATGGTGGCCGCCAGGTCTTCATCCTCTCGACTCGTGTGACGCTATGATGAATGGGCGACGAAGCCTGGCTCATACGCCATGTTTATTCCGTTCTGACTTCTTCCTCATCTACCTCTACCAACTCCTAACCATCACTACCTTCTTACATTACAGGATTCCCCCTCCCCCCGAACGAATGCGCGCGTTGCATATTACAATGCCTGATAACCAAGCAGTCTTAAAACACACACAAAAAATGTTCAAATGGGCTGCAGTTCCACATCAGATTGAAGTTCCTTAATGTCGCACAAAGATTTCACAGGAGAGGGCAGCGATCCGAGGTTAGTACAGCTCTGGTGGGCGAGGCTGACTGTTGCGTTCTGGAAAACACAAGTACACCTTGGGCGTAGAATCTGATGAAATAGTTGCCATTGTTGCGAGGAGTGGACGCTGTTTGAAAGCATTGCAGTAGATCGTTCTTCGGCGTCGTTGCCCTTGCTGCGTGCGTGCTCGTTGTCGTAAACTAATGGGATGGTGTCTGAATCCTTGCGTGGTAGAACTGGTGACTTCTTGTCTTGTTCGTTGTTTGCTGAGGTTTCGGAGCTGTAATCTTAGGCGCAGTATTGATCTTTTGTGCCAAATTCGTTTCTGGCGCCGATACCTTATGCGAAGATACCTCGCTTTTTCAATTCGTTTTAAGAGGCTTGCATTGCGTCGTCGTCCTTGTTGGTGTGTCCGTTGTAGTTCCTGGAGTTTGTGGAGTTGCCTTTGTTGACATTGCTCGTCTTGTTGTGAAAGTTGGTCACATGGGCATCTTTCAGGAACATTTGTCTGCTTTTCTTCGCATGGTGATGTGATCAGTGGATAGCTGGCAGTCGATACTGTACTGCTGGGCTTGTCTTGCGATGAAAGCATCGTGACAGACTGATGAGAAATCTTCCAAGATGGCTGTGAGTCATCATTGATTGTAAATGCTTCTGTCAGTTGACAATGCGACGGCGTTGGTGGATTCGAAATTCCTGCAGTGCTTTGACTCACATGTATGTTATCACTTGACGATGAGAGCACAACAGACATGGCTTCGGGTGGTTCTGATGGCATATGTTTTTATTCTTGCAGCGTGATTAGGCTGAGAATGTCTGTCGAATGACCTTAGTCCGGAATGTCAGGGTATGGGCTGGTATTGTGAGTATTCACCAGCTCGTCACGCGTACATTCCGTCGCACGTTCGAAACCGTCTGGGCCTCGTGTGTGACGCGAAGCATCAAGGGATTCGGGTGGTTCAGTAAAATGTGAAGTGTTGTGGTGCAGTGAACACGTTGAAAATGCCGATTTCATTGCTCTTGGGAAATCCGGCTTTAGGTTTAGTCTTTTGGTGAAATGGTCTAGATTCCTTTCGGTATACAGAAGCTTTACCTTGTTTGTTGCGACGTGCAAGTTACCAGTCCCTGTCCGAATGCATGACGTTTTTTCGGAAGAGTCATATGATGGTGCAATGGTGCTATATTTTCTCTGAGGTCTCGTTTGGAAAATAGACTTACTGCGGGAAGACTTCGCGTAACTGTGATGGGTGAGTTGAAAAGCCTTCCGCTGATGAGGTATGGACAGATCTTCATCGTATTTGAACCAAACGATCATTTCTTGTTGGATCTTTTCCCGTGACTCGTCGTTTGGAAATATGTGGGTGAGGTAGAATTTGAAGGCCTCACCGGAGACGTAGTCGGTAAAGTTGGCGACCATCTCCCGCTCCGACCATGATGCAGCGGTAGCGTGGAGCTCGAACAGGTCAAACCAGTCCTGTACAGGCCCATCGTCCGCTGCTCCGGTGTACTTGGGGATGGGAAGGTCTGTCGATGGTTCTGTCATGATGCCGGTAACTGCATGCGCCTAAGATCACCTCTTCTGTCGCCGATATTCAGTTGAAGCGTACTGCCGGTGGCTTCGTGAATGATGTGAGGCTGATAACGGTGGCCAGCTCTTCGTCCTGTCGACTCGTGTGACGCTATGATGAATGGGCGACGAAGCCTGGCTCATACACCATGTTTATTCCGTTCTGACTTCTTCCTTCTCTGCTTCTACAAACCATCCATCCCATCTTATGTCACATATATATAAAGCAATTCATGAGTGTAGCAGCAGCGTATGCATGTGATATCTGCAGCGCGGCTTGTTTGTTTCACGCATACGCATGTTATTTGGCATGCACAATGATTTTGATCTTCTGTTATTACAGGAAGAAATGACGCACAGCCTCGCCAAATTGATGACATTTTAGTTTTATTCAATGATGACAATAACTAAATTTGTTACGTTACAAAAAAACCGTAATAGGAACAAATAAATGCACACACTCCGGGCGTTATCTGTTTGTTTTTCTTTTTTGCATGACGCTCCAGTAAATTACCGCTACATATGCGAGTGAACCATGCAAATTGTACCGTAATAGGTAACTTGGCAATCTGCTCACCGATAACGCGAATAGTAGTAGGCACTGCATGCTCAAAAGGAAACCGGGATGTATAAATACTCATAGATGAAAGTCCAGCCAGCAGTGCATTCCGAGTAATTGTTCTTGTTTCTTATCTAGTAGACATGGGTCACCGGGAATAGGTTTGTGGCTGCTTCATCCTTGCAGAGCACATCGTTACCGCAGCCACCGACGAAAGCACTCTTCGTTAAATGTAATTCGCATCGTTCCGCTGCCCGTTGGACACTGCACTGAAGACGTTCACAAATGATAAAACGCACCTGACAATTCCGCGAACAACAGAGAACGCAAGCAAGCGCAGAACAGTAAAACACGTGAAGGGGTGTGTCATCGCCGACAAATTTTACGAGCGGGCCTTGCCATGCATACTCATGTTGTGCAAGTGCTTCACTTAGTAATAATAGCGTGGGCAAAGGGCGCTAGAAAAAAGATTTGTCGTAATAATCTAAACCGTCATGTATTCTTTGTTCATTACACCTGCCTAGTATTTTGGGGAAAAGAAATATTGTTTGTAAATCCTATTGATTCCTTCGACTTGTATTCAAGCTTGATTTTTTTCACTATTAGTGTTTGTTCCATCCAAAAGTAGTCGCGCTTCAATCGCAGCTTCCATAACTCGCCATGCTGATGTTGCTGGCAATAGCTTCTGAACCACTTTTCGCCCGAGCCCTCACGACTGATGTGAATAAACCTTGCAGAGTGTTTCATACGCTTGCAGCCCAGAAAAATGTCCTCATAGGGGATGTATGCGCCCCGAGGAGAACTTCAGCCTTCAGCTGTAGACATTGAACCAGTGAAAAGTGCGGTCGTCGGTGTCATGAATCTCGCATAGGCAGCGAGCATGATGTGTTTCGAGCAACGAGTTGAGTTGGCTGCAACACCGGGCACACTCGTCGTCTAGCTGGCAACAATCGACGGCAACCCATCAGCTCCCCTACGTGAACCCCGAGCTGGCGTGGTTCATGTGAAACGTTTTATTCGACGTTTTTCAACATATATTTTACTATACACAGTGCTTAAATAATGTTTTCGGGTGTGCTGCGTCGTACCAGAAGCTGGAAAACGAGAGCCCAACGTTATAATTTTTTTGTCTTTCTGTAGTTTCCAAAGTGTTCCGTTATTTGATTGACATAACGTGTTTTATCTACTTTAACATGCTGTAGTGTTCTCTTAGAGCACAGACTCTTTTGTAGCTGTTCATTTCATTGCAGGTATTTGTGTTTTTTGTCTTAGCTCTTGCAATTGCCTTTCTTTTAACTAGATTATAGCTTGTCTGTCTTTAACGAAATGTCAGTGATTTCTCTATGAGTACGTCAGTCAGACCCAAACACCACTACACGTGCAACCCCGCATGGTTCGACAGGCCTACAAAAAATTATAAGTGGACCACTTGAAGGGCTTAAGGGTTCATAAAGTGAAATTCTGCGAGTGTGCCGTACGCCTGTATTAGATCGGCGAGGCCACATGAAATATGTGTGTTACACATCAAAAGACTATAGCATTCGCCGTGGTTCTCCTTACTGCCACAAAACCCACTTCAATTTTGTATCTTCTTTCCAAGGAACACTAACACCTTTTTCTTTTGGTGCTCGAACTCGAGCAACCGATAGCTGCACAACTGACCATGATTATGCAAACAATTAGATTGCAGCACTATCGAAAGAAAAGGCGTGTCTACAACTCGAAAACCTGGCCAGCTAAACAGCGCACGAAGCATACCTTGAAACGAAAGCCAGTGTAGACAGCACATTCCACGAGCCTTTGCAGCTCACGTATAGATGGTTTTCCACTACGGCGAACGGGAGCTACCACGTTTAGAACGTCATCTGATGTCGTTATCTTTTCCGCTTCTTTACCGTCACTAATGGCCTGCCGATTCATCTCCACCACTCCCAGGTTTAAGGCCAGCAAAGTGGGCTGGCGCATAGTCCGCACCACCCATTTCTCTTTTATTTCTATTAGGCACTGCGCTGTGTCGCCTTATGGTTGACATAAATTAGGTGCTTTTTTTATTTCCAATATTCCATGCCACTGCCGTTTCTCCCCGTAGTCTGCAGGGCAACGTCCTTCACATGCCCCGTCACGGCCACATCATCAAAAAGGCCAATTAAGGGGCTTTGGTGCGGTAGCACCATGTAGTTTTGCATAGACACAATAGCTGCGGAAAACTGTCTATTGTCCTCTGTGGTTCTTCGGCCAAGTACTCATATTGTAACAAACATACATCAGCACGCCCGCATATTCCCGGTAAGCTCCCGCATTTCGACGGTAAGATGCAATACATCTTAGGGCGTCCTCTGCCGCTACGTCCAAAACCACCAAACAATTATGAGACGCCGTATTGGAGGTTTCCAGAAATCACAACTAACTGGAGTTGTTTTACGTGTGCCCCAAACTCCAAACAAGGGCCTCAACCATTTTCGCCTCCATAGAAAATGCAGCTGTCGCCGCTGGGATTCGATCCTGCCGCCTGCAGGTCAGCAGCCGAGTGTCTTAGCCAATAGACCACCGTGGCAGGGGCTGGTACCTTTGTGGACCAGTAAATTGCGAAACACGTTGACATGTTTTCTTGTTCTAAATAACGTGTTGTGCAAAGAAATTTGGGTTGATTTATTGATTGATAAAAAATCGGCATTAGCCAGGTACAGTGGAAATCAATGACGTGCGCAGCACTAATGGAAAAGGATGATACGTCACTTCAAGTACCCCAGGTGGTCTAAATTCCCGAAGCCCTCCGCTACGGCGTCTCTCATAATCATAGGGTGGTTTTGGAAAGTTAAAACCCACATATCATTCAATCAATGTCACTTCAAAATTAGCACAACAAGGCAGACGTAAATTATGCTCTACATGATTTTCGTGTCATGAGTATCATGTTTGCGCCTGGAATTTGTGTTCGTGGTCCATACGCGGCACGTCGCACTAACTCTGTTGTATATGAAGGTAGCAAAACAGCCAAAAGTGCACTATGAGCGTAGCATGTAGTCGTGTTTTACGTCAAATACACATCATGGTTATGTTTGGACGTGTCGTTTACCTTCGCCATTCATTCACGCCACGGTACACCAAACTTGGTTTATTGAAGCTAGCGAAACGGCTGCGAGCGCACCATGAGCGTGGTATAAAGTCATGTCCTTACATGACACGCACACCGTGATCATCATGTTTGCACCAATCACATACCCTCCTTTTCTATACAGGTTCAGTAACACCAAGATTGGTGTATGTGAAGCTAGTGAAATGGTCGCGAGTGCACCATGAGCATAGAAAGTAGTCATGTTATACTTGACGCGCATATCATGATGCGTTGGGACACGTTATTTACCTTCGCCAGCCATTCACGTAACATAATACCAAATTCGGCATATGTGAAGCTAGCGGAACAGCTGCGAGTGCATCATGAGCGTGGTATGGGGTCGTGTTCTTACATGACACGCATATCATGATTATCACGTTTGTACCAGTCATATACCTTCTTCATCCATTGACATCAATAACACCAAATTCTGTAGATGTGTAGCTAGCGAGATGGCCGCGAGTACACTTTGAGGGTAGCATATAGTCATGTTTTACATGACACGCATGCAGTGATTATTATGTTTGGAAGTGTAATTTACATTCGTCGTCCATCACGTCTAGTAATACCAAGTTTGCTAAATGTGAAGCTAACGAATTGACCACGAGCGCACCATGAGCGTCGTGGCAGTCGTGACCTACATGACATGCATGTCGTGATTTCCACGTCAGGGTCTGTCACTCACTTCTGCCATGTACTCATGCCATGTCTTACCAGTTTTGTAATATATCACGGGAACGAAACCACAGCAAGAGCAGAAGTCCATGACATAAATTATGACATTCACGCCCTACATGTCATGACTTTTATGTTATAACTATCCACCTATGGTGGTGTGTAGTCATGGTATACCATACTAATTTTGGTAAACATCCCTATTTCGAAACGGCCAGGGGAGCGAAATGACGTAGGCGGCTAGATAGATAGATAGATAGATAGATAGATAGATAGATAGATAGATAGATAGATAGATAGATAGATAGATAGATAGATAGATAGATAGATAGATAGATAGATAGATAGATAGATAGATAGATAGATAGATAGATAGATAGATAGATAGATAGATAGATAGATAGATAGATAGATAGATAGATAGATAGATAGATACGCTCATATTCACCGAAGTTCACTAAGAAATGCTTCGCATCGAAAACCTGGTTGGTAAGAACGCTTGTGTTCTGTTTCGCTACAAACTTCGATATGGGGGAAATGGCATCCCTACATTTGGCCACTTTTAGCCTGAACTATGGATTCTTCTGAAATTCACCCTGCAGCAACCCAACTTTGGAAGGTCACGTTTTTTGTGAATGCAGCAATGCTCACTAGATGGCGCGCCGCCAGCCAGAACATTGGTTGGCGACAACTACGGAGTCTTTTGGACAGGAGGTATAGACAGATGCGATTCCAAAGTGGTGCCAATATCTAAGAAACGTAGAGTTCGGGGGAAAAATCAACGTAGGTACGAGGGCCGAGCAAACTCAGACGTAGTGTATATTAGCATGTAGGATGGCAGGAATAGTTTGAAGTGGGGAGAAATTGAAGAATAGGTAAGGGAGGAGAAGCTGTTGGTATATGAGTTTGTAGGAACACATCTTTGCGACATGGAACAACTACCTAGAAATCCGGACTACGTATAGAAGTATTGTAATAGAGCAGAAGGCAGCAGAAGTTGAGGTTGTTTTGGGGCATTTATTTATAAAAGTACAGACTGGCAAAAGGACAAGAGGAAGTGCAGGGAACATTTATGGCTATCAGGGAAAGTGACAGGGCAGATGAAACGGCTAAGATTTGTAGACTTGTCGACGGAATCAAAATGCAAAAAATAAAACCGAGAAGTGGTGCAGTGCGTAGAAAATTACATTGATGAACTAGGGGAAGTTTGCGAGGTAATTATATTACGAGATATGAATGCGCGCATAGAAGATATGAATAGTTATACAGACTCAACTGGCAGAGTGCAAGTGGATATGTTTGAAAGGCATAATTTATTCATTTGCAACAGTACCGATAAGTGCGAACGGCAGATAACATGGGAGGTGGGAAGGCTGCAGTTGACGATAGATTGCGCAATGGTGTCACATAGGATGTATGATCGGCTAAGGGTGATGAAAATAGAAGAATATGGGTCTAGAAGCTTAGGTAGTGATCACCGTCGTATCGCGCTGAGTTTTGAAAAAGAAACGAAAAATGGGAAGGCGGCATGATGAGCAACCAAATGAAAATATTTATTGCGAAAGGCAAATATAAATGTCAACTAAAGAGATTAAAAAAATAATCACCGAGGATGATAAAACAAAGTACACGTACACAAATTGAAGTCGGTTGTTTGAGTTAGAGTTTGCTAAGGCACGTGTCAAATCAACCGGGAAAAGGAGACACATACCCAAGAGCTGGTGGGATAAGGGAGGTAAGAGAGCAATAGTGAGACGTCAGGAAGCCTCCCGGGAACACAGGTATTCTAAACAGAGAGGTGAACATGAGATGATGCCCGAGAAAAATAGGACAACCTTTTGGGCTGTAGAAGGGAAGCGTCCAACGTAATCATTCATAAGATTAGAAGAAAGGGGCTCAATGGATGATCGAAGTGAACAAAAAGGACAGAAAGGCAGCTGTAAAGTTTTGAAACCAACTCTATTCTTTGAGTAGTAAGACAAGCATGAAACAAGGGTTTACAGCGGCAGTTCAATGGTTTCGGCTAGAAGGGGATGAGTTAATCAACTATATAAAATCAAAGATGACAAAAAACATAAACACAAAAGAAGCGCGGCATGCACCATACCGGAGGAAGATAGACCAATTAGTGCAGTGGCTCCACTGGGACATTCACACTGAGAAAGGGCAGAAAAGAGGGTTTCTTTTCCAGGCCCTAACGGCATCCCAATTATGCTGATAAAGAAACTAGGACCAAGCTTCAAGAAAATATTAATAGAGGCAGCGAGCAAAGCAATCATAAATGGTGAAGCCCCAAATGGGTATAAACTAAGCAGGATGAGTATGGTTTATTAAGGAAAGGGGGACAAAGCTGATATGAAGAACTACCGTACTATAACAGGGACGTAAGTAGAAAACAGGCTGGTGATGCAGATAGTAAAAGAAAGACTACAGACATGGGTGGAGAATGAGGGTATACTGGGAGAACCACAAAATGGGTTTCGTAAACGAAGGAGGTTGGGGGACAATCTGTTTTCATTGATGCAGTGCACTTAAACAGCGGAAACAGAACACAGGCCCCTGTGGCAGGCATTGCTAGAGATCAAGGGAGGTTGCAATAGTGTGATTCAAGAATACTTGTAGGGAATACTGGACACTCTAGATTTGGAATATGGAATAACTAAGCTTCTAAATGACATCTATAAAAGTAACAAGGTAGTTACCATATGGGAAGAACAGGTATCTGAACCTATAGAGATACAATGCGGCTTCGACAGAGATGTCCTTTGTCACTTTCGTTGTTTATGCTGTATCTCCAGGGACTAGAAGCCAAATCTGAGGGAAGTCGACTCGGATTCCACCTCTCTTTTGCCAAGGAAGGCAAACACATTGAACAGTCATTACCAGCATTGATGTATGCAGATGATTTAGTAATAATAACCGACAACAAGGAATACATGCTGGCATTCATAGACATCTGCGGTAATGAGGAAGATAGGTTAAATTTGACGTTCAGTAGGGAAAAATCAGCAATCATGATTTGTAATGTTAACGAAGGCAGCGAGTATAACATACAGAAAGTCGCGCTATAAACAGTGAATAAATAAAAATATTTGGGCGTATGCATAAACAACGGGGCTGAGTAACTAACACAGCACGAATGATACGCTATGACTAAGGGCAACGGGAATGCAGCTGTAATAAAAAATAGGGCACTGTGGAACTACAGTAGTTATGGCGTTGTGAAAGGTATTTGGAAAAGTGTTACAGTCGCGAGCTTGACGTTCGGCAAAGCGGTCTTGTGCGTGAAGTCAGAGGTTCAAGCAAGATTCAAAGTTAGAGAACATGGCATAGGTAGAGTTGCGTTGGGCGCACAAAGAAATACTCGAAATCAGGGGGTACAATGTGACATGGGATGGACATCGTTTGAGTGCAGGGAAGCTAGCAGCAAGATAGAATTGGAGGAGTGATTGAGAAAAATGAGAGAGGAGCGTTGGGCTAGGAAAGTTTTTAGCTACTTGTACATGAAGAATTTTGATACTAAATGGAGGAAGTGAACACAAAAATTGTCAACCAAGTATTTACACAACAGCAAAATACCAAGCCCAAAGGCAAAATCAGTTAAGAATAAGGTGAATGAAACAGAGAGGGACATGTGGAAGACTGGAATGCTTACGAAATCATCACTGGTGACCTAGCTAGCTTTTAGGCAGGAAATTGCAAGGAAAAAAGATCTACGATAATTCTCGGGGTAGTACTCTGCTCTTCGAGGCTAGAACGGGAGTATTGCGTACCAAGACGTACACAGAAAAACACTATAGACACGGTATGCAGTGCGTGTGGAGAGGAGCAAGAAACGGCTGAACATTTGATAATGTTCTGGAAAGGGCTGCATCCTATAGTCCAAGATAATGGCACGGAATTTGTCCAAGCATTAGGGTTTATCAATCAATCAATCAATCAGCGAAACTTTATTTTTATGAATACATATAGACAATTACAGGGATTATTCGGACCGATAGCCTAAAGTGGCTAGTGGACGGTCCAATACATTGTGCAACATAAAAAATCCACAGGTCAGCTTTGAGGTAACAAACAAAAACATTCATACAAATACAGATAACACAGTAATACACTTTTTCCTGCAGACATGCATACTTATTAGCTTGCAGCTAACTTTCTATACATACGCACTTATTTAAAAGATACAGTGAAACTTTAATCAAACACACACATGCTTACATGTCTTGACTCCACAGAAAGAATGGTTCACATGCCAAGCTGAAATTACGAGCCGTTTTAATCTCTAGGGCCATCGTGTTCCGTAATTTTGTTCCATTAAACTGTATCAGTCTTTCTTCGTGAACGATAAAACATTTGGGCAGATTCAAGTAACCATTCGAAACATGTCACGTATTGCGTGTAGGAAATAAAAAATGATCAGCAGGGAAAGGTGAATTTGTATTAATTATGGTATTTACTGAAACGGCAATTTTATAGTCGCGCAACATCGGAACCGAGAAAATGCGTTGTGATTGGAAAATGTTACAAACTGATTCAGCTTGGCTTATGATTTTCAGCGTACGCTTTTGAAATCAATCAAGAGTTTCTAAATAACTGTTGTACTTTGCACCCAACAATTCTAGACAGTAACCTAAGTGACAATGACTCAATGAACAGTAGAGTGTGCGAAATATAGATTGTGGAAAATATTGGTGAGTGCGCTTTTATTAGAGAATAGCAGCCATAGGCTACCTTTGCTTGCTCATGCGAGTGTAAGTGTTCATCAAAAGTGACGCCTAAATATTTGAAACGAGGAATTTGAAAAATAGGAGCGTTGTTTATTGTTAGGTTAAGAGATTCAGCGTCTTTGTGTTTCCTACGAGAGTGAAACACCATGTACTTACACTCAGCTAAAACACCAGTAGTAAAGAGTCAGCTGATTTCTGGCAAACCATTCTGAAATGTTCGATAAATCGGTCATCGCGTCATTTTGTAGATCTGCTAAGGAGCGTCCTGTGAAAACTAAAACAGAGTCGTCCGTGTACATCAGTGCCCTTGACCTCTTTAGGGATCACGGGACATCATTGATTTAAAAAGAGAACAATATAGGGCCCAAAACTGAACCCTGTGCACCCCGCATTTAATGTAACCGTAAGATGACTTGATGTCACCAATGACGACCTTTTGTTTGCGCGAAGATAAATAGCTAGAAGAAAAATCAAGCGAGTTACCTTTTATCCGATAGGAATGCATTTTTTCCAGTAAAATGCAAGAACTAATAGCATCAAATGGCTTTCGTATGTCTAAAAATACTGCTATTGCTATGTTGTTTGCATATAAAGCGGAATTATTATATTGCGTAAGCATCGAAACGGCAGCTGAAGTGGACCTGTTAGCAACAAAGCTATGTTGCTGGGGACAAAGTACATTCTGTTCACTCAAGAAGCAGCTTATTTGCGACGAAATTAGTTTTCCAAGCGTAGCGTCAATATCTTTCAGGACAGATATTGGTCTGTAGCTGTTCGGAAGATTCAGATCACCAGATTTGATCACCAGACTTTGGCGGTCTTAAGAATACTAGGATAAGTTTTAGAGGAAAACGCATGATTAAATATATGGCATAAGGAACCACACAAAACACCAATATTCTCCTTTAAAATTCTTCATGATATGGCGTCATGGCCAGCTGCCTTGTTCACTGGTAACTTAATAATACCTCGTCGAATGTCAGCCTCAGTCACCTCACATAGATTGAAATTATTGGTAACAGTACATGGTGCCTTTCAATTCGGCATATGAGCAGGGAACTTCCTCGCAAGTCCGAGACCAATGTTAGTAAAGTAATTGTGAAAGTTTTCGGCCACTTCGAGAGTTGTATTATCAGGTATAATGCGTTCTTTGCTACCCATGCCAGTGACGTCTTTAACAATAGGCCATATCTTCTTCGTGTTACCATCATTTTTTTCACTATGTTGGTATAGTAGCACTTCTTGGATTTTCTTATCATTTCTACTAACTTATTTCTGTAAAGCTTAAAATTTTGATGGTAGTATTCATTGCTCCTCTTATTTTTTGCATTTGTCGTAGTAAAAAGCTTCATGCTTCAAAACCTCAAGCATATTTCTATTCATGCATAGACATATGGCATGGTCGTAATTTCGGTGCGAACAGCTATGCGTTGATTGTTCAATGACATCCACAATGCATTGTACAATGTTATCACACTCGACGTCCTCGTTTTCATCATAGAGGACATAAAAATTTGTACCTTGTAGTAGTTTCTGCACGGAATTATAGTCGACAGGTGTTGTTCATTTAACGGGAGGTATGTTAGGAGCACAAATGTGTTTCTGGGGTAAAAATAGAAAAGTGAGACTGTGATCCTCAATAGCAACAGCGCATACGCCTGCCGACACATCCAGGTCAGCGTTACACAACAGGTTATCAATAATCGAATTCGATTGGCCTGTTATGCGAGTAGGTGATGAAATAGCATTTCCCAGAATAACTGATTGTACCAAAAATGCGTAATCATCACATTTATCTCCAGACAAGTCTATGTTAATGTCAACGCCGACAATAAGGGGTGCTTTAGAGGCCACAATGTGAATCATGGTACTCAGATTTGGGTGCACGTTAAAGAACCCCAGGTGGTCAAAATTTCCGGAGCCCTCCACTACGGCGTCTCTCATAATCAAATGGTGGTTTTGGGACGTTAAACCCCACAAATCAATCAATCAATGAATCATGGTACTTTCTATCACAGTAATGAAGTCAGCCAAAATGGAATTTGGTGGACGATATATTACACCGATGATAACACCATTTTGAAGATGAATAAGAAGAGTGTGTACCAATGAACTGCAGCATGAGTTATTGCTAAGGTGAGCGAAACTAAAACAGTCTTTGATAAATAACTCCACGCCCCCTGCTCGTGTAGCACTGTTTTTAGGCTGCGAAAGCATGACGTAGCCGGGTAGATGAACTGATTCGCTTTCTCGAAGCGAAGTTTTTATAGCGATGACATCATATTTAATTGAGTGTTGTGATAAGTACAAAAGCAGATGATCAAACTTCTTCTTTATGCTGAAAATATTACAATGCAATACTGCGAAATGATCCTGCTGCAGCCATGTTTTCAACCTCACAAAAAGAAAATGCTATTTAAAAATATAAGAAACTACAGGTTTACAGAAACAAGCAGGCAATCCTTAAACAACTTTGGAAAATCCTCGACACATGTGACGTGAAGCACACGTGAATTATCCGCCTTCCACATCAAAATCCATCCATCACTTCCCCAGGTGTACTTCCAGTTTTTTTCCGCTTTGTCTTTAGAGCGGCTGTTGGCAATTCATTGTTTGCCATACACAAGGGTTTATTTACGTATACTGGAGATGCGATGCCCTTAAAACCTAAAGCTGTTCTGTTAAGTCGTTGCTTCAGTGAAGGTAAATAAACTTTAAAAGGGGTCGAAATAACCAGAAGAAGGCCAACTGATCGGTGGCTACAATCAAGGCGCAAGTGAAATACAATACTTCATTACATA
This sequence comes from Rhipicephalus annulatus, assembly GCA_013436015.1. Classification (NCBI taxonomy): domain Eukaryota; kingdom Metazoa; phylum Arthropoda; class Arachnida; order Ixodida; family Ixodidae; genus Rhipicephalus; species Rhipicephalus annulatus. Next base: position 244,327 of record WOVY01014866.1, on the reverse strand, counting down.
GTGATATACTTAAATTTATGGCTAGGTGGCGTGAACCGTCACCCGATCTGAAGGGCATAGCTCGATCCATTCATTCAATCATTCATTATTTCATTCATTCATTCATCCATCGATCCATTCATCCATCCGTCGGTCCGTCCATCCATCCATCCATTCATCAATCCATCTGCCTCAATATGCCTCAATGTGCTCCTCCGGAGGCGTGTGCATATCTAGGCATCATTGAAGGCATCGGTTTTCAATGGCCCGAGTGCTTGGCTCCTCAACGTCGTTCGAAGAAAAGGGGAGGTGAATAGAGCAGTGTGGCGTCGTAACTCTCTCCTGGAAGGCCACCTCAACAATGTCACACATGGGACGGGTAATGGGAGAGAGAAAGGAATGTGAAAGAGAGAGAAGAGGAGAAGGGTGTCGGTGATGTTTGGTTTGGCCGCGCGAACTCGTGCCGCCTCCGAGCCGGGGGAAGAGGAAACAAACCGTCAGGCAGGCCGGCCTGGCGATGAGGATCCTGACTACGTTCACTTGGTTCTCGTCGCTTCGTAGGCATGGCATCACGTTACAAGTTCATGCTATGAGTGTTACGCACGGGTGCCGATATCCTCAAGCCCCTTTACCTGCCTACTCTCAACCTTGTTGAAGAACGCCTCATAGTTTCACACCTGCCATATATGAGCTTCAGGCATTAGACTCACGGCAGCGGCAAGTACGGCATAAAGGGGCAGGTGGTCACTGTGCCAATCGGCGTGGCCAACACGTGCAATGCTGGCCGTGGAACATGTGCAACAACTCTGCCTTCGACGTACACATCATACGCTGGCTCATTACCACCCCTTTCAACAAATTGGTTGATTGACAGATATCTGGGGCATAACGTCCCAAACCACCATATAATTTTAAAAGACGCCGTAGCGAAGGGCTTTGAAATTTTTGACCACCTGGGGCTCTTTAAAGTTCACCCAAATCTAAGCACACGGGCCTACAGCAGTTTTGCCTCCATCGAAAATGCAGCCGCGATTCGATCCCGTGACCTGAATGTCAGCATCCGAGTACCTTCGCCAGATTTGATCCCGTGACCTGAAGGTCAGCATCCGAGTACCTTCCCGACCAGTCCACCACTGCCGCCGCGGTGGGACGTCTCTGGAAATTTTCTTCCCATGAAACGCCCCATGTACTGGGAGGGGTACTGGGATCGATACCCAGCGCCTACACCAGACGTCATGGGTTTGTGACGTCGACGAAGGAAGCAGACTCTGGTTTGAAGATCAAACTGTTTACTCGGCCGAACTTGTACCCGGTCATGCCAAGTTTACGAAAAGACAGAATATAGTGATACACATCGGCACTGAGAGTGGCGAACTGAGCGTCGATCGTCGATCAACTGACAAGCGGCGAAGCGCGTCAGCATTCATACGCGTGCCGTTGAACATTCTGGCTAGCGGCCACGTTGCTTCCAGAATAATCTGTAATGCTGTTGTGGTGGGCGTGGTCTGAACTAAATAAGCTACTATGGTCCCGAAGCTTCTCTAACACTGAAGGCGTCGTTTGTGCTGAGAATGCCATAGTGTGTAACAGGAATATAACAAAACTTGAAGAAGGAACGTGGCAATATAAGAAACTGCATTACCCGTAGCATGCGTTCTTCTTTTTCACTTTGCTATTGGCCTCAAGGTCTTGGAGTGGCGCCCTCTCACGTGTGACATAATATTGTGGACTCTGCTCTCAACCGCGCTGCAGCAGCCGCTGCTTCGGCGCACGGATGGTGTGCTTCTGACGAGAACCTTGCCGGACGAACAGCCTCGTGAGGGTCAACTAGCATCCGCAACGAATGTTTTCGAATGCAATGATGAGTTTGTTATAGTTGTAGCCCTATCGACTGGGCGAAGAATCTTCCAACATGTCCGACGAGCATGCCGATGCCGCCAACCGTATTTCTGGTAAGCAAGTCTAACTACGTGTACATGTGCTTGCTCTTCATCTGCAGTTTCCGCCATGCGATGCCTAATAGTACGGAGTTTTTTCCCAAAATTTCAGTAAGCGTGCTCTTTCCAGCATCTAGAAGCATGTAGATACAGCAATTGCGAAAAGTCGCGGTATCTTATTGACGGCGCGGTGGTGTACGGCGCAAGTTACGTTTAATGCGTAGCCGAGGCCGTCAAAGGAGATCGCATTACCGTCACGGCTATAGTCTTCCAAACACGTGGGCTTGCAAACCCACCACGCAACTTTCCCGTGATGACCGAGTGCTGCGCAATTATGAAGTATTGCTCTGTGCCTCGGTGCGCTTCGCCCGTTCGTTAAATGGACGTTAAACTTCACAACAATCCTAAAGGAAAGGTCACGCCAGCCCATTTCCTTGGGATTTTTTTTTCTGCGGTGCAAATAAAGTGACAGTGAACACGAGGACATGAGTTAGATTCGCTCATTTTCGCGACCCTGGCATTCGCAAAAACACTTGACATATTTACTGCATAGCAGCTGTTGAATTGCTTCTTCGGCAGTCAATCTACCATTTGTGGTACCTACTAGAAATAAGAAGCAGCATTAAAATATTCGATTTGCAATAATCGTGCTTGGATTGCAGTTATGGGTGTCGACAGGGCGCAAGCCTGTGTTGTATTGCTGCAACATAAGTCTTGAGGGGTAGGTGCTGGTGTGGCTCGGGGAGGGGGCAAGTTCCACCTTATTGTACCCCCCCCCCCCTTGGCCGTTTCAGTATTGTTTGTTCAGTGAGAGATTCCGAAGTAGTTCAAATAAATACCTCACGGGGCTGTCACTTGGGTATCAGAATATAATAAATAGTTAACGCCGAATGTATATACCACGGACAAGGCCTTAAGGATTAACGTGGCAAAGGCTAGCTGGATGAGTTCGCATTGACGCACGTAGCATAAAGAAAAGCTTAGGCAGCTCTGCCTAAAGTATCTGCATAGCCTTCGGTGAGAACCTTTAATGAATGTACATTAAACAGCAACTGCAGGTGTCACTTACAAGTTTATGGTAAGCAGTGTGATAGGTGCGCGCTTGTCTTGATCAGTAAACTATGTATATATACGTGAACACTATCAAAGTAAAGCCGTAGTCTCAGATGTCCGGCACCACTCGGCTGTGCTCACGAGGCGCGCTTACCTGAGGCGACTCGTAGGCCACGTCGTCGGCTCCCTGTCTATAGGGGCCTTCACGGTTGGGTTTTGGGACGGCACCTCACCTGGTGTAAGTCGCCTACGCTAGTAGCCCGTGTGCAATGAATGGCTGAAGTACTTGCGAGGCACTGAAACACAGTTGCAAGCTTACTGAATAGTGGCGCGTAGGGCGCAAATAGAAAAAGTCACTGTCGATGAAGACGTGGGCACTTTTCCTTTCCGAGTTTGACTATCAACTTCTTGCTCAGCTTCGGGTTCTTAGAGTAATTGTGAAAGCTAACGCCCTTTTCACGGGTGTGTGATAATATAGACGCACAGAGCAGTAATTCACCAAAGCGCAGCAGTCACCGCGCATACAAGCGGCCGCAGTTTCAAGAAACAAAACACCATGCTTTAAAAAGGGCGTCAAAAGCGGACCGCCACAATTGTTACTGCCGCGTCGGAGCCACCTCACAATACAACCAAATCATCTGCTTCTTTGTCGAGTTTTACCAAGACGGTGGTTTCTACATGGCGCCGTACCTCAAAAACACGCGAGTCCTCAAAATGACGTCATAAAAGCGCAGTTCAAAACTTCACCATCGGTCGCACGCAAGACCAATAAAAAGCGACGCAACTTTTCTACTCCACATAATAAAATTAGTGTGTTAAGGTAATGACTTCTTCAGCAATATTGTCATGAGTTGATTTGATTGATTTATATGTGGGCTTTAACCTCCCAAAACCACCATATGATTATGAGAGGCGCCGTAGTGGAGGGCTGCGGCACTTTCGACTGCTTAGTGTTCTTTAACGTGAACCCAAATCGGAGTACACGGGGCTACAGCATTTTCGCCTCTATCGATATTGCAGCCGCCGCAGCCGAGATTTAATCCCACGACCTGTGGGTCAGCACCCGAGTACCTTAGTCACGAGACCACTACGGCGGAGCATATTGTCATGAGTGAAAGGGCACGGAGGAAGAAACATTTTTTCCCTCGTGGTGAAAGGGTGCGATGTGAGCGAGGCGCCTGTGGTGTGCATACGGGTCACGTTCACGTACGAGATTAAACACAGAAAGGCTCGTGGCACGCAACACGAGCCGTAATGGAAAATCCCATAGGATGAGTGGTCACTGTGCTGTGGGTCTTCGCGCTGCGAAGATCAGCGAAGGCAGCGTCGCTACAGCGACAAAACCAGACTACGTTGTAGAAGTGGTTGGATATCAGCCCTGACCATCAAGTTCGTAATGGATGTTTGTCGTGAATATTTTAAATATATAAGCCGCAATGCTAAGTTCTGTATGCGTTACACTTCATCGGTTAAATATTTCTGGTGTATAGTCCATACTTAATCCGTATACTCTAAAGCTGGCCTAATGAGTGTTTTATGCCCAGTTAGCTGAAGGCTGGGAAGGGTGTTTTTAGTTTTTTTTTTTCTGAACAACTGCAGCTTAGAGCCTTTTGATATACGTTTAATATGACATTACCAGTTTAATTTTGTCGTAAAAGTTACTCCGAGATAATTGACTTCACCACACTTTTTCAGCGGGACGTTATCGATGGTGTACTGGTACTGAACAGGTTTTCTTTTATGGCGTAAAAGAAATACTAGCTGTTTTAATTGCGTTTAGTTTCATTTACCATTCGTTAAACCAGTTTTGTATAGAATCCAAGCAATTGTTCGATTCTATTTGGCAGTCGCTGTTATTTAATCTTCTGTAAACTACGCCATCATCAGCAAATAATCGCATTTGTACTGATAGATAATTGCGTGATTGAATAGCTATGATGTAGATCAGGAATAGCAGTGGCGCAAGCCCTGACCCCTGCGGCACACCAGAATGAGCGTCAATAGTAATCAGACGTAGTACATGGCTGCTGACCCGCAGGTCGCGGGATCGAATCCTGGTTGCGGTGGCTGCATTTTTGATGGAGGCGGAAAAGCTGTAGGCCCGTGTGCTCCAATTTGATTGTACATTAAAGAACCCCAGGTGGTCTGAATTTCTGAAGCCCTCCACTACGACGTCTCTCATAATCATATGGGGGTTTTGGGATGTTAAACCCCACATGTCGATCAATCAAGGCAAGCCCCGCCGCGGTGGTCTTGGGGCTAAGGTACTTGGCTCCTGACCCGTGGGTCATTGGATTGAAACCCGGCTGCGGCGGCTGCATTTCCGATGGAGGCGGAAATGTTGTAGGCCCGTGTGCTCAGATTTGGGTGCACGTTAAAGAACCCCAGGTGGTTTAAATTTCCGGAGCCCTCCACTACGGCGTCTCTCATAATCATATCGTGGTTTTGGGACGTTAAACCCCACTTATCAATCAATCAATCAATCAATCAATCAAGGCAATCAGACACAAAAAATTCACCGCTGTGCACTGCATCCTGTTTTCCAGATAGCTTTTTATTCATGAATCTGCTTTTTGGTGTATACCAATGGCATTTAATTTAGTAACTAGGTCTGGATGAGGAACATGAAATGTGAAAAACTGCATCAATTTCGCTTGTATCATTTATTGCTTCAGCTATATCATGGCTTATTTCAGATAGTTTGGTGATAATTAACAGTCCTGAACAGAAACCATGCTACCGATTGTATAGGTTGTATAGTAAGTTATTATGCTTTAAATGTATTATAAGCCTTTATAAATAATATGGTCAAACAATTTACTGCAAGCACACAGTAATGAAAGTAGTTTGTCGTTATTAACTTCATGTGTACAGCAAGATTTATGCACGGGTACTATATTCGCAAGCCACCAGTTGTTGAGTATTACTGAAGTTTTCAATCATCGCTTATTATCATTTATTATGCACTACTCGGAAACGGACTCGTCAAAGCTATCTTTGTTCACGCGTGTCCATACACTAACAGATGCTTCCTCATCCTGGCCAGTAGAAGTGCTGATAACGCATCTCTGTGCCATCCTACAGCGTGGAGTCCAAACACCGAATGAAGTGAGTGTTCGTTTTTCCATCACTGCCTCTTTCGACTGCTCTAGGTAACGCGACTGCGTCATAACGTTATCTCAGATAAGCTGCCGGCATTTGGCCTTGTAACTTTTTCAGCCGCTCGCACAGCGAAACGGCAGCTGAAAGGTGTTTACGGCCGCAATAGGCTCACTGCAAGCCGACCAAGGCTCGGCCTTATGAGGGATTTTGTTTTCGCCCGTTCAGTCGCAGCCCGAAGCCTGTGCTGGGTGGTTGGCGGAATATCGACGCTTTTGTTAAGGAATCCAGCTGTTTCCCTAGATACGACGCAAAGTGCTCAAAAGGCCGGAGGATAACCCAGGTGAACCACGCGCCACGGTGAGTGACCGAGTGACGACGTCTTATCGGTAGCCGATATCGCATCGATAAGTGGAGTGCCCGCTAAGAGCAAGCTACCCATCGAAGAGCGTGTATTCTGCCATGACAGAGCAGGTTTCTTATCGGCTGCTGCTTGCGAATTGTTATTAGTTAGAAATCGTCGCGATACTTGAGCACTTATCATTACAATGCAAATTACATACTGATAACTTTAAATATTGGTATTTAAAAATACTGTTGAAGTGAGTGATGCATGTTTGTAGCTCCGACATAATATATGAAAAATCTGTTTCGCGCACTTCCACGTGATTTAGGAAGCTGTGTACCCGTAACACATTTCAGGTGACACCTCCGATTCAACATCGGCGAGTGGTAGACACGCATGCTTCCACTTTACGCTTTAGCCTGCGACACCTGAAAGGCCTGCAAGTGGTACATTTCAAATTTATTTGCAGGACAGTCGATCCGTGCGGGATTGTACCTGTAGCGATTGGGTCTGACCGGCGTACGTACTCATAGAGCAGACATGGACATTACAATAAGAATAAACACAAACAAGCACTTAATCAAAACAAGGGCAAATAAAGCAGATTACAAAAGTTAGCCAAGAGTAAAACAGAGATACGAGTGATAAAAAGAATAGATAAAAACTATGCTATAAAAGAACACAAATGGTACAGGCAAACCACTACGCGGAATCTTAATATCTTAATAGAATATTCACATCATTGAACCCAAAAGAGACACAACAAATTACAACACGATCATGCACATGCCTTTGAGGTTCTACGTGATACGCTGTGCACACAACATTTATTTAAAAGCTGGCTATAACAGAACTACAGTTTAAAAAAATGTACAAGAATGAATAAGCAGATCCCACGTAAAGTGAAAATCGATGATATGCGGAGGCCGCACAAGCTTATCAGCTGCGGGAGCAAAAAAGGCATGAGCCCCCCCCCCCCCCCCCACGCCACCCCAACTGAAAAAAGTTGGGGGCCCCCCCCCTATTTTCGACAGTGGTCACTGGCGGCTGCATGCTGGGAAAACAAACTAAGGCAAAGTTTTTCTTCACCACAGTAATGACAAATATATTGTTACGAGAAAATGAAAATGTTATCAGAGAATCTTTTAATATAGTGAAAAGTTTTTCGGCACTTATGCTGCGATGATTTTTTTTTAAGGCTCTTGGTGGTGCGGGCCACCTGCGCGACGGTTTCGCGCCTTGTACTGTAGCATTGCAGAACAGGCTACAGTATGGCGCGAAAGCTACTGTAGCCTGCTTTGTTATAAATGGGAACGAGCAATTGTTTTATGGACCAGTCAGAGTATTTTTCGTTTCAGTAAAATCATGTCCTTTCATCGAGAATGAATAGCATCACCACTGCTCTGTCGAAGCTGCTGTGAGCCGATGAGTGTGACGAATCTTTTAAATGATTTAGTTTTTCCGTACTGGAAGCACCAAAAAAAGTTTCCCTTTAGTCTCTGATAAGTGTGATCAGCTTTGCATACGGTATCTAAGAGCGATGGCAGACTTTGCAAAATGGCGACAAATGAAGCATTGGACTCGAGTACAGTTAAGTTAAGCTTAGCTTTTAAGCTTACCCCGCAGCTTGACCCACTGGTCCAGGGAGAAGCTAAAAGACTGTTTTTTAGAACTATGCAGGCCTAATTCCTATTTAGGGGTCAGGCAAGTTTATATATGTTCCGCCCCCCTCCCTACTAACGAAAGATTTGGTACAACACTGGAAGCACTAATGAGGGATGTTGTTATATTACTTTAGATTTAGCACAACCGTACGAGGCCGACGTAAATTATGCTGTACATGAGATTCATATCATAATTGCTATGTTTGGACATGTCATTTTTCTTCGTATATTCACGTCACGTGATACTGAATTTGGTATACATGGAGCTAGCGAAACGGACGCGAATACGCTGAGAGCAAAGCATGCAACCATTTTGCTACATGACACGCATTTCGTGATTACCATGTACGCACCAGTCACATACCTTCGTCATTCATTCACGTCCCGTAATACAAAATTAGGTATATGTGGAGCTAGGAAAATGGCCGCGAGCGCACTATGAGCGTGGCATGTTGTTAACATTTACATGCTTGCGACTTGCTTTACGAATTGCCTGCACCCAGGGTAAGTCGTATGAAGAGCTTTTCGCAAAGACGAACGGGCGTTGCCACCATGGATTGCCACGTTGTAACACGTGTTCTAATGACCTCCTTTCCCCTTTTGCGCCGTCGCCGATGGCCGGCCGATTTGCCGCTGCCGCTCCCAGGTTGAAGGGCAGCGAATAGTCCACGCAGCCTGCTTCTTGTTAATTGCGATAGCAATTATATGGACATTCTTGGCTTGATTTCGGTGCTGGCGTAGACGTCGATGTCAAGCACCGCATACGTACATATATATATATATATATATATATATATATATATATATATATATATATATATATATAATATATATATATATATATATATACGAGAACGCTAGAACAAAACAAATTCAGAAAAAAGACTTCAGCGTGTAGAATTGAACGTGAGATCTCCGCGTCGTGAATACGAGGCGTTAACCACTGAGACACCGAGAGGTACAAACTAGGGTTCCTCGATGCACGCGCCTTTTTGGAGGTTGAAGCCACTCTTTGAAGGGGTGAGTGCCACCTCCGATCGACGACCGCCATTCGGCTTCCCCATTCCGTCGCGGCTACTCGATTGAGACAGGTGCGTGGTGTTTTCTCGGGCAAAATGTCTGGATGTTGCATGCCACATTATAGAAACCACTCGCGAAATTGATACAGAATGTTCAGATTCTCGAAATATTTGAAAAGGCGACTGTTGCGGCTTGTAAAAATTAAGCACGACAACTAGCACCCCATGGACAGTTCGTGTTTGAGCAGCGTTAGTTATGCCATTTCAGCATTTAGGGAGTTTTACCTTAAAACACTCTCACATGGGCACTTTCAACTACGATCAAACCTGATGTGATTGACTTTCTTACGCCAGCTGCAGAAGGACGCCAATTACTGTCGAGAACTTTGGTCCCAATCGGGCTTAATTGCGATCGCAAATACACCGGGTGCAATACACGTTCATTTTCATGCTGTGTACCTGCATATTTAAATGGTTTGTTTAGGATAGCACAAAATTCGTTGTTCTTAATCGCTTGTTGTGCACAAGCTGCAATTGTGCGATTATGTGCGCCTACGTTGTGCGCTTGTTGATGCCGGAGCCCTCAACTATGCCTTTTAGGGGCAAAGCCCATTATGGCGTCATCAGTTCATGCCGTTATCATTTGTAACCAATGGTGGCACATACCCGTTTGAAACCACCGGTGGCACATACACACAGACAGATGGAAAGAGAGCGGACATACAGCCAGACAGATGAACAGGTGCACAGATAGACACACGGATGGATGAATGGACAGACAGAGAAACAAACGAACGGATGGACGGACTGACATTTAGGGGTTTATCAATAAAACCCTCCGACACTTCGCCCCACTCATCATCATTCACTCCGTGGATATTCTGCGATTTTTTATTGTTTTATTCTAGCCCACTGGTAAATGGCAAACTGTTTTCACACTTTTGTAGATGACCAACGACGCAACGACACAATGAAAGGTCATGTGACTTAGGTTTGTGTGTTCGACATATGAAACCCATATAAATAGTTACCGACTAGTCCAAAAAGACGTTATTTGAAGGCGTTAACGTGGTTGGCATCGACAGTATTTTTCTGCTGCGGGCAACTTCAGGTACTAATGTCGCTTTAAAGCTGAAGACTAGTGGCTAGAAAACTAAGACCTTCGCACCCCGATGCGAAAACTTTGTATGTCTCTCATGTTGTTTGAGTACCCCATGTTTTGACGCGACAAGCTCTGTACGGTATGCATAATCATAAGGTGGTTTTGGGACGTTAAATCCCACATATTAATCGTCAAGCTCAGCGTGCAGCCGCGAAACACCCGTGGGCTGGCCATGGTGGCTATAGCTGGCTTGCGAAGGAGGCATTGTAATGGCGGACTCCGTAGCAGACGACGCGGTTGTCTCCAATCTCTAGTCGGGGAGGGGTGCGGGCGAATCGAGGAACCCTATGCCGAACTTATGCCCAACTGCCTGTCCACACCACCTCGTGGTGCGCCATCTACCGTCGACCAGAGATCTGGGCTGGAAACAAATGTTTTTATTCACTGGCCTTTCAGTTTTCTACTGCTGCATAGTGCATTGTTCGCAGTTTTCGCGGGAAGCACTTATCTGAAGTACGATCACAGGATTGCTGTATTCATAGAAGGATCAAAGCTATAATAGTTTTGATCTTTCTATGAATACAGCAATCTAGCAATATAGCAATAGCTTTGAATATGATAGCTATCAAAGCTATCATATTCATAGAAGGATCAAAGCCGACAGGACACATCAACCGGCGTCCTGTTGGCTTGGTGTCCCTTTCTGATAAAGATTGCGTTTGTAACCTTTATGCTCATAGACTGCTGTGCAGGCAGAACCTCGTAGACGCAGATGCCAAAAGCGGTTCGTGTTGAAAAGAGAGGGCGAAAATTATTTGTTCCAAGTCAGAAAAGAGAGATGCTACCCATTAGAGGAGAGATGCTTTCAGGGTGCTGCGGTGCTGTCGACGGCCGCTGACGTAGCGGAAGTATCGCGAAAAGGCTTTCGGCAGTGTGCTGCCGTGGTCCGTAAACTTTTGTGGTTGATTGTACCTCCAAAGTTCAAACAGCAAGTTATTTATATCAACCACTTACGGCCATTGGCGGGAATCTCGTGGGGTGGAATGGCCATGTTTTCAGCAATATCAGCAAGACGGCGCAGTGAGCGCGCGGCAGCTCTCATCTCTCACACATAATATAGCCCTCAAAGAAGGGAAGTGGACAATCTATTGTGCGCCCTTATCTCCCGGTAGGGAGGATTATTCGCCTTGGCTGGGGTTGGGCTTCCACTGGAATGATTCTGTTGCAGTTACGGGGCACCCAAAGGTCAATACAATCGTTGCACAGCCTCCGTTTGCGAGACAGGCACGCTTTTCAGAGACAGCGGAGTAACAACTGAGATGCGTATTTGCGTTCATGTGTACCTGTGAGCAGGTTGCTTGCGTCATTTGTGCGTGTGAATCATGGGGCACGTTTCGATCTGGTCGCCATTCTGCGCGTGAGCTTCCAATTGGCTACTACAGCGTTCATTGCTTTGCCGTTGCGGCAAAGCAGTGACGTTTTTAAATGCGAAGCATTTCTTAGCGAATTTCGGCGACTTTGAGCCTATCTATCTATCTATCGATCTATCAGCCGCCTGCGACATTTAGCTCTCCTTGCCGTTTCGATATAGGTATCAATACCAAACTTGGTATAGCATAACATGACTGTATGAAAAACATAATTGACTAGTCAAAACACGAAAATCATGACATGTATGTTATAAATGTCATGATTTACAATTCATGACCCTTCAGCTCTTGCGGTGGTTTCGTTCACATGGCATGTTGCAAAACTGGTATGGTACGGCATGATTGCATGGCGAGTTCAAGTGACAGATCCTAACATGAATATCATGATATGCATGTCATGTAACAACATAACTACATGCCACGTTCATGATGCTCTCGCGGCCGTTTCGCTAGCGTCACATATACCAATCTTGGTATTACGGTACGTGAATGGATGTCGATGGTATGTGAGTGGTGCAAACATGATATTCATGAGATGCGTGTCATGTAACAACATGAATATATGTTAGGCTCATGATGTGCTCGCGATCGTTTCGCTAGCTTCACATGTACCAAACTCGTTATTACGCAACGCGAACGGACGACATAGGTAAATGACCCATTCAAACATGATAATCTCGACATGCGCGTTATGTAACAACATGATTACATGCCACACTGATGATGTGCTCGCGGCCGTTTCACTAGCTTCACATATGCCAAATTTGGTGTTATGTTTCACCAATGGATGACGAAAGTATGCGACTGGTGCACACATGATAATCATAAGATGCGTGTCATGCGTGTCATGGCACGGTGGGCGTGCTCGCCGGCGTTCATTTCATCGCCGGCCCTGCAATGTACTCGCAGGCGCGCACCGCACTGCGTTGCTTCGACGCATAAAGGCTGTTTCACATGCCACGATTGCAGCGAAAAAAATTGTTCCGTGCGCTACAATCGCTCTGTTCGCAACCGTCGCTAATGGCGGTTTCGTTTCACATGGACCGCGAACGGTCCGCGATTTTCGCTCTGCGACTGAAGCGGCGAGTTCTTGCCACCACTCATTGTGAGAGACACGAATGTAATCTAATAATATATGCATTATGATATCATGAATTTACCGTGAACGGTTACGAAGGGCCCGCTCATTTAGTCATTTAAGAACGCTTTCCAGTCTGAATTCATTTTAAAATGCACAGCATCGGCCATTACTAAAACAAGTCGACTCTATTTCAACGGCTTGGCCAGACCAGCACAATTTCGACGGGCCCCGACGAAAAATCGCTCCCGCCGCTGCGATCAAAGCGAAAATTTCCAACATGTTGGAAGCTCGCCGCGGACCGCTGCGGAGGGAGCGAACTTCCTTTTTTTCGCTGCGAGCGAATTCGCAGCCTGAAAATCGCTACTTTTTGTCATGTGAAACGGCCTTAAGCGTTTCATCACGTCTGGCGTCCCTCCGTCAGGAAAAGAGGGAGACGCAGAGTTGTCTGGGTAACGCATCGGTGCTAAATGCAGCATGTCGCATTTCGCGCCGGTTGCCATCGTGCCTCGCCGACGGACACTGGTCGCGCCTGGCGTCAGACTATAGAGTGCGCGCGTTTTGCTAACGTAGCGTCGCTTTACTTAGCGTGCGCGCGCGTAAACGCTACATTGGGTATATTGGGTCCTTCATGATGCACTCGCGGCCGTTTTGTTAGCTCCTCATATAATAATTTTGGTGTTATGGGACGTCAATGGATGACGAGATGTGACTGGTGCAAACATGATAACCCTGACCCGCGTGTCATGTAAGAACATGACAACATTCCACGCTCATAGCGTGTTCGCGGCTGTTTCGCTAGATCTATATATACTAAATTTGTTACCACGCTACGTGAATAGATGACAAAGGTAAACGACACATCCAAACACGATACTCATGACACGGAAGTCATGTACGGCATCATTTACCTCCACCTCGTAACGTTGTGCTTATCTTAAAGTGACATATCAACATTTCTCATTCGCGCTTCACATACCATCGATTCCCACTGTACGTGAGATCTGCCAATACTTTTTTTAATGTGAAGCGTTTCACAGCGAACTTCGGCGAATTTGAGCGTATCTATTTATCTGTCTGTCTGTCTGTCTGTCTGTCTGTTTTTACGACATTTAGCGCTCCTGGCCGCTTCCAAAATGGTATCGATAGCAAATTAGGTACGGCTAAACATTACTGTATGGCGGAGCATACGTAACTAGCCATAAGACAAAAATTATGATAACTTTATCATTATTGTCATGATTTCTCTTTCATGGTCTCGCTACTCTTGCGGCGTTTTCTTAGCATGACATTTTGCAAAACTGTAATGGTATGATATCACTGAATTGAGAACACAAGTGACAGAATCTAACATGAAAATCAAGACATACATGTCATGTAAGTCTGGACCACACGGCATGCTCATAGTGTGCTCGTGGTCGTTTCGCTAGCCTCACATATACCAAATTTGGTGTTACGTAACGTCAATAAAGTAATTATTATGACTGGGGCAAATATGACAATTATGATATGGTTGCCATGCCAGAACATGACCACATACCTCGCTCATGATGCGCTCGCGGCCGTTTCGCCAAGTTTACATATACGAAATTATGTATCACGTAACTTGAATGGGCGACGAAGGAATGACACACACAAACATGATTATCATGGCATGTGTGTCATGTAAAAACCTGACAGCATACCACGCTCACGGCGTGCTCGCGGCCGTTTCGCTATCTCCTATACTACCTTTGGTATTACGTGACATGAATGTACGACGACGGCACATAATACGTCCAAACATGGCAATAATTATATGCGCGTCATTTAAAATTTGAATAAATGCTACGTTCATAGCGTGCTCATGGCCATTTCGTTAGCTCACGTGAATGAACCATGTGAACGAAGGTCACGTGAATGAACGATGAAGGTAAATGACACGTTCAAACATGATAATCATGGCATGCATACCATGTGCAACACGCCTAAAAGCTAGGCTCATAGCACGCTTGTGGCTGTTTCGCCTAGCTCCACATATATCAAGTTTGGTATAACGTGACTTGAATATACGATGAAGGTAAATTACTCCTCCTAACGAAGTGTCATCGAAGTCATATACGGCATAATGCACGACCGTCTTTTAACGTTGTGCTCATTTAAAAGTGACATATCAACCTTCCTCATTCGTGCATCGCATAACATTGATTTCCAATATACGTAATATCTGCAATTTTATTTTTTTCTCTTAGTCATTGTGTCGTGTCACCTTAACGCTGCAAGAAACTAGGTGCATTTTATTGCGATAGCAATCATATGGACACTCTTGGCTGGGTATTTAAGCTGGCGTCAGTGCACTCCGGTGGCGCATTCAACAGAACCGCCGAGGAGTCGATGAGAGAACAAGTGAGGGTCTCACCTCTGATAATTATTTTTAGAGCTCGGATGGCATCTAATCCCAGGAGCGCGGTGCCTTTGCCCGTGACGTAGAAGGAAATCGCGGCGCAGTTGCCGGTGTACGAGGCTGTTGCCTTGAAATAGCCATGATTGTTTGTGGCTTGCCCTGAGTAACTCTGTAAAACGAGGAGCGAAGGTAGCAACTGGATATGCGAAAAGTTCCTCTAATATTCTTGGACGTTGAGCAATGACACAGCTGCCCCAGTGTCGACGAGCATGTTGAAAGTGGACCCATTGATCCGTATGGGAAGATGAAGTCCAATAGTGGTGACCGTTTCACCCATTTGCAGGACAATAACAGTATTGGTCACCGTCGATGTGCCTTCATGACCGGTAGATTCCGTAGTAGTGCGGCAGACCCGTGCGAAGTGTCCTCGACGTCCGCACCGTGAACACGTACGGCTCCTGGCAGGGCATGCGGTGGAGTTTGCCCAATGCCGCGTCGACCCGCAGCGATGGCAGGCACCCACGCGAGCCAGCGGTGAAGCTGGAGAGGAGGTGTCTGCAGCAGCGGAGGGCAAGGAGGTGTACGCAGGAGAAGTCCCGCCGGCGCCATCTTGCACCGAAGCTTGGGGAGGAGGGCCGCCATTTGGCCTGGCATCTTGAATCGGCGAGCTGAGCCGCCATCTTTAATCGAACGTGACGACACTGTGTCCAGATTTGCGCTCCAGATCACTGTAGCGACGTGCGGTCGACGCGCTCCTCCTCTCTCGCTACGCCGAGTGCTTTTTGTAGGTGCGGCGACAGTTTTTTTGTGGGTTTTTGTAGGTGCGGCGACACGATGCCAGCGATGATCTGGTCGAAAGGCAGGATATCGCCCGCCGCGCGGAATTCACGAAGCTTGACTACTCAGCGTACTTCCTGTGGAAATTCTACCGCCGACTGGGTTAGCCCTCAACGCAGGGTTTTGAAGTGGGCGCGCAGACACGCCGCGTCCCGTTGAGGGTCAAATATTTCAGTCAGCAGCGCAAAGGCTGCGTCGAACACGTCCGGAGTTGTCTCATGAGTTGACCGGTCGGCTCTCGGCTCATCTTCGGCGGCACGCAGGTAGGTGTTAAGTCCTTCGACGCCCAAGGCGTTCAGGAGCAGCGCCTTCTTGCGCTCCTGCGTGGCGTCCCCGGCAGCGGCATCGGTGTAGACCAAGGAGGATTAATGGTGTAGACCTGTAACACAGGATGCCACTGCCTCCATGGAATAGGCGCTATACAGGGGCGCTGAAGAAACGGGGGCTGAGGGATAGCCGCGTCGCTGTCATTCTTGATGCCCCTGTTTCTACTGCTGTTAAAGTTCTCCATACCTTCTTGGGGTTACTGGGATAATATGCAAAGTTCCTACCACATTATACTGATGTTGTTGAGCCCCTGCGCCGCATGCTTCGGCAAGGTCAAGAGAGAGAGAGAGAGAGAAATAATTAAAAGGAAGAGACAGGGAGGTTAACCAAAACGAACTGGTTTGCTACCCTGTACGGGGGTGGGGAAAAGGGTCGGAAAGATGATAGCTATAGAGAGATATAAAATAAATTAGAAAAAAAACACATGCACACACATTCAGGGAGTTCCAATCACAGTCGTTTGGACAGGCCGGTTGAACGCAAGAAGCGCATGAGCGCCAAAGTTCTAACTGATCTGCTGAGGCTAATGCCACTTTTAACCAGGGTAAAGAACTACTTGCTTACCGCCCAGTCATCAATATTTTAGGGGCGAAGCTCCTTATAGCGGCACCGATTCGTCCCTCGTAGCCGTTGTAGTATGTAACGAGTATAAGATTTTGACCTCCAAGGTGGTTTTGGCAAGAGATTTCTTCTGTGCATTGTTGAACAATAAGAAATAGTGCTCAATGTACACGCCAATGGCTGCTAATGGGGACTGAGAGACAGGAGCATTCAGCTTTTAATCAATGCGCACGCTGCGGTCCCCATTAGCAGCCTTTGGCATGTACACTTAGCACTATCTGACAAGAAAGGGTTGCTACGTTATACTCGCTGGGCGTAACCTCCCTTGTTTTAGAAAGGTTTAGCGAGCGTTGGGCCACAGTGCCATGAATACAGTGAACTAGTATATACCATGAACTCGAGGTGGTTAAATGTGGGAAGTAGACCCGAAGCGCAGGCCGTAAGAAACTGTGCGTGTGCCACCTCTCGTTTAGTCCTTGGAATGTCCGCTGAATGACGGTGCTTCTATATGGGGAATATATGATGAATAAACGCGTGATGGTGGTACTTAAGCGTTGAATGAATGGATGAACGGACACACAGACAGATGCATGGATGGACGCGTGAACGGACGCAGGGGCGGATGCAAGGACGAACGTAGGAATGAATGCACGAACAGACGCACGCACGGACGGGAGAATGGACGCATAGACGGTCACACAGACGGACGCATGGACGGACGGAACAAAAACAAATGGACGGACAAATGCTTCGCCCCACCCTCCATCATTCACTCCGTGGATATGCTGCCAATTTTTTCGATAACAATCTTCTGGTGGTGGTTACCACCTATGCATCCAATGTCGGCGTCGGACCAGTGCTTCAACAACGGAGAGAGGAGATCCACTGCCAACTGTTGCTTTTGCATCTAGATCATTGTCTCCGGCGGAACGCCAATATTCAGCATGGGAGTGCGAAGCCCTTGCTTATTTGTTTGCGGAAGAAAAAAAATGGCAGCATATCCACGGAGTGAATGATGGAGAGTGGGGTGAAGCATTCGTCCTTCCATTTGTTCTTGCTTCCGTCCGTCCATGCATCCATCTGTGGTGTCCGTCCATGCGTCCATCCGCCCGTCTGTTCGCGCGTCCGTCCCTGCGTTCGTCGATGCATTCGCCCCTGCGTCCGTTCATGCGTTCATCCTTGCATCTGTCTGTGTGTCCATTCGTCCATCTATTCAACACTCCAAGTACCACCATCTCGCATCTTTTCACCATATATTCCCCCTATAGAAGCACCCGCCATCCAGAGGACATTGCAAGGACTAAACGAGAAGTGGCACACGCACATTTTCTTACTGCTTGCGTTTCGGGGTCCCAAACCACGTCGTCACAATCACCTGCCCATCAACTTTCGCTAAAAATGTAATAACTCATCTCTGTCAGTGAAACTTTATGGCAATGTATATACCCACACCTATGTAGCATATTTTATATTTTGAATGTAGCAAAAGTTGTATATCCTGTATACCAGCCCCTTATGTGGCAATGTTTTTCTATATCCTGTACATCCACCCCTTATGTAATACCCCCTTGTGGGGTCTTTAAGGAAATAAAATATGATGATGATGATATGATGATCCCACTATAACCACCTCGAGTTCATGGTATATACAAGTTCACTATATTCATGGGACTGCGGCCCAACGCTCCCTAAACCTTTCTAAAACCAAGGAGGTTACGCCCAGTGAGTATGACGTAGCAACCTTTTCTTGTCAGATAGTGCTCAATTTTCATGCCAATGGCTGCTAATGGGGAATGAGAGACAGGAGCATTCGGCTTTTAGCTAACGCGCACGCCGCGATCTTTTTATAGCTCAACGAAGCACAGGAGAAATATCCCACCGGCACTACCTTGCAAGTCAAAATGTAACAATTGTTACGCACTATGACTACGACTATGAGGGACGAACGGGTGCGGCTTTAGGCAGCTTCGCCTCTAAAATGGCATGTGTATCTTTAGGTCGGCATTTTTATATTATGAACTGACCACAAGGCTTCAACTATTCTGCTGTAAGCTCGATGGTGCGCCCGGCTGTTACAACTTTTCTCTACAATATTGCAAAGTTGCCAATAATGTCGTAGCGGACGCCTTATATAGGCTGCCATTCCAGCTTCCGCCTGCACAGGCACCGAAAGAAGAGAAATTCTTTGGTTGCTGCATGCTTAAATAAGGACGAGTTACACGTAGTTACTGCTAATGATGGTACCTTCTAGCAGCTTATCCGATACATTCCTGAGGGCTGGCCTCCAAAGAAGCATTTGACCTAATTACTTGTACCTTATTTTGCAGTGAAAGACAAACTGTATTATGCTGATGGGCTAATTTTTCTCGGGGAACGTGTTACAGTTCACGAAACTTGTTGGGGGCAAATATTTCAGTTAGCCCATGAAAGTCATTCTGGCAATATTCGTACAAAACAGCTGCTTCGTGACGGGTATCTGTAACCGTGACTTGACAAACAAGTAGAAAGTGTGGTTCGGAACTGTTGCATCTGGCAGGCTTCCGACCAATTTACGAAACCTTCTTTTCACTCCTACAACTAGTTCCTTTTTCTGAGAAACCATGGGAGAAGTTGGGCGAGGACATTATTGGTCCTCTTTCAAGTGTTCTCTCAGATGGTCGCTTTGCAGTCACTTTGATTGACTATTACTCCAAATGGCCTGAGGTTTCTTTCTTTCGAGACGTTAAGTCTGAAGCAGTCATCACCTTCTGACTTCGGTCCTCTGCCGTGGAGGGTTTCCTGCATTCTTGGTAACAGACAACGGTCCTCAGTTTCAGTCTCGTCAGTTCAGAACTGTTCTTTCCGAACGAGGTATTCAGCACCTCTGTTCTTCCAACTACTTTCTCCAAGCCAATGGGCAGGTTGAGCGGTTCAACAGGGTCCCGAAAGAGTACATTCAACTAGCCTAACTAAAACAACGTCCTCTAAAAAAAGGCAATTGTGGAGTACTCGAATACTTAACATTTTTCTGCTCAGGACATTTGGGATCGTGTCCCACGATGTTGCTCCATGAGCGCCAACCTCGCACAGCAGTTGACATAACTGATCTGCCGTTGCCTTCTACTTTGCAGTCATTTTCGCACAATACTGTTACGTGATTTCGTCTGACTGAAAGAGGGCATAGTGGGGCATACCCAAGAAAGGTGCCTCAGACTGATAGTGAGGAAGTGGACATTGTCGGTGAGCTGCGTTGTGGCTGCGGCTGAGAACTGTTATTTTCCACGTAAAATTTTGGTGGAAGTGCTGGGTACTCTTCTGACAGCGGAGCTACGCAGTGGACGCCTCCTTAAGTCTGCTACCATGGCTCCGGGTGAGGATACGGCTTCGCCACCTACCTCAGCAATGACAGCAACCAGGTTCGTCGCCCTAACGCAACCCCTTGATCCCGGTACTTTTACTGGAGAGGACAATACGAATGTGGACAAGTGGCTTAGCATGTACGAGTGCGTCAGCAAGCATTATGGCTGGGACCCAACCGTTATGCGAGCGAATGTCATTTTTTATCTTGACAAGACCCCTCGCATCTGGTTTGAGACCCACGAGCACGAAATCACAAGCTGAGAAATGTTTAAACAACAGCTCCGCAACCTCTTTAACAACCAGTTTGGTCAACAGCTTGATGCCCGAAAGCAATTGGCTGTACGTACCAGACGTCCACTGAGCCCTACTTGACTTATACTCAAGACGTCTTAGCGTTGTGTCAAAGGGCCGATCCCAACACGACTGAGGCCGACAAGATTTCGCACGTTGTAAAAGTAATCGCCGACGATGCGTTCAGCCTGCTTGTATTACCAACGTAACGACCATCGACGCCGTAATCAAAGAGTGTCGCCGTCTCGAGCAGGCGAATAGTTGGCGCATTTTGCAGTAGTTTCCGCGCCTACCCAACACCGCGGCAACGTCGTCTTGCGAAGCCACTCTTTGTCATCCGTCTACAACCGAAGACGTGACGTGCATCGTTCGATGTGAACTCGAGGCTGCTTACCCGGCTGCCAACAAACCGACGTTGCCCGACGGCTCAATGCCAGCTGTCACCTTGATCCAGGCTGTTGTCCACCAGGAATTCGCTAACCTTGGTATCCTGTCCACTGCACCCACTCTGGATAATGCTGGTCCCTCGATAGCTTCTGTAGACATGAGACGTCGTCGTCCGTACTCTATTCGAACCAGGAACCCGTCTGAATGGCGAACAGCTGATGATAAGCCGATCTGCTTCCGCTGTGGTCGCGCTGGACACATCACTCGTTACTGCCGCAGCCAATGGCCATCTATATCTTCTGGCTAGTACCCCGCTTACAGTAACTCATTCCGTCCACCAAACCACCGTTATCCGACACGCACTGAGTCTACAGCATTTAGTGCCCCTGAGGACTACGGCCATCCTGTCCGTCGTCGCCACCGCCTCACAGCCGCCCTTCTCGATCAAATACGCGTCGCCGCTCTCCCTCGCCATCGTTTTAACCGCCGCATGTCCTCAGAAAACTATGCTGCGCAGCTTCTGGAGGTGAAGCTGCCCTGTCGACCTTACCCGAAAATCCTCTGTTGCCCTTGTATTGGAACAGGAACATCCTAGAAGTATATGTTGATGGCACACTTGTTGAAGCTTTGATAATTACGGGCGCTCACGTCTGTATTGCGAGTTCGCGTTTTCGTCGTCACATGAACAAGGTCCTCGCGCCCCCCTTGACCAGTGTTGTCCAAGTTGCAGATGGGGCAACAGTCCATGTCGTCGGTATGTGCAGAGCTCAACTTACCATACCCGGTCATCAAGTGGTCGTCCTTTTTACCGTGCTTGCAACATGTCCCGACGACCTCATACTATGCCTCGATTTTCTTGTCGACAATTCTGCTCTGATTGATTGCTCCGCTGGTGTGCTCCGCCTTGAACTGTCACAAATCAGTGCCGCCCCGTACCAACCTACATGCTGATTACAATGCAGTGACTTTGTTCGCCTGCCTTCAAAAACTGTGACGTAGGTCGATTTTCGGTGCTCACCAGCTGTGCCCGACGGAGACTATTACGCTACGCCTCTCACCGACGTACTTACTCCTTGAACACAATGTTGCAGTGCCCTATACCGTGCTCAGCATCACAGATAACAAAACTTGTCTACCTCTTGTCAATTTCGGCTTCATGAATCATGTGCTTCCACAAGGCATTTCTGTGGCCCACGTGTGTCCGTTGCTCGATTCAGAAGTTGAAGTGCTTGCCTTAGACACACTTGTTTCACCGCATCGCACATCACTCGCCAACACATTCGGGCAGCCGTCAAATTGTAGACATGATCGCCACTGATCTTCCGCCTCCGCAAATTGAAGTCCTACAACATCTTCTCGAGGCCTACCAGGATATTTCCCATTTTGGCGACCGACCTCTTGGGCAGACGTCCTTTGTCCAGCATCGCATACACACAGGTGATGCCAACCCTGTTCACCACCATCCCTACAGAGTGCCTGCTTTTGAGTGGAGCATAATTCAGAAGGAGGTGAACAAGATGCTAGCGAAGGACATTAATGAACCATCCTCTAGTCCCTGGGCATCCCGGGTGGTATTAGTTAAAAAGAAGGACGGATTGTGGCGATTTTGTGTGGACTATTGCCACCTTAACAACATCACCAAGAAAGACGCATACCCTCAGCCCCGCATTGACGACGCCCTTGACTGCCTCCATGGTGCCGCCTACTTTTCTTCCATCGATCTTCGTTCTGGTTATTGGCAGATTCCCGTGGACCACATGGACCGAGAAAAGACGGCTTTTGTAATACCCGATGACCTCTACCAATTCAAAGTCATGCCTTTAGGCTTATGTAACGCCCCCGCCACCTTTGAACGAATGATGGACTGCTAGCTCCATGGATTCAAGTGGTCTACGTGTCTTTGTTATCTGGATGACGTGATTGTATTTGCTCGCACTTTTGAAGCGCACCTTGAGAGACTGTCGAAAATTCTTGATGTAATCCGTCTCGCCGGCCTTCAGCTGAATTCATCCAAGTGCCGGTTTGGTCGCCGTCGCTTTACAATACTTGGACATATTGTTGACGCTTACGGCGTACAGCCTGACCCAGAAAAAGTTCGAGCTGTGAAGGACTTTACTGTTCCGAAAACCACCAAAGATGCCCGCAGCTTTGTAGGGCTCTGCTCCTATTTTCGGCGGTTCATCAAGAACTTCGCGGAAATCGCTCGGCCCCTAACAGATTTACTCAAACCAGATGAGACGTTTACCTAGGGTCCCTCGCAAGCAGCAGCATTTTCCGACCTGACCACTTTGCTCACTTCCTCTCTTGTGCTGGCTCACTTCGACCCTACGGCACCGACCGAAGTGCGCACCGATGCCAGCGGTTACGGAATAGGCGCTGTGTTGGCTCAGCGACAACGTGGGCAGCATCGCGCGACAGCTTATGCCAGCAGGCTGCTGTCCACCTCGGAGCGTAATTATTCAATCACAGAGTGCGAATGCCTCGCGCTGGTGTGGGCAGTCGCGAAATTTCGCCCTTACTTATACGACCGACCATTTAAAGTTCTCACCGACCGCCACGCTCTCTGCTGGCTCTCCTCCCTCAAAGATCCCACAGGTCGTCTCGCCCGCTGGGCACTCCGCCTCCATGAGTATTGTTACACCGTAGTGTATAAATCAGGAAAACTGCACAAAGATGTGGATTGTCTGTCACGCTACCCTGGGGCCGACTACAATCCTACGAGCTCTGATTCCGTGGGCTGCGTCCTTTCCATCTCCCAGCTGCTTCATCTCGGGGACGAGCAGTGTCGCGAACCGGATATCAGCCGCCTAATACAACAGCTCGAATCTTCACCGCGAGACGCTTTTGTTCGCATGTTTACCTTAAAGGACCACACCTTATATCGGCGTAATTTATCGCCCAATGATCACGACCTACTTCTGGTCATACCAAAGCACCTGTGTTGCACAGTCCTACGTGAGCTCCATGACGCGCCAACCACGGGTCACCTTGGTGTCTCTCGCACATATGACCGTGTCCACCGCCGCTTCTACTTGCCTGGCCTTTCACGCTCGGTACGTCGTTATGTCAACGCTTTTGAAATTTGCCAGCGTCGCAAAAAGCCGTCGGGACTCCCTTCCGGATATCTTCAGCCCATCGACATCCCATCGGAGACATTCTTCCGTGTTGGTTTGGACCTTCTCGGTCCCTTCCCAACATCCGCCTCCGGAAACAAATGGGTCGCGGTGACTACGGATTACGCAACCCGTTATGCAGTTACGCGAGCCATGCCAACAATCTGCGCTACAGACGTCGCTGAGTTTCTACTACGCGATCTCATTTTAGTGAGAGGAGCCCTCGTCAACTGCTTACATACCGAGGTCGTACGTTCCTTTCGAAAGTGGTTGACGATATCCTGCGTTCCTGCTCTACCCAACATAAGCTCACGAAATCGTACCACCCCAGACAAACGTGCTTACAGAACGTTTAATAAACCGCACCCTGACAGACATGCTATCGAAATACGTCTCGGCCGACCATCGTGATTGGGACCTTACTACCCTACGTGACGTTCGCATACAATTCCTCCCGGCATGACACTGCTGGGTACTCGCCATTTTACCTTCTGTTTGGACGCGAACCAACATTGCCGTTGGATACCTTCCTGCCAGCCGCTGCGCAGTCTACTTCTGAATATGCACGCGACGCTATTACCCGAGCTGACCACGCTCGTCAGCTTGCCCAAAGCAGATTGATGGCGTCCCAAGACTCGCAGAACTATCGTTACGACAAGCGGCATCGCGATGAACACTTTCCAACAGGTTCCCTCGTTCTTCTTTGGTCCCCTACGCGACATGCAGGTCTTTCAGAAAACTTCTCTCTCGTTTCACGGGCCCATACCGCGTGCTTAGACGAGTGACCGACAATACATATGAAATTGTCCCTGATAATTCATCAACCTCTTCCGCTCTGCTGTCAAGGGACATCGTCCACGTATCAAGGCTCAAGCGTTACCACACTGCTCCTGCATTGGCCCAGTAAACTCGCCGGGTCAACGCTTTTGCCGCCGGCAGTCGTGTTACGTGATTTCGTCTGACTGAAAGAGGGCATAGTGGGGCATACCCAAGAAAGGTGCCTCAGACTGATAGTGAAGAAGTGGACGTTGTCGGTGAGCTGCGTTGTGGTTGCGGACTGACAACTGTTATTTTCCACGTAACAATACGATAAGGACATTAGTTTTTTATAGGCAGCAGTACATGACGAACTATGTGGATCAGAAGCGAGGAGCCAAACCTCCAGTCATTCAGGTTGGCCAAATGTCAAAATACGTGTCCCAGGGAAAAAACGCAAGTATAGAGGTCCGTTTACCGTCATGTCGGCAGTGGGATCTCAGGCCTTTAAGCTCAGTGATGGATCAGTTTGGAATGCTTGTAAACGTGTAATCGTTCATTCCGAACGGGAACCACCTTCACGCTTGCACTGTTCAAGACCTTCGCAGAACGAGACGCAATACTCTGCCTCGGTTCCACGATTGATTTCTATCTCTTTTGCTGCAGCATCACCATCTTTCCCTGGGGGAAATAGTATTCCGGCACCGGTTTCAAATCGGGCTGGGATGCTCAGCCACCATGAAATTTTACCATGCACCGAGCACGCTTCAGAGTCCTCGGTCTCATTTCAGGCTGTGTATTAATATTTAACCGCCGAGCCCAGTCCCCATGCCAGTATCTTTCCTAACACTAATGGACATGCTTCCTAATCTTCAGGTTCTCATGTTTCGCGTCAGGGCTCTTCGTCCCCAGCTACAACTGAGGGATGCTTAAGCGAGTCACCGGACTACTCAATGCTCTTAGCGGTGCCTGAACAGCGCGTAAGCGAGCCAGTAGGCTCATCCTCACATACCAAACTTGCTGCTCTACAAGTGAGAACTTCAGTGCGTAATGAGCTTCGGCGTTGTAAGCGTTTGCGTAAGAAACCGTCCAGGTTTAAGCACTTCGTATCCTGAATTGTTCCTTCTTACTCGTATGTTAGAGCCTGTACTATACGTTTGCATTGTTGTGTGTACACTGTGCGTTTATTTTATAAAGATATAAGGGATACATTATGCTGTGATTTTAGATGCGGAAGCACCTTATACTCGCGCCTTGTAGTGCGCCGTCCGTGCCGTCCGCACCGCTTCTCGAACATTCGACAGCTGACGCGCGCGCATGCGCCGTCACGCCGTCGCCCACCATCTGTGCCGCGCGCACTTCTCCTTCGAGAACATTCGACAGCTGACAGCGCATGCGCCGTCGCGCTGTCGCCATCTGTGCCGCACGCGCGCTTCTCCTTCGAGAACATTCGACAGCTGACAGCGCATGCGCCGTCGCGCTGTATATATACTCAAGGTCGGCGCTCGCTCGCTCAGTTGCCGCTCGTCCGTTGGTTTGTACGGTGCGTCGACGTCCGAAGTCGCCGTGAAATGAATGCCAACGAATCCACAAACACAATGATCGACGTCCCTTCGACCAGCGCCGCCCTTTCGCATACGTGTGTACGTGTTCACTCATTTAACACCCCCTCCTACAACCACGTTAACCAATTTAGCCATCGACCCAAGTAAGTCGCAATTTAACACCCCATTTCACAACCACGTTAACCAATTTAGCCATCGACCCAAGTAAGTCGCACTTTAACACCCCGTTAACCAATTATATGCTCCGCATCCTCCTCAGTGTTCCCCCGAGGGAAGCTGCGGGCAATTTTTTTGTTGTATGTTGTCCAAGTGCTTTCAGCCAAGGTGGCTTTGTACATAGCTATGTTTTTTCTCCTTCTCAAGCCAGTTCTCTCTTCTTCAATTGGTTACGTTACGACTAAAGGAGGGGAGAATGCTAGGGTTTTAAATACAGAAGTAATATGTGCCATTACATCTTCTCAAATTGTATAAAGGTCTTAGAGCTACATGTCGTTTTCTTTCTAGGAAGGGGGGAATGTGGTGTTTCGGTTTCGAATTCATGGTTGCCAGATTCGATTTTATGCAAAGCATGTCCGCCCTCAGGGTGCGCTCTCCTGAGTATAAAAGCACGGCATTGAAAATAATAAAGGAGTTCCCGCTTGGCTACCGGCTGCATGCGCCTTGTCCGCCGGTGCTTCAGCGCCGTGCCCTTTGTTCTGCATGCGCCACGTCCACCGCACGATACTACAATCACCAGCAAGGTGGCGCCATGAGCGCGCGTCACCACATCGTCACGATCCAGCGGCGCGTGCTCTCACATACCACGCGTACTTTGCTCCGCGAAGAGGAGGTGGGTGGACGCTCAATCGCGCCCTTACTCGCGGTGGCGAAGATTGTACGTCTTGGCTAGCCTTGGGCTTTCACATGAACAATTCTGGTTAGCTAGTGGGTGCACAAAGGTCACAGCAATCGTTACAGTCTCCATTTGCGAAAAAAGCACGCTTTTGAGACACAGCGAAATAACAACTGAGACGCCTATTTCGCGTTCATCTGTACTTCGACGTTTTGATCGTCATTTGTGCGTCACAAATGTGGGGCACGTTTCGATCTGCTTGCCATTTTCCGAGTGACCATTCAATTTGTTGATAACGCGTTCATTGTTTTGCCTTTGCGGTAATGCTCCGACTTTTTTCCTTCCTCAAGAATCACTACCACCACTGTTTTTTGCCATAGGCAGCAGGACAACGTCTGCCAAAAACCACATCGCAATCGCGCCGCTGAGAAGGCCTCGGCTCTTCTTTGTACAATTAGGGGCTTTAATTTGATGCAGTGGCGCCCTCTAGTTTTGCATAGAGAAACTAGCTGCGAGAATTCTTCTATACAGTGTCTCGGTGTCCTTGTTTTTTGTTACTATGAGCCAAAACCTCGACCTCATGCGACAGCCTTTTTCTGCGATGTAACCGAGGCCCACAAAACCGAACAAAATGCCATGTGTTATTGCAGCATGCAGTGGCTAGTGCGAGTGAACGTCACCCAAAAGCTCAGTATTGTTCCATCGTGCCGGCAGCAGAGCGGTTGTATGTTTTAATGCATGGGCCCTATGGGAAGCTTTTCCTCTGGAGTCTCTATATTAACTCTATGCTGCCTGCGGTACCACGTCGCTCTGTTAATTGGCGCTTCTACCGCCTGCCTTTCGTTCAGCGAACCGGACAGCGCAAGTATGAGGGTTGACTCGGTGCGATGACTTTCAAACGGGCCGCTGCTACATTTGCATGCCTCATACCTATCTCTTTTGGGTGGTCAGGCGCACCCGCACGCGCTAATCTCGCAAACCCGACGAAATGAAAACGAACTTTTCGCTGCGTTGTGTCACATTTGAGGTCTCTAATTTGGATTAGTTATCCTACAGTCATTTCTGCTTTCTGCTCTTTACGACATGTTCTTTCTTCGGCACATTTCCTTGTGCTCTCTTTTTGGGCATCTGCATCTATTAAATTTGGGGCAGAACTAGTCTGCTTGCTCTAAATTGATGCACTGTGCACGCAGCCGTGATGACTTCTTCTTGAATCATTGCTGCCCTGTCTTGAGCACAGCTTAACTAGCTCCTGAACAATGCAAATGAATTCCTCAGGGTTGCCCAGCTCGCATTTCAAATAAATGCCTGCAACTGTACTTTCCAGATAGTTCCAAATGCCCTCCAGCACGTGGCACTGTCCCACTGTCTGTACAGGGGCCCTCGCCTGCCGGGTCTGTAGTACTGCGAACTAAACTGCAGGTAGCCGTCATGGTGGTGATCATACATGGTCGTTCCGGCAAGCCAATTAAAGATGACATTTTTGTATTAACAGGACTCTGCATGCACAGCCCCTCGCCACCATCACTGCCACCTTCAGCGGCTTCTGTGGCTACAGCAGGCCTTTCGTATGCTTAAACATTTGTTTCACTTAGGAACCTTTTTTCCGCCCCATCGGTACTATCATTTTTGCCTGCTCTCAATGGTTTGGCGCCTACGGGCTCTTTCCGCCATTAAAAATCGAGGCGCCTGCTCTCGATCTTCTGGCCCAATTTTTCAACGCACTCATGGCGCAATTGCACCAAGTTGTTCAGGCCAGAGTTCTTTACGCTACTGGGCGTCTAGAGGCTGAGCTACGGTCTGACTGCGTCTTTAACGGTCTGCCTTTCAAGCGCTTTTTCTACCTCTATTCTTATCCTAGACCGTTCTCTTTCTCGCTCTATCTCGTGTTGCAGATGTTCCAAGAACAACTTTTGCTCAGCATCGCGCTCTCTTTCCGTCTATTTCATTCATTTTCGACGTAAGTAAACAGCTTCTTGCTTATAAAACAAAAGGCTCGGCACCGATCAATAAGCATGCCAAGGTCGGTGCCCTCCATAACCACAAACAATTACTGAACTTACAAACTATACGGTGATGGCGACATACTCCGTGCTCAGAGATACATCTCTTTCAGATATCACCACGTGGTCGGCCAGTCCTCTTTCTGGACGCTAGATAATGTATCTCGCTTCTGGTAAGCCTGCCCCCGCCCCTTATGTTAACATCGGCGTGATTCAGACTCGCAGGCCTTCAGTTAAAGTTCAGGACGGCGAAGCCTGAGAGGCCTGCAAATATTACATTTCCAATTTATTTGAAGGCCAGTCGACCCATGGTAGTTTCATGTGTACTAATTTTCGGTGCTCAACGACGTACTCATAGAGCATACACTGACTTTTGATTAAAAACAGACAAGCATTTAATTAGGACAAGGGCAATAGTAGGAGTTAGCAAAAATGAACTTAGACAAAACACAATTACGCGATAAAAAAGAACAGCTACTAAACCAACTATGCTCTAAAAAGCACTACGACAGGTACAGGAAAAACACAACACGTAATATAATAAAATAACGACATTAACTCAAAAAGAGATGAGAAAAAGAAATTGCAAAGAGATAGCGCTCACGGTTCTGAATCACTACTTGCGAAACAGCACACACAACTACAATAATTTAAACGCTGGGTATAATGAAATAACCATTAGAGAAGAATGACATGAAAAAAATGCAAGAAAACGTTCCATGTGGACCAGTACAGCTCGTGGTTCAGGTAAGAGAGTTCATAAGGGAGGCCAATTTCCCCGAAGACTTCCGCCCCCCCCCTACTGTACAGGGCAGGGAAGACATGCCGGCACCATTATAGAGTAGTTTGTTGCCGGGAGCTTCTCCTCAAACACGAAGGCACTAGGGGTGCACGGGCGAAAATGCCAGACGTTTGTGACAATTCCTGAGCTCATTTTGCATGCTGCCATTCCTGTTCTTCAGGCAACTGTGAAGTCGCATTACTGAGGGTGCAGGTCCTATTCTCCGCCGTGACGTCTGCCAGTCGGTGTGAATGAAGGTTAACTTTCTGGCGCAATGGCGAAGAAATCAAAGCTGTTGCAGCAGATTTGAATATCATACGAAGTAAAGCCAGCAGCTAACCTCTTTAGCTTCCTATCTGGTCTAACCTAACCCCGGCTTAGGGAGACCCGACCATGAGCGTACAATCCTGATGCTGTCTATCTGTTAAAGTAAACTGACCGGTGAAGACGCAGCGCACACAAAGGTATGAATATCTGCTAACCCTCGTCAGGAAAGAGCACGTGCGACCACGCCCAGACTATCCAGACACAAAGAGCTGTAGGAGCTCTTCGGTAGCCTCGGTGTGCCTTGTACGTCAGGAAATACGGTTGGCTCGTGTTTCTTGTGCAAGACATACGAAGAACTTTATACGAGCCCAGAGGAACGAGACTAAAAGAAGCCACAAGGCCTCTCAGTCAGATTGGTGGCTCCACCCATGTCGCCACCGCGAGGGGATGAGTCTCGGCGACCGCGCGAGCCCTCTGGATGGCCTAGAGTTGATGCCTGAAGTCTGGACGGCTCAGCCATTCATTCAAGCTGGCCGCATCGTGTAAAGTTGAGCCCACGTTAAATGGGTATAGTCAGCGGATATGGTAGAAGGGGAAGGCTTCTCTCCCGCATTTAGAACACCACTCGGCAAAATCGGGATTTTACCAATTGAAGCCTCTATAGGAGTCAACCCAGCACGAGGGAAAAGAAAAATTTGCTATGGCAGTTCTTGACACACGAGAAATACTAATAAGCGCCGCATTATTAGTGCGAATGTTGGCAGCCCTAGGAATTTAGTAAAACTTCCAGCTGAACGAGTTGGTTCATACTTCAAGGTGAACTACTGTGCGCAAATAAAGACAACGACAGAGAAAGATCAGACAGCTACAGGGACAGTAATTGCGCCTGTCATTATCTGTTCTTTCTGTGTCTATGTCTTCATTTGCGCACAACAGTTCACCTTGAAGTCCTAGCAATGTTTCGTTAACTTTTATGTACGTGCCTAGGTGAGCAAAAGTGCACAAAGCATGGGGGCGGGGGCCAAAATTTATATCTATGTCGTCTAATATTGAGCCGCCTGCTTAACAGTGTGTTGCTGTGGGCATGCGTTCACCCCTAAAAATGCTCTCGACAGCAGACGGCTCGCCACTACATGGCACCGAGGCCCTTGCTAGTATGCGCTCCCAAGTTCCGTGTACTTTTGCTCACAAGTGTACATAGAACATGCAAAGTACGGGACCATGTTATCGATTTGCATGTGCTCTATAGGTAGCTTCACGGCGACGTCAAGAGTGGGCCAGAAATGTTTATTATAGTTGTTGTATTGATAGTAGACAAGTATTATGCATTTAAATCTATAAGGGCGTTAAGACATACCATTAACTCAAAATTAGTCGCAGCATTTGCAGCATACAATCACATGAAGATATCGGCAAGTAAAACCTCTTTCATTTCGAAAATATTACATTTCAAATGCTATACAGCTTTTTTCTTATCATAATGATGCTCAACAATAAAGTGGAATATCATTAGCACGGAATTGCAAAATTTATATAAAGGAATCCACTCAAGCAATGTGATACGCATTGGCAAAATATATATTAAATTTTAGGATTTTACGTATTAGGGTCACCTTACGAATCTTAGGCCCACAGTTGTGAGGGTCCTTCCCCAACATGTTTTGGCAATGTTCGGCAATGCATGACACGTCACTCAATTCTTCAGGGGCCTGGCAATCGGCGCTCGCCTGCACGCGCTACAACGTCCAACTTCGGGCTCTCCAGAGAGCCCACAACTTGGCAGTGGCGCTCGCATTGCCTATTTCTACGTGGGTTCAGCCTGCTACGAAACCTCCCCCTATGAAAAACGGCCCTCAGCGTCTCAATGAAGTTCTTTGACTCAATGACTGACCAGATGAATTCCGCGGTTTCTTAGTTTTAATGTCTTTAGCACTTACTATGAGCGCACATGTATCCTTAGCACTCTTCCTTGGACAAACAGGACACTTCACGGTCATTCTCGTAGCACAGACGGTCATAGCTGTATGAAAAGTTTGCGTTCACGCCATCTGATACTGCTGATTTGTCACCAAGTAAAACTATGCTTGCGACAATAAAATTAGGACTCCGTGTAGGATCCTTTAGCTGTCTCACAAACTCTTCAACAGTGCGCATTACTTTGGACGATGCGGCTACTTTTGTGTAACGCAGGGGTCTCACACACGCGGGCTCCTTGTGGCTAGCGGATAAATCGTTAGCGGCCCGCGGCTTCAGAAGGAAGAAAATGTTTATCATTTTATTGAATATACTAGCAGCCTTTTTCATCATTGTTTGCTCATTTTTATTCACCTACTGCGATAAATAGCGCTTTCTTTAGGTTAGCTTAAAAAACGGCTGTGCACTTGACATGACAAAAATTTATTTATGTCTCGTGGGAAAGATGTTTAGGGGAGGTAAAAACCTCCAATCACATCAAGTCGGTGGCTCCGCCCACGATAGTACCGGAAGCCGAAGTTCCATCGCGATGTCGTGGGCTCTCTGGACGGCCCGGAGTTGTGTAAGAAGGCTGCTGCTTTTTAGAGTTTCACCCCATTGCTCCTTCGTGATGAGTGGAGAGGCGTTAAGGGCTGAGCACAGCCGGAGCATGTGACTAAAAGAACATGAGTCGTGGCCACAATTGGGGCACGACTGCGAATGGTCGGCGCCTATCTGGTTAAGAAATCAAGGAGCAGCATATGAACGAGTTTGAAGTAGTCTGAATGTGATCGCCTGAGGCTTCGCCAAATTGGGGTGGGGGGCTAGAAATATTTTTCTGTCCAAATGGTAGTTCGAAAGAATTTCATGAAGAGCGGACAATAGATGTTTGTAAATGTCGACCTCGTTACGAGCATGGCTATTTGCGAGATTGTGGCACGTGAAATCGCGCGCTATCCGGTGAGCCGGCCCGTTAGGGTTACATCTGAGCGGATTAACTGAACCATCTAGATGGGCTGGAAACCACGCGATGTGGTACCCTCCTTCACTGCCCTCCCGGGTTTGTCGAAGTGTTTTCGCCCCAATACTGTTCGCCTGTTCAGACACAAGGTCGTTAGAGAAACATCTGAATGCCGTACGCAAGTCCTAGAAGACAACAGCGGGGGCTTTTTCGCTGTGAAAAGTCAGAGCAATCGCCGCTTTCTCTGCCACATGAGCAATATTTGTATAAAACACAGGCTGCATTGACTAGGTTACCTTCCACGTCAACAACCGAGATAGCGAACTTATCCCCACCGTGATACCTGGCAGCATCGACAAAGAGGGCTTCTAGTTTGTGCTGATTGATCTTTTCGAATACGGCCTTGGCTGTCACGACTCTTCTACCCTCGTTATGCACTGGGTGTATGTTACGTGGGACGGGGTCAACCTCCCCCTATGGAAAACGGCCCCTCGGGAGCTTGAGGAAGTTCTTTGACTCTATAACAGACCAGAATAATTTCGGAGTTTCTTATTTTTGGTGTCTTCAGCATTTACTATGAGCGCACATATATCCTTAGCAGCCTTCCTTGAACAAACAGAACACTTCACGGTCCTTCTCGTAGCACAGACTGTCATTGCTATATGATAAGTTCTCGTTCGCATCTTCTGATGCTGCCTAATTGTCCCCAAGTAAAAAGATGTTCGCGGCAACAAAATTCGGACTCCGTGGAGAATCCTTTGGCTGTCACACAAACACTTCGTCAATGAGCGTTACTTTAGACGATGCGGCTACAGTTGTGTAACGTATGGATCTCACACACGCAGGCTCCATGTGTCCAGCGGAGAAGTCGCTATCGGCCCGTGGCTTCAGAAGGAATAGTATGTTTTTTTTTACTTTATTGAATACTATTCGCACTATTTATTCACCATTGTTTGTTCATTTTTATTCACCTACTGCAATAATTAGCGCTTTGTTTGGAATAGCTTAAGAAACGGTTCTACACAAGTATTTTTTTTTTCGTGAAGCACTACATGCGGTAATCGTGTGTTGGAACATAACCGTGGCAGAAAATATATTTTTTGGGACATGTGTTGTGAATCCTACTTCCCAAATTCTTTTACGAATGATTTATATATGACATATAGGTTATGCGTTCTTTTAAATGGTCGCGTTTTGGTGACGTATAGTGCTCATGCACAATCCCCTCTTGCCTCAAGCTTCCTCATTGCTCTGGTCTTTGTCGAACTATTATATTGGACTGATGTCCCTTATAGCTGAGCTCAGTTCGAAACTACTGGTTGAATGGAAGTGCTGCCAGCTCCCCGATGTGTCACACAGAGGCCTGGCAGCTGCTTCCTCCATTAACAGTTAACGACAGCGCGAGCGAGTATGCGGAAGTGCATCCGGGGAAATTCCTCGCAGCGCGGCGGAACTTCCTGCAAAAGTCACGCGTCTTCTCAAGCACCACCAGACACACACGAAAAAAAGAACAAAAAGTACGCCAGGCCCTGCGCGGAAGGCGCAGCACAGTCACAGCGAAAGCGAAAAGAGCGGCCTTTCAAAGCCTTTTCTAAACACTCATTGGGTAAATGCTGCAAGTACACTTGCTGGGTACCCACTAGGGCATTAAAAATATAAAAAAGTTAGGTAGTAGGCCGGCAGTCACCATGCTATCTTTAGTCATTTTTCTGAGAAGCATGGTATCCGCTAAGCACTTGCAAGACATTTTGTGCCAATTGTTGATGCAGTGGCTGACCATGATGAGAAACTATGTCTGAAGTGTGAAAACGACTTGCGAAGTGCACAGAATAGTGATACCTGTGGCTAATGGAAATAAACCCTAACAAATGCAAAACTGTCTCTTTGCACCACCGTAAAGATCCACTTATTTTCTCTTACCAATTTGCTAGTGCTAACATTGAATTTTGTTCCTACAAACATCTTGGAGCAACCTTTTGCAGTGATTTAACCTGGGCTGGAAACATTCAAATATTTTATCTGGCAATATAACGCTCGGGTTTATAAAGCACCATCGGCGCCATGCCCCTCAGTATGTAAAACTACTTGTGTATCAGTCCCTAATCAGGTCGAAAATAGAATATGCATCCTCCTTTGGAACCCTCATCAACAATATCTTGTCAGTCAACTCGACTCACTTCAAAGTCGAGTTACAATTTAATTCATTCTAAGTAAATGTTGTAGGCCCGTGTGCTCAGATTTGGGTGCACGTTAAAGAACCCCAGGTGGTCTAAATTTCCGGAGCCCTCCACTACGGCGTCTCTCATAATCATATAGTGGTTTTGGGACGTTAAACCCCACATATCAATTCATTCTAAGTACTCCTATGACGTCAGTGTATCGGCACTGAAAACAGAATCCAGTTCATCATCACTCGCATCTCGTCACCGCACCGCTATATAATTTGCCTTTTTCACAAGTTTTTTTACAGCTCCCTCTGTAAGCCACCGTACATTCTCCCTCATGTCCAGCCGCACCAGTCACCCGCATCAAGTTGCTCGCCCACGTGCCCGCACCGTCACTTTTTTGTCTTCATTTTTTTGCCGTGCAGCAACATACTGAAATTGCCTTTCGAATGACATCACAGCCATAACCTGTCCTTCCACATTTTTGACAATTTAAACAGATTACTTTACCATGTACTAAAACATGGCTTTTAATCTTTATGTATGTACCCACCCCTTATGTAATATCGCTTCAGTGGGGTTTTTAAGGAGTAAAAATGAAACGAAATGAATGGGCCACAGTAATATAAGATCAAAAACAAGCGTTTCTAATAAGTCGGAGCATTGTATGACCCACTCGTTACGCTATTCGCATTGGGTAATGCCTGGTTTTCCTATAACGGTTTTAAACGCTTTCTTACTGCTATTAACGCGACTCCTTTCCCGTCACCAAGCCTGCCTAAGGCAAGTTTGTGGGCATGTCCCAAGCACCGGCGTGGCTCATTAGTAGAACACTAGGCTGGCACGCAGCGGACCCGTGCTCGAGCCAAACTGTGCCCTTGTTACTAAGCTTTTTTTTATTTCGTGCGAGAATTTTTACGGGCGCCGGCAGTGGCGGCGGCGGCGGACAACTACAGCGCCACGCGTCACCTGAGTTTTGATCTCATAACTGCGTTGTAAAAGCAGCAGGAGAACCTCACTTTGCGATCGGCTCTCGTCGATAAGTAGTGCGAAGCCCGCCTAGTCAAGGAAAAAGGAACACGCCGAAAATTCTTAGCTAAAGAAGTCCAAACAATCGAACCTTCGAGCTCATGCGCCACGTACTGCCTACGTTTCTCTCTCTGTCTCTCTCCTTTGAAGGGCTGAGTTGAGAAGGGGTGGGGAAGCAACATTCGCATGCAGAAATACTTCCAAGTAGATGTTAAATGTAGGAAAAGTTTCACGTCAACATCTTCTCTTTTTTTTTAGTTTACGCTTACACGTATTAAATCAGTGTTGGAGGTGTTACCGACAAAAAGGATAACTACTAAATACGTTACTCTGAAAAACTTGTTGCAGCCCTACGTTACAGCAAACAAAATAAACGATAACGCGTCACCATTCCACGTTATCGAAAAAAAAAGTAACGGACGTTACCTCTGCCGTTACTCCTCTATCATAGGTTTTAGTCAATGCGTCCTTGCTGCAGGAAGCCACAATAAGAACTTTTAAAATCTCGATTATGTTTGACGTAAAGCTTCTACGTCCAATAAGGATTGTATAATAAAAGTGCTCTCATAACTAGAAATATTTGCACAACTGCACGCCGTCTTAGCAATGTTCTAGCTGCTTATATGTTCCTGCAGAGTTACATGTTATGCTTCTCAATCTATGCAACATGAGGAATTCATTTTTTGCCAATGTGGCATTATACACTAAATCTTTTTCAATTATACACGCTGTCCGTAAATGAAGCTTCACTGAACTCTCAAGAACTGTACAGCAATCAACCTTTTCCTGGTCGGAACAGCACTTCTATAGTGGGAATCGTCGAAGACTAACCCGATATAGCCCTTGGCTGCCGAAATTACCCGCCACGCGGCAGCAGGTAATCGCGGACGCCTGCCTTCATTGGTGGTTTTTTTTTCTTGCTGTAAAAAGAGAGGGGAGGCGGCATTTGCACGATTGTGAGACCATACCTCTGTTGGTCACACCTGTCGCCACGTTTTGGTCGCCAAAAACACGCGCTGGCCTTATCGACGCCAGCGCGCATGCGCCGACTACACGAAAAAGGTCCATTATAACAGCATAGTTGTACTAACAAAAGAGACAGGCAAATTTGTTAATGGTCAAAAAATCTTTAATGGCCTAGTCACATACAATAAAACAAAATATTGTGTATATGTATTAGTGACGACACTCCTTATGCCGTGGGCCATGCGTCCGCGATGCATGTAATAGTAGTAGGTAGCCAACTCTCATTTAGACCTTGGAATGTCCGCTAAATGGCGGTACTTTTCTATGATGAATATATTATGAAACGATGTGAGATGGTGGCACATGGAGGGTTCACTAGATGAATTGACTGACAGACAAGCAGACGGACGGATGAACACACGCACGGATGGACGCACAGAGGGATGGAAGGACGGGCGGAGGAATGGACGCACGGACGGAAGCATGGATAAGCGGACGCCGGAAGGACACACACACGGACGGACGGGTGGACAGACGAACGGACGCATGGACGGACGGAAGCATAAACGAATGGACGGATGGACGTGCAGATGGACTGACGAACGCTTCGCCCCACTCATCAAAATTCAGTCCATGCATTGGCTTTTTTTTTTGTTCATGGCAAAAAAAAATTGCAAGCACTTATGAGACTGCCTAATGTGACTGTTCGGGCGACTTCTTAGCTCCTCGTCAAGAAACATTTCCACGGAGCGCGAGAAAATGGATGCCCGGAATTAGAGCTCACACAGGGGGATGAAAATCAGCTGCGCTTGCTCACCTGTTTAATTGCTAACGTGTCGATTGTAGCTGATGTTTCCGAGTGAAAGAAGTAAAATATGTTTTAAAAACAATGTTGATAACTCTTATCAAATTCGTAGCAGCTGATGTGTAATTATTAAAAATGTCGCATATTCAGACATCTTTCAAAAGTACTTGTCTTCACTCTTCAAGTTGCAGACAATCTTACTTTTTTCTCTGTTACGCATACATTTCATGCATGAAATGTCTTCTTTGCAACAATTCCGTCTGTGCTACATCGAGGTAAATGTTCTAGAACATATGGTAGTGATATTGGCCCTTTCATGCTTAAGATGCTCGATACCTTTTGCTTCCTAAACTGTACACCTGAAAAAGAAAACATCTCCTTGTAGCTGCTGTGTGGCATGTGCAAAAAATATTAAATACTCAGTCACACCTAGCATAGTCATTTTGAGCTCCGCGTCAATGTCTCGCGGAATTTTCCTTTTACAATAATCGTGGTTAGTAGACTAACTGTGGTTATGTCTAGCGTGTAGTTAGTTGAAAGTAAGCACGGTTTGCCTATTGTTCGTGCTAGTGTTAATAAGTGGATTTAGTATAAACAATGGGAACGTCAACCATAGCAGCGCGACGTCTTACGAGATTCCTCTCTAACCTTCCTATGCTCGCACCTAGTGCAGCGGCGGCGGCCGGTGGAGACACCAGTGTTGCCAATGTACACTTCTCTGGTCGCCAGGCACGGCATCCTCTGCGGCGATTTCAACAATGTTCACAACGTGGTGCGCCGCCACCCAGTGGTATATAGGAAGGCAATATAGCAAGAGCATGGACACCAAGTGGAGATAAAGAACTAGGAGGCTCACCAAAACGGCTGGCATTGTGATCGACACGGAAAGAAAAACGCACTAGGCGAAAAGCCAGAGAGGCGGAGAGAAGTGATTAGATGATGGCGAAGGAAAAGAAGCCGGTTCTCAGTCAGAAAAGGCAAAAACAAGATAAGGAGGGATAGGTTTTATGATAATTCAAGGGGAAGCGTTTTACTGTTTGAAGCGAGGTTGGGGTGTCCTTAAAACGCGTACTTGTAAAACTAGAATAAAGTAGAAGAACAATGTACACGCTGAAGGGGAGCTAAGGAAACGATGGAACATATTTTGGTTGAATGCAGCAATTTTCACCTACACTCTAAAAAAATATCGAGTGAAAAGGGTGTCGTTTTGTCCCACAACAATAATCGTCATCAGGCTTGCGTGCGCTTCCTTTCTTGAAAACTAGGCGCTGGCCACTTTCCTAACAAGATTGCAATGTAACCCTGATAATGGGCATGTCGATCGTGACTGGAATGTACCAGGTGCGAAATGATAGCACAAGGATGGAACGCAATATAGATGACGATTATTGTTGTGGGACAAAAAGACACCCTTTTTACTCGCTCTTTCTTAAGAGAATCTATAGTTATACGTGAGGGTGCAAGCAGTGAGGCTTTGGGTTTCAGGAACAAAAATGGATAACCAAATACGTCCGCGTTAGAAGCAAGTAAGAGACGGTTAGAGTATTGGTGGCTGAAAAGTAGAGATCGAGGACAGAAATAGGGTCGAAATTACGTAATTTTGCTGGAAGAGGCAGAAAGATGGAACACAAATTCATATTTTTGTTATATCAAGACCAGTTTATTAGAATTAGATAAGGCAATAGGCCAACATAAGCAGAAAGATAAATTTCTGTTTTTTTGCGAGCCTGGTAGCACTCAAGTCACCGCCCTGTTATAAAGCGGACACCTATAGTATCCATCCATACGTTGGTTTTCCACTCTACCGACTTCACCCATGCTTTTCTGAACGCGCGGTCCCTCAACGCACACGTTCATGGCGTCGAACATGATCCCGTCCTCACCGCAGCCAACAATCTCTGCTTCACGGAGACATGGAACGCTTGAAACATGTAGATCAATGTTTTCGTTCCAGTCGTCTGCAACAAAGAAGCGGAGCGTCCCGCGAGCTGTATTGGGATCCACGTCAAGCTATGCGCCTTTCTCGCGTTGCGAGTAAGGAGCTAGAGCCACATAACGGTGAATATGCCACTGTGAAGTGCTCATCCAACATGGCAGCCATGGCCATGTATTCGGCACCGAACCTTTAGAAGGAGACGCCACCAACTGCATCAAAAAGGCAATGTGACGATAGAGGACCCAGTTCAAATACGTTCTCTTTGTGATTCTTGAATGTCTGAACATTGGCATCACGCAAAGCAATTTGCTAGTCCAACACATGTCACGTTACACTCCCCGATGCGTATCAAACGACTGCAAACGTCCCACCACAATTTACGGCACCTGCATTCATGTTGCCTTCTCAAACTTTCCATTGCGTCTCATCATCGATTATCATTTGGCAACATACTTTGATTGATTGATTTGTGGTGTCTAACGTCCCCAGACCACTATATGATTATGAGAGGCGCCGTAGTGGAGGGTTCCGAAAATTTCTACTACATGGAGTTATTTAATGCGCCCATACATCTGAGCCCACAGGCTTACAGCATTTTCGCCTCCATCGAAAGTGCCACCACCGCAGCCAGCATTCGATCCCGTAGTCTGTGGCTAAGCAGCCGAGTATTGAAAACATACTTTAGCGATCATAAGGTAGTTATCTCTAAAGGGGAACGCATCCCCGAGCTCATAGCTGAACACTCTTGCTGTACTTTATTATTGTGAATTATGGGGTTTCATGGTACTAGGGCCACGGGTGGCCCAAACATCTCAGTACCTTTCGTGTATGTATAGTGTATATAGCACATGCATGATAAAGCAATCATCTTTAAAGGGAAACAAAAACTGAGCTCATCGAGCGACGCCTTTTTTGTATACTTTGCAGAAGAAAATCTCTTATGTATGTAAAACGTATATACTTCATCAAAACATAAAAAAATAATATTATGTATGTAATCTATGTACAACAACGTTATCACGTTCATATATAATAATCGAAGTTGTGCTTTGCGGGTTTGCGAATTTTCCATAATCTAGAAGCAACTTTTGTTGCGCTACAAGAAAACATTGGACGTATCGCATCCTACTAGTGGGATCACGTCTGTTCTCTATGATGAGCAAAATTTGTTGAGACTCTCAATCGGCAGAACACTTGTAGACCAGTTGAAGTTGCTGGCTGTCTCCTGGATGGGCCGGAGTTCTTCAAAAAGCCGCTTATAGTAATTGGCCTCTAAGTCAACGACACGGCACTTGTTAAATTGGATGCGGTGGTCATTCACCACACTGTGCCAGCTGTGCTGAGTGACTGCACTCTCAATTTTCATTGAAGCTGGCAGACGTCGTTGTTACGTTGCCGAAGCATTTCGGTGAAGTTATTTGCTTCATCTACGTATGAAGCGTCACAATTAGCGTGTGGTATTGAGTAAATCTTTTCATGCGTTTACCCTTCGGGCAGCCGGTATTTTCAGCACGGAAAGGTTCACCTGCCAGCATCCGCTTCCTACCATCCATTACCACGAATACTATGTCCGTGCAATCTCTCACGGCGTATTCTACGGCTTTCTTGAAGTTTTGTATGGCGATGGTGTAACCCTCCCCAAAAGGAAGCGGTGCATGTTAAGAAAATTTTACCAATGATTGATACAAACAAAAGAGATTCCGCCCACACTCTTTTGGGCAAATTTCAAACTCGCCGCTTCGAGGATCGCTTCGGAAAGTATTGGCAACTGTCGGGTGCGAATCACTATGTGTCAATAAGGCAGGTATACGAATCTGAAAACAAACTGCGTTTGCAGAAGGTTTTGTACCTGCAAGATTTATTCATGCTACCAGCCCCGAGTGCGAATGCATGTAGGACAGGTGTGCGTCAGCGAACAGCCAATTTGACATCACTTTGACTTATTCTGACATTCAGAAAAAAGCGTCAAGGCTTTCTACAGTAACACACGTTGCCGGCTATTACGCACATGCAGCTTTAAAGAAATTGGCATTCGGATCTTGCAGGGAAAGCCTTGTGATGCAAGGCATCGGCCCAGATGATGCTGAAAATGCATTAATCACGAAGATGTCGAGGGGGGGGGAGGGCTGAATTTTCCACAAGCAGTTGTAGTTAACGCTGTGCTGTTTACATAAATGATATTAGACAAGTTCAGGGCCCCAGAACACTCTGCGCGATTTCTCAGCTTTTCCATGCAGAAAGACACTCTTGTCAGCCTTGTGTTCTCTGCCCTTGCATACTATGAGGACCTAGATGTGTGTGATTCTGGTCATTCTGCACAAGAAGTAATGGAGCATGTTGCAAATCCTGCAGCGAATACACTGCTGAACAACTTGTGCCACACAGAAAACGACAAATTACGTAAAGCCAAGAGTGAAATCTGAAGACCTTCAAGACCTGAGAGATGTTTCTCGTTCTTTATGTTTTATTCACGATGCTTAATTTTTTGAAAAATATTTGTATGGTTTTATTGACAGAACCCTTGTAAAATTTGTGTGCCGTAATAAGGTTTCAGTTGCGCACAACCTCAATATGTAAACAAGGCATTTTGTTCAATCTAAACATTATCGTTGAAGCACAACGCGATAGTTGTTCATCATTGGAGCTTTCAATGTTGCCGCATTTCACCATTGCGTGCTTTAATTTTGCACAGTAGGGAGAAATTTTGTTTTTGGCTTGGTCTTGGCCAATAACTTAACATTTTACAAAAAACAAAGTGACCAGAAAACATGGCGGGTGGAAAATAAAAAGAATACACAATCAGAGGTTGTACAAGAAGGCTGAAGCTCGTTTAGCGCAAATCATTTGCGCATGGCGCTACTATAATAAAATGTGCACCAATAAAACGAATGTTAGTATTGTTTTGTCTAGCCCTGTTTCACAATGTGCGAAAATGGGAATGATCAATGTAAATACACGCTTTAAACTGTTTTTTGAAAAATGTTTTTTATAATTTCATGATAATATACCATGTGCCTTCACTGTGCTGTTCTGCTCTTTTGTAGTCCCTTCAGTCTACGAATAAAGTGACAAAGTTTGCTTTCTATAGCCTTTGTCAAGCATTTACGCCCACAAGCACAATAAGAGATGTGATGTTACAATGCGAACAAAACAATCCTTCCAGCAAGTTATTCTATGTAAACGGTAATAAAGTGACGCTTGTTATGACAGTGTAGATGGCGGTTAACGGGCGCGAGACACTTTTTTTTGCGTTGAACAAACCTGTTTTCTATTGGGGCTGTAGCATACACAGTGCTAAATAAACTTGCAG
This sequence comes from Rhipicephalus annulatus, assembly GCA_013436015.1. Classification (NCBI taxonomy): domain Eukaryota; kingdom Metazoa; phylum Arthropoda; class Arachnida; order Ixodida; family Ixodidae; genus Rhipicephalus; species Rhipicephalus annulatus. Next base: position 201,053 of record WOVY01014866.1, on the reverse strand, counting down.
GACAGCGCTAATTTTTTGGAGCCATAAACAGTGACTCGCCAAGTGACTACCTGCAAGTGCGACGAACGTGAACGTGTCGAAGCCAACGGTCTAGCCCATCTCGCTAGCATGGCGTCACATCGGCTTTCGGAGGCCTTTCTATTTTTTTCTAGGTGGCTTTGGCTGAGACTTGCAAAAAGTAGCCGCTTGCGACGCGTGGCGCGTTTCTCCGTGCTTGCATTCTCCATACTCCGTGTATGATTAGCGAATGCATGAGGCATACTCCAAGATAGAACTGCCGCTAACACTGTATAAAAAAAATTGCCCGCAGCTTCCCTCGGGGGAACACTGAGGAGGATGCGGAAGCATGTATTTGGTTAACGGGTGTTAAATTGCGACTTACTAGGGTCGATGGCTAAATTGGTTAACGTGGTTGTGAAATGGGGTGTTAAATGAGTGAACACGTACGGCACGTATGCGAAAAGGCGGTGTTTTATTTATTGCGACGAACTTTGAGGACGATGGCTTTGTGGTCGGTAAAGTAAAGAGTGAGTGGATCGGGTTGCATCGGTCGTAGGTCGAAATTTGCAAAGACGTGGTCGATGCAGGTTCCGCGAATGGTGGTCGGCTGGTGGTGTTTGCAGTCGTCGTGCGTTGCGCGTTTCAGCGAGTGTCGCGACGCCATGTATTCGACTATCCAATCGTCCTTGCTGACGTCGACGTTGAAGTCGCCAACTAGCATGAACGGTCGATGTTGCGGTTGTTGTTTTCTGTAATCTTGCACGGCCTCGTCGACGTACTTTTCTACGGCGGCACGAGAGAGGTTTGGCGCGAGGTACATCGTCATGACGTCGACGCCACAGACGGTAGCAACGCAGTGCTCGCCGTTGGCGCGTTGTTGAACGCCGGGCTGTAGTCGGAGGTCAATGAAGGAGTCGTCGTCGTTGTCGACGTCACGCTTGACGTAAATTCCCACACCGCCCGCAGGTCGTTGGAACCCGTGCGTGCGCGCGACCGAAGCGTATCCCGCAACGTCGACGTCATTGGCGTTCCACGTCTCGGTGAAGCAAAGCACGTCCACTCTGCATAGTACACAGATGGTGGGCGACGGCGCGACGGCGCATGCGCGCGCGTCAGCTGTCGAATGTTCGAGAAGCGGTGCGGACGGCGCGGACGGCGCACTACAAGGCGCGAGTATAAGATGCTTCCACATCTAAAAAAATCACAGCACATTCTCGAAATGCTGCTTCCGTTTATACCAAAGATCCGGGGGTCGCTGAGCAGGTGGCCATTGCCCTAGCACTCATTGATTCGAAAAGAGCTTTAGTATTTAGTGACTCTCACTCTGTAGTTAAAGCCTTCTCGAGAGGAGTTATTAGCGAACCGGCTTGCAGACTGCTGCAGCCGAAGAACATCACTCCTCATACCATTACTTGGTTTCCGGCGCCCATGGAGTCAGTGGAGGGAGCCCCGCGTAACCTCAAACGAGGTGGCCCACAGGGAGGAAAGAAGAATAGTGTGCCGTGCAATCCCTGCGATGACTGAACCTCCCGCTCTTGAGTTTAGGGACCAGCTGTTGACGTACGACGATAAAACCAAACATTATTACTTAAAGCGCAGAGAATTCCTCTTGCCACATTCTAGACTTGACAGGCCACAGGTGGTTACATGAGGACTTCTGCAGACGCGGACGTACCCCCAACCCGGTCGTCATGAACAAAATAATCCGGACTGCGGGGTTTCGATTCATTGCAGTAAGTGTGGGGGCTTACGACGTTAAACCCCACTTATCAATCAAGTGTGGGGGCTTGCTCAATTTTGAACACATGCTCTGGCGCTGCTCGGCAACGGCCGGCGCGGCTTCTCACGGTGAACAGTGGTGGCAGTGCTGCTGCACAGCTAGTGACGCTCTGGCGGACCAACTCAGGGCTGTGCAGAGGGCCCGTGTCGTCGCAAAGGGGCTTGGCCTCTCTGTCCCGACGTGTGAGCAGCCAACATCAGTCCTGGACTGATCCTCAGGACTTCAATAAAGTTCTCCATACCATATACCACGGAGTGAATGGTGATGAGTAGGGCGAAGCTTCAGAGGGTTTTTTGTTGGTAAACCGTGCATAGTTCGTCCATCCGTCCATTCGCTGGCCACGTCTGTCTGTCTGTCTGTCTGTCTGTCTGTCTGTCCGCCCATCTAGTGAACACACCATGCACCACCTGCTCACATGTTTTCATCATATATAAGTACTGCCATCTAGCATAAATTCCAAGAACTGAAGAGGTGGCTACCTACAACTACATGTTTAGAAGACGCACGACCCCCGTCTTACGAAACTTCGCCCTGAAGAAGCAGTGGTGCAACTGCACCGTCGCTAGTTCTTGTGCCGGCCGTCGCGTCCACTTTGGAGAGCAGGTGTCTATGGGGAGCGGTGGGGAGCGTGGACGGCGGGGTATTGGTCTAACGAGCTTCACTTCTTAGAACGTTTTTAGACTTCAGGCTAAGTTTCTTCGAAAATGGTCATGCCTCTTGCCCAGCAAAAAAAATTGCAGTATATCAATGGAGTGAATGATGATGAGTGGGGCGAAGCATGCGCTAGTCCGTCCGTGCTTCCGTTCGTGCTGCTGTTTTGCATTCATCCGTCTGTACGTTCATCCATGCGTCCATTCATGCGTACGTTCCTGCATCCACACCTCCGTGCGTGTGTCCACCCGTATGTTCGTGCGTCTCTCTGTGTGTCTGTCGGTCTGCCCGTTCATCTAGTGAACACTCCAAGTACCGCCATCTCGCGTCTCTACATGATATATTCATCATTTACAAGAACCACTATCCGGCGGACACTGCAAGGACTAAACGACAGGTGGCTACCTGCTACCTTATTGAAAATCTTGGGTATGTGGATACTGGAATCGTTCGCGGATATGGTGGAAATAATAGTGTATTTGGCGCAAATATTAGTGGATGGGGTGGAAACTGTAGTGGGAATAATGGCTGATGACGGCGATAGTGAAAAAAATGATGGCAGATGGTGGTGGTGGTGGCGAGCCAATGGTGGTGACGGTGAAAAATGCTGGCTGATGGTGGTGAGGCAAAACGTGTTTGGTAGAAGGCTTGGTGAGCAAGGTGGGTGACAGTAGCGTGATGGAAGCTTGGTGGATGGTGGTGGCATGATGAAAAAGCACACGGCAGTATGTGATATTACTTATTTGTAGTGTTTCATTCTTGTATACGCAGAGATATATGTTTACGGTCTAAAGAAACCAACGCTGCTCATTACGCTTTCTAGCACGTTTAGCTTTTTACTCCTGTGGTGTCAAGAACACTTCAATTTTTGTGAAGCGTTGATTATGGGGCCGCGAATATGTTTAGATTTCGCGCACGTACCTACATAAGTCTGACACCCGCGATGTGTTTCTTTGTTGTGATGATTAGAAGGCTAGAGGTGTCACTGTGAACAGTAGCAATAAATGTTTTACATCGGCACGCAGTTGTCGAGAAATAAATGAGCTCCAGTTCGCCATTGCCCCTTTCAATGTTAGAGCAGAACACAGCGGTCACTTGATGTCACCACGCTAGAAGCGCAACTCTTGAAATTCTTGCACACTCCATTGCTTGAGCCGTACTTTTAAGTTAATTAGGTGCGTGCGAATATGCACAAACTTTCACTTTCGACATGCGTCCAGAGGAGTCCCAGCAAATTTGAGTTTCACATTTCTGTTCTACCACCATCATATCTACCAAAACTTAATCCTACCGACCGAGCCCGTAAAAGTGTTATCAATGCTCCTGGGTTTCAGAATGCCCAATTTCGGCAAGTAAAAATGACAATGTAGCACTACTGCGGCATCATTAACAATAAATGAAGCCTTTTTTATTGTGTACGGTGTCCGCGCACGAAGCGACAAACATTGATGCGACGCGCTTGCAGCGCTTCCACCAAATGTACGCCTCCCCTCACCGACAGCTGCCGATCGCACCCGTCGGCACTTCACTGGCTCTTATGCAAGAACACAGACTCGTCAATTCGTTCTTACTGAATCAATATGGTAGCATAATGTTTCTGGCGCCTTGCATTCGTTTTGCCCAAGCCGTTATGTAGTTTTTCCTAACGACTGGACAACAGCGGTGTCCTGGCACGCTTGCGCTGTGCGTTGCGCGAAATACATCAGAATCAATTGTGTGGGCGTATCTATCGAATGAGCATAGAAGCGCCATAAAGCCTGAAATGATAACGCCCTTTGGAAGGAGCGAAAAACGAACATTAAACTTGGAAGTAACCGCTGATAAACTCTACTTGCTGCTCAGTCCACTGAGTTATTTTTCTTGTGGTTGTAAATTGTAACAAAAACAAAGCGCTGTAGCCAATAACGCAGTAGCAATCATTACAGGCAGCAGTCGGTCGTGTTTATCAGATGTGCAAATGTTAGTAGCAGGTGCAGATATCGCTCATCTCGAGTAAGCGATACACACAGCTGAAGTTAAACGGTAAGTTTGTAAGTTAACTACTTCTTTAACACATCTGTCGGCGTGGCGCAGTGGTTAATGTACTCGGTTGGGAATCCGGAGGTGACAGGTTCGATTTCGCGCTGTCGCGCGTTTTTTTTTTTACAGGTGCTTTCTACATCATTTTTATAAAAATTATTTTTATTATTTCTTTAGTGGCAGCTCGTCACGGTGGTTCTGACGCTGCTTCGCGCTCCAGCACTGCTGGCTGGAGCGCGCCATTCCCCATCCGCTCCACCTATGCCACCATACACCATGTGCCACCAACATTTCCACCACCATAATCCACCATTTTCACCGCCATCATCACCTTCCAAAATGGTGGACTGGGGCATTCACTATTTCTATGGTGGACACTTTTTCAATAGGGTACAACTAGGACCACCTGCTGCTGCTGCTGCTGCTGCTGCTGCTGCTGCTGCTGCCTGCTGCTACTGCTTGCTTGCTTCTGCTGCTGCTTGCTGCTGCTGGCTGTGCTGCTGCTGCTGCTGCTGCTGCTGCTGCTGCTGCTGCTGCTGCTGCTGCTGCTGCTGCTGCTGCTGCTGCTGCTGCTGCTGCTGCTGCTGCTGCTGCTGCTGCTGCTTGCTGCTGCTGCTGCTGCTGCTGCTGCTGCTGATGCTGCTGCTGCTGCTGCTGCTGCTGCTGCTGCTGCTGCTGCTGCTGCTGCTGCTGCTGCTGCTGTGCTGCTGCTGCTGCTGCTGCTGCTGCTGCTGCTGCTGCTGCTGCTGCTGCTGCTGTGCTGCTGCTGCTGCTGCTGCTGCTGCTGCTGCTGCTGCTGCTGCTGCTGCTGATGCTGCTGCTGCTGCTGCTGCTGCTGCTGCTGCTGCTGCTGCTGCTGCTGTGCTGCTGCTGCTGCTGCTGCTGCTGCTGCTGCTGCTGCTGCTGCTGCTGCTGCTGCTGCTGCTGCTGCTGCTGCTGCTGCTGCTGCTGCTGCTGCTGCTGCTGCTGCTGCTGATGCTGCTGCTGCTGCTGCTGCTGCTGCTGCTGCTGCTGCTGCTGCTTGCTGCTGCTGCTGCTGCTGCTGCTGCTGCTGCTGCTGCTGCTGCTGCTGCTGCTGCTGTGCTTGCTGCTGCTGCTGCTGCTGCTGCTGCTGCTGCTGCTGCTGCTGCTGCTGCTGCTGCTGCTGCTGCTTGCTGCTGATGCTGCTGCTGCTGCTGCTGCTGCTGCTGCTGCTGCTGCTGCTGCTGCTGCTGCTGCTGCTGCTGCTGCTGCTGATGCTGCTGCTGGCTGCTGCTGCTGCTGCTGCTGCTGCTGCTGCTGCTGCTGCTGCTGCTGCTGCTGCTGCTGCTGCTGCTGCTGCTGCTGCTGCTGCTGCTGCTGCTGCTGCTGCTGCTGCTGCTGCTGCTGCTGCTGCTGCTGCTGTGCTGCTGCTGCTGCTGCTGCTGCTGCTGCTGCTGCTGTGCTGCTGCTGCTGCTGCTGCTGCTGCTGCTGCTGCTGCTGCTGCTGCTGCTGTGCTGCTGCTGCTGCTGCTGCTGCTGCTGCTGCTGCTGCTGCTGCTGCTGCTGCTGCTGCTGCTGCTGCTGCTGCTGCTGCTGCTGCTGCTGCTGCTGCTGCTGCTGCTGCTGCTGCTGCTGCTGCTGCTGCTGCTGCTGCTGCTGCTGCTGCTGCTGCTGCTGCTGCTGCTGCTGCTGCTGCTGCTGCTGCTGCTGCTGCTGCTGCTGCTGCTGCTGCTGCTGCTGCTGCTGCTGCTGCTGCTGCTGCTGCTGCTGCTGTGCTGCTGCTGCTGCTGCTGCTGCTGCTGCTGCTGCTGCTGCTGCTGCTGCTGCTGCTGCTGCTGCTGCTGCTGCTGCTGCTGCCTGCTGCTGCTGCTGCTGCTGCTGCTGCTGCTGCTGCTGCTGCTGCTGATGCTGCTGCTGCTGCTGCTGCTGCTGCTGCTGCTGCTGCTGCTGCTGCTGCTGCTGCTGCTGCTGCTGCTGCTGCTGCTGCTGCTGCTGCTGCTGCTGCTGCTGCTGCTGCTGCTGCTGCTGCTGCTGCTGCTGCTGTGCTGCTGCTGCTGTGCTGCTGCTGCTGCTGCTGCTGCTGCTGCCTGCTGCTGCTGCTGCTGCTGCTGCTGCTGCTTGCTGCTGATGCTGCTGCTGCTGCTGCTGCTGCTTGCTGCTGCTGCTGCTGCTGCTGCTTGCTGCTGCTGCTGCTGCTGCTGGCTGCTGCTGCTGCTGCTGCTGCTGCTGCTGCTGCTGCTGCTGCTGATGCTGCTGCTGCTGCTGCTGCTGCTGCTGCTGCTGCTGCTGCTGCTGCTGCTGCTGCTGCTGCTGCTGCTGCTGCTGCTGCTGCTGCTGCTGCTGCTGCTTGCTGCTGCTGCTGCTGCTGCTGCTGCTGCTGCTGCTGCTGCTGCTGCTGCTGCTGCTGCTGCTGCTGCTGCTTGCTGCTGCTGCTGCTTGCTGCTGCTGCTGCTGCTGCTGCTGCTGCTGCTGCTGCTGCTGCTGCTGCTGCTGCTGCTGCTGCTGCTGCTGCTGCTGCTGCTGCTGCTGCTGCTGCTGCTGCTGCTGCTGCTGCTGCTGCTGCTTGCTGCTGCTGCTGCTTGCTGCTGCTGTGCTGCTGCTGCTGCTGCTGCTGCTGCTGCTGCTGCTGCTGCTGCTGCTGCTGCTGCTGCTGCTGCTGCTGCTGCTGCTGCTGCTGCTGCTGCTGCTGCTGCTGCTGCTGCTGCTGTGCTGCTGCTGCTGCTGCTGCTGCTGCTGCTGATGCTGCTGCTGCTGCTGCTGCTGCTGCTGCTGCTGCTGCTGCTGCTGCTGCTGCTGCTGCTGCTGCTGCTGCTGCTGCTGCTGCTGCTGCTGCTGCTGCTGCTGCTTGCTGCTGCTGCTGCTGCTGCTGCTGCTGCTGCTGCTGCTGCTGCTGATGCTGCTGCTGCTGCTGCTGCTGCTGCTGCTGCTGCTGCTGCTGCTGCTGCTGCTGCTCCTGATGATGCTGCTGCTGCTGCTGATGTGCTGCGCTGCTGCTGCTGTGCTGATGCTGCCGCTTGCTGCTGCTTGCTGCTGCTGCTGCTGGCTGCTGCTGCGCTGCCTGCTGGCTGCTGCTGCTGCTGCTGCTGCTGCTGCTGCTGCTGCTGCTGCTGCTGCTGCTTGCAATAATAACAACAACAACAACAACGGGGACGCACTACCCACGGCTTAAGAAGCTTCGCCCTTAAATCGTCTACAATTTCAGTGATCACACTAAAATAGCGGAGCCATGCACTCTATACGTCATCATCATCAGCAGCAGCCTGACTACGCCCACTACAGGACAAAGGCCTCTCCCATGTTCCGCCGCCCCGCCGCGGTGGTCTAAAGGCTAAGGTACTCGGCTGCTGACCCGCAGGGCGCGAGATCGAATCCTGACTGCGGCGGCTGCATTCCCGATGGAGATGGAAATGTTGTAGGGCCGTGTGCTCAGATTTGGGTGCACGTTAAAGAACCCCAGGTGGTCGAAATTTCCGGAGCCCTCCACCATGGCGCCTCTGATAATCATATGGTGGTTTTGGGACGTTAAACCCCACATATCAATCAATCAATCCCATGTTCCGCCAGTCAATTCAGTCCTGTGCTTGCTGCTGCCAATTTATACCCGCAAACTTCTTTATCTCATCTGTCCGCCTGACCTTCTGTCTCCCCCTAACCCGCTTACCTTCTCTGGGAATCCAGTTAGTTACCCTTAATGGCCAGTAGTTATCCTGTCTACGTGCTACATGCCAGGCCCATGTGCATTTCTTCTTGATTTCAACAATGATATTCTTAACCCCCGTTTGTTCTCTAAACCACTCTGCTCTCTTGTCTCTTAAGGTTACACCTACCATTTTTCTTTCCATTTCTCGCTGCGACGTCCTCAATTTAAGCTGAACCCTCTTTCTACGTCTCCAGGTTTCTGCTCCGTAGCTAAGTACCGGCAAGGTGCAGCTGTCATATACCTTCCTATTGAGAGATAGCGGCAATCTGCCTGTCATGAGTTGAGATTGCTTGCCAAATGTGCTCCACCCCTTTCTAACTCTTCTAGTTACTTCAATATCGTGGTTCGCTCAGCGTTTATCACGTATCCTAAGTAGACATAGTCTTTTACAAATTCTAGTGCACTATTACCTATCTCGAAGCGCTGTTCTCTTCCGAGGTTGTTGTACATTACTTTCGTTGTCTGCAGATTGAATTTAAGACCCACTTTTCATGCTCTCTTTGTCTAACTCCGTGATCATGAGTTGCAATTCATCCCCTGAGTAACTCAGCAATACAATGTCATCGGCGAAGCGCAGGTTACAAAGGTTTTCTCCATTAACTCTTATGCCTAACTGCTCCCATTCTAGGCTTCTGCAAACCTCTTATAAGCTCACGGTAAATAGTATTGGGGAGATTGTATGCCCCTGCCTTACACCCTTGCATGTTTATATATGCTTTGTCATAACCCTGATTCCGCAGTGTCTGTATGACTGCTGATATTTCTACTGAGTAAAACGCCTTCTCGCAATCTATGACGGCTATCTATAGTGGTTGGCTGTATACTGAACATTTCTCTATTACCTGTTTGATACTATGAATGTGGTGGATTGTTGAGTAGCCTTTTCGAAATCCTCCTTGTTTCTTTGCTTGATAGAATTCTAATATTGTCTTGATGCTTACTTTGTAATTACCTTTGTAAATAGCATGTATACTACGGAGAGCAAGCTGATCAGCCTGTAGTTCTTCAAGGCCTTATCATCTCCTTTCTTACGTATTAGGATGATATTAGCATTCTTCCTAATTCTAGTACTCTTCCCGTAAGAAGATACCTAACAGGGTCGCTAGTTTTTTCTAACTTAATATGTCCTCAATCTTTCAGCAGATCTGATGTTAGCTGATACTCACCAGCAGTTTTACCTGTTTGCATGCTGTTCAAGGCTTTTCTGACTTCTCCTATCATTACTGGTAGGGTGTCATGTTGGGTTACTGCTAGTTCTTTTATTGAAGTCTTGGTTGTGCTCACTACTGTACAGATATCTGTGAAACTCCTCCGCTAATTTCACTATCCTATCTATTATGGTAGTTACTTTGCCTTCCTTGACCTTAAGTGCATACATCTGGTTACTGCCTATCCCAAGTTTTCTCTTCACTGCTTTGACGCTTTCCCGTTCTTCAGAGCGTGTTCTATTCTCTTTATGTTATACATTCCTATATCAAATAACGTACGCTAATAATCAACTTGGAAAGATCTACCAACTCTATAGATTCTGTTGTACTTGAGGCTTTCATGCTTTGACGCTTCTTAATTGGCTTTTTCGTTTTGTGGGACAGCTTTCCAGTGTCCTGCATAACTACTGTACCTCCAACTTCCACTGCAGAATCTATAGTGGTACTCATCAGATTATCATTCTTTGCGTCAACGCTAAGACTGGTTTCCTCAATAAAAGCCGAGTACCTGTTCTGAAGCGAGACCCTGAATTCCTGTACTTTCCCTCTCAGTGCTCTCTCATTAATTAGCTTTTTATGTATCAGTTTCTCTCGTTCCTTATTCAAGTCTAGGTGAATTTGGCACTGCGTCATTCTGTTGTCACTGCATCGTATCTTGCCAAGTACTCCCGCATCCTGCACGATGCCTGGGTGTGCACTCAGTATAAAGTCTATTTTTTTTCATTAGGGCTCCTCCATGTCCACTTACACTTTCCTCGCTTTCGGTAGAATCTTGCTGTATCGGTCATTCTGTTTTTATAAATGTAGGCGTGATTTAAACGTATACAAAAAATAATGTGTGAAAGGTGAACCTCAAGCGGCTTCATACTAGTATTCACTAGCAACGGCTGTCTCTCAAGCCTGAACGCTAGGTGCACAGAGGAAGGAAAGGTAAGGAGAGGGCATGCCCAGCCGGCGCAGGGCCTAAAAAACGTGTCGGAAATTACGTCACGCGCGGCCATATTCACTGGGCACAATGGCGGCGTTTTGTTATTGTTGATGTAGTGCGATGCGGCACTGTTCAGGCGGTCCAGCGGTGGCGTGCGCGTTTTCATGGGCCTCGCACCTAACCGTGGCGTACTGCAGGTGTTCGACAGCACCCATTCTTTGTGCCGCATTGTTAGCTACGCGATTTTCCTCCGGTGGTGGTTGTAACCAGGTGTCTGAACTAGAAACCACGGAACAAGCGTGCGTATACGTACTCCAAATTTGCAGCGTCCATCAAAATTATTCCGAAAAGCCATCATAGAAGATAACGACTGTGCTCAAGAATTCGATCAATGAATGTCTTGCAGGTTAGTGACAGTTATGCGGTGTTGCTTCTTATGACAATGGACGATGCATTCGCGGTCCACAGGCCCTTATTAAGACTGAAGTCTAATCTTGCTTTTCATGTTCCTGTAGAGTTACCACATGCGCCTGCGCATTAAATTTCCTGTTCTGCTTCGCTTAAGATGCCCCCTTTTCGCAATATTGTCTCGCTCTTCGCAATATTGTCTGTATTGTAGCAAAACTCGTTAAAATGTCTACAGGCACCTGCACAAGGTAACTAGGTGCACCTCACTTAATGCGCGTGCTTGTGCATTCAGAAGCTGACAAAGCCGTTTGAACGATCTTGACCAAGTGATGTTGACCTTTTCTCACGCATTCCTTAGGGTAGCTTTCCCACTTTTCGCCCTAACGTGATTCTGGCCTCCGTTCTCCGTAGCTACTAGTGCGCCTGAATCACACTGGAGACGTGTTTCCGCGCACTTTCGGGTGGTCTTCGCTGCTTTCTTCCTAATGAAAATATGGCCTTTGGGATATCCGTAGGAACCAGTGCGCGTTGGACAAAAGAGGGACGAAAACAAAGAGGCCAGCGCAAACTCAACGGGCTGCCACGCACACAAACTCCACCGACGCCGAATTTACTGGCATAATTACGGACCTCCAGGTTTATCGCAAGAAAGACATTTTTTTATCGTTGTGTCTAGCCCACCGCATGACCGAAAATTTCATAAAGCCAAAGAGAAGCGCAAAAGGGGGAAAAGGTGATCTGAAAGAAGCTGTGCGAATTTCGGTGTCTAATTCGTCGCGCGGCAATTTGTGAAATATCATTTTTATTTTCACAAAGAACACATCAAATAAAAAAAGCTTAACGTGCAACTTGCCGTGTTTATCGTAAACGCCGGTAGTGCAAGAGTACAACAGCCATACGCAGAGATTTCGTCAACCGTATCACGGCAAGATAGGGTGTTGAAATCCGTTCCGTTGGTTTCGGATAGCACCGGCGCACGCGGCGCGCAGGCCACGTGCATTTTGAGACAAAGAGGGAGTCGCGCCTTCTGCTTCGCATTCATACGTAAACGAGCATTTGCCCAGTCAATATGGCCGACTTCCGGCTTCATCGCGGCTTCACAACGAATGACGTCAGGGCCTCTCCTTACCTTTCCTTCTTCCGTGGCTAGGTGCATCAAAAACGTCCTGCATCCCCTCTCTCCCGCTCCGGGCACTCCGCCAGTGCTACACTGCGGAAGTGTGCTTAGCGTCACTTTCGGCTGCATTTAACGTTAAATTTAAACGTGAGGTGAAGGACTCATTACAGACTAAAATATGGCGAGAACATTAACAATACTTCTGAGAAATATCACAATCCTTACTGTCGCGCCGCTGTTCTGATTCGTTGTAGTATTTGCAGGTCTTCCCGCGGCGCTCGTGGTTCTGGCTGATTTCCTTTGCCTCTACGGGACACCTGGCGCCATCTGCGAGGTATTTTTATAAGTAGGAGAGTCACCAGCTGTGTAACAAGTATGTAATCATCTGCGATGGATTCTCTGCTCCCATTTTTTTAATAATCAAATACAACGGTAGCGTATTTAAACCAGTATTCACTCAGCTCTCTCCGGGACAAACAACAGACGTGAGTTTTATTCTCATGATTTATTTCGTTATCCTGTTATACCCCTCGTTATATTTCTTTCTGAGGACTGCCTCAACTGAAATGGCGTGAAATTGCGCGGTAGCTGCGGAAAAGGTCGGCCAGCTGCCCGGCCGAAGTCTGCTCGGTCGCTAGAGCCGATAGCGTCGCTTGTCCACCCTATAAAGAAAAAGAAAAAGTGGAGAAGGAGGGTTATGTTGACGACGTCTCTCTCCCACGCAGCAACGTCTTCAGGCTTGCGTAGCGTGGCTTTATTTCTCGAAAACCATGCGCTCGCGTCACGTGTAATGCCCAAGGTGTCACGGATGTAATATTTAGATCGGGACACTTGGCCATTTATCGTGACATGATCAACCGAACACAGAACCAACGGTACGCGTCCGGTTGGTAATGACAGCGTATATTCATCGCCAGAATGACGTAACGTTGAGCGACGACACTTACTTAGCGTTGCGTTGTCGGCAACAAGGGTGACGTTCCCTGCGCGTCACGTTATGGTGGCATAGTCACGTTATGGGAGCCTTCATGAGCACGCGCTTCCCGTGCCTTGTACGGAGGCAGGCAGGCGCGCGTATGAAGGCTTTCTGGTCACGTTTGTCGCTTGCGAGAAACTCTCCATGTGGTTACATGTTCTCTGACTAGGTAACGCACGTGTCTTCGGCATTGCCATCTGCATATTGAAATAGCGAAGAGCCGTGTGCAAAATGTGGTGATAAAAAAATGAAAGCAGCTTCGCACTATCGGTGCTAAGTCTAAACAAAATACGGACCCTGGTGTCCTATGCAACCCTTCATCTTTGTTTGTCTCTAGCCTCCCTAGGCGTTTCACTTCACTTCACTTTCACTTTATAAACTTAAAGACCCCTAGAGGGGGTATTACAAAAGTGGTGGGAAACATACGACAAATGTAATACATATGCAGGATGGGTACAAGTATGAACAGGGGTAACCAATACAGAAATAAAATAATACATGTGCAGGATCAGTATACATATTAACAGGCGTAACACCTTGCCAAAAAAAAAAGAAGACAAAGTGAGAACCGGTGGCACAAAAAAGAACAATGTAATGTTTTCAAATTGAGAAGAAACGTGCCACTTAACATTTTGTGTAAATGTTAAGTGGCACATTGTGGTGGTGAGATCAGTGGAAAAGCCATTCCATGAGGCGGAAAATGTCGTGGTACGGGCACGTGGCGGGCCGACATGGAAGGAATCAGTGGTGCGGTGAGATGTGCGGGCAGGAGGCAAGATATAGGGTGGGTGGCCGAGTTGACTGTGATAGAGCTTGTGGAAAAAAATGAGGCTGGCAACTCGGCGACGAATGCTAGGTTTTGAAAGATTAGATTCTTGTTCAAGATATGAAACACTCAAGTTATACGAATACGAGGAGTGAATGAATCCAGCTGCTCGATTCTGGAGTGATTCTAGTGCGTCGGTTAAGTACGCTTGATGAGGGCTCCAGATAGGCAACGCCTATTCAAGTTGGGTGCGAATTAAAGATTTATAAGCTTGCAGTTTTACAGGAGGGGGAGTATGACATAAGTGCCGCTTTAAGAATCCAAGCGATCTGTAAGCTTGTGATATGATATTGGTAATGTGGACGCGCCATGATAAATTGTTACTCAAAGTGACTCCCAAGTACTTGTATGTGATGACATTTTCCAATGCAACTTTACCGATTTGATAAGAATAGGTGAGGGGGCTGCGCAAAAGGTGAAACAAGAGGGACTTGCATGTATTAGTGTTTAGTGTCATTAGCCAACGATTGTACCAGTTAAGCACATGGTTAATGTCATCTTGCAATGCAACTTGGGCTGATGTGTTAGAAATAGTACGGTATATTACGCAATCGTCTGCAAACATACGAAGATTGCTGGATACATGGAAATGTAGATCGTTAATGTTTATTAGGAATAATAGGAGTCCAAGAAAAGATCATTGCGGGACGCCTGATGTTACTGCCAGAGGGTAAGAGTTATGTCCATTAACGGTAACGAATTGGTAACGATTAGTCTAAAATTCTCGAATCAAGTTAAAGTTTTAGGGTCTAAGTTTAATTTCGAAAGTTTTAACATCAGGCGGTTGTGGGGTACTTTGTCGAATGCCTTTTCAAAGTCAAGAAAGATAGCGTCAGTCTGTATTTTTATTGTTCAGGTTAGCGTGCAGATCATGAACGAAAAGGGCAAGTTTGGTTTCACAGGAAAACTTTTTTGAAATCCATGCCGTGCGGAATGAAAAACGTTATTAGAGTCCAAGTAGTGCTTGATTTCGGTGTAAATGACGTGTTCCATGAGCTTGCAAGGCACGCTTGTTAAGGAAATGGGGCGATAATTGAGAGGACATGATCTATCGCCTCATTTGAAGACTGGAATGCTCTTTTCTTATTTTCCAGTTTGTTGGTAGGTTACCTGTGGATAATGACTGACAGAACAACGGTGATAAGTATTTGGCAGACAGGTGCTTGGTATCTTTTCAGAAATTTTGAGGTAATATTGTCTGATCCCGCTGAAGAAGATAGTTTGAGTTTGTCTATCTACGATATTATTCCAGAATCGATGAAATCAATACTGGGCATTACAGAGACGATGCTAGACGAAAAAATCGGAAGGAGACTGTTGGTTTCGTTTGTGAACATGGAAGCGAATGCTGAGTTAAATACTTCTGCGCATTCAGAATCACTAACTTCCCCGCCCGAAGGATTATTCAAAATATTACCTGGAATTCTCTTAGGGTTAATTACCTCCCAAAATTTCCTAGGGTTATTTACAAAAATCTTTGGAACATCAGTATGAAAAAATGAACTTTTTGTGGTTCGATTGGCAATATAATAAAATGTTTCAGCTTCTTTATACCTATCCCATCCGCTGGCGGTAGCTGCGCGTATAGCTGCACGAAAAAGTTGTTTTTTGTTGTTTTCAAGTCGCTTTAAATGTTTATAAAATCATAGATTTTTTTTTGCTTAGAACGGAAGGTAGTACTGGGAGTTAACTTGTTTGTTAGCTCCTTGAAATTATCTTCGAAAATTACCCAGTTAATGTTCACTGATCGTTTACTGATCGTTCGCTTAATGTTGTTTCAAAATGAGGTAGGAAGGCTTCGCGTTCAGCGTTTATTGCGTTGTAATCCCCCTTGTCGTACAGACGTATAATTTTACTGCATGGTTTGCGTAGTTTGGGGACGAATTCAAAAACAGCATAAATAACTTTGTAGTCGCTAATCTCAGGAAGAAGTGTAATATGTGACAAGCTTTCGGGTTTAGTTGTCAGTATTAGATCCAGAATATTAGAAGTTTCACTAGCAATACGTGTAGGTTCTGTTATTAGCTGTGTTAGGTTAAAATTTAAGCAGACGTTAATGAATACTTTTGTTCTGGAGTGGCCTGTTATTATTTGGTTGGCGTCTTGCCAATCGATGTAAGAAAAATTAAAGTCACCAAAAGTAGGATATGTGCGGTAGAATATTTAGTAGTTAGCTGGTTGAGTATATCGTTTAAATCTTGTGCGAAATTTGGGTCATTGTCCGGTGGCCGATAGCACACATCTAGCAGAATTGTCTCCGGTACAGTGCGGCAGACTAACCACAGAATTTCCAGCTTGCAAGGGATATTTATCAGTGAACAGGATAACTGCTTATTGACAGCGATAAGTATGCCCCCGCCTCGGGCGATGATAAGCGCGACTGGTCGACACCGGTGTCATTCCCGGTGCCGAGCAACTGGGTGATGATAGGGGCGAGCGCCTGCATTGTGCTCTTTTTGAGTCGTTTTAAATGCGAAACATTTCTCAGCGAACTTCGGTGACGTTGAGCATATCTATCTATCTATCCGTCCATCTATCTATCTATCTATCTATCTAGCCGCTTACGACATTTAGCTCTCCTGGCCGTTCCAGTGATGGTATCAACACCAAACTTGGTATGGCATAACATGACTGTATGACAAGCATAAGTGACTAGTCATAACATTAAAATCATGACATGCATGTCGTTATTTAAATTCCATGTTGTTGCTGCTCTTGCAGTGGTTTCTTTAACACGACATCTTGCAATACTGGTGTGATACAATTTGACTGCATTGCAAACACAAACGACAAACCCTAACATAAAAATTATGACATACGTATCATGTAACGACATGACTACATGCCACACTCATGATGCGCTCAGGGCCGATTCGCTAGCTTCGCATATATCATACTTGGTTTTACGGGACGTGAATGAATGACGAAGCTAAGTGACTGGCGCAAACGTGATAATCATGAGATGAGTGTCATGTAACAAGACTACATGCCACACTCATGATGCGCTCGCGGCCGTTTCACTAGCTTCACATGTACCGAATTCGGTATTACGTGGCGTGAACAGACGACAAAGATATATGACACGTCGAAACATGATAAGAAAGACATGCGTGTTATGTAACAACATGACTACATGCCTCACTCATGATGCGCTCGCGGCCGTTTCGCTAGCTTCGTATGAACCGAATTTTGTATTTCGGGACGTGAATGGACGACGAAGTTATGTGGCTGATGCAAGCATGATAATCGTGACATGTGTGTCATGCAAAACTTGACCACATGCTACGCTCATAGTACGCTCGAGGACCTTTCGCTAGCTCCACATGTACCAAATTTGGTGTAAGGTGACATGAATTGATGACGAAGGTAATTGACACGTCCGAAGATGATAATCGTGAAATGGAAGTCATGTACGGCATATTTTACCTCCGCCTAGCAACAATTTGCTGATTTTAAAGTGACATATCAACCTTCCTCATCCGTGCTTCGCATATCATCGACTACCACTGTGCTTGGCATCTGCGAATTTTTTTTTGTTTTCTTTCACTCCATTCTTTATCGCGTGAGTTATTTCTTTCTCGCTCTTTTTCTCTTTCTTTCCTTCATTCCGCGCCATACTTCTCGCCTTCTCAATATTTTTCTTTCTTTTTTTCTACTTTCCATGCTATGCTTTACTTTTTCTTCTCTTTTTCATTCCCCCCACCCTCACCTCCGTTTCCCACGTCCTTTCAGAGTTGCCAGTTTCACTTAAGCCGATGGGAACTTCTTTTCTCCCGAGTCGTTTGCAGAACGAAGAGTCGCGTGTAGCGTTTATTTAATATTTTTTTGCTTATTTGCCCTCGTGCTCGCACATATATTTATTTTAAAGGTAATCACGCTCTCCAATGCTCGTCTGTCATTCACTAATTGCGTGTTTGTAGATTGATGAGTTGTTGATTGCATAGGCGTGCGCCATTTCATGGCAGTGTCCCCCCCCCTCCTGCATGGTCCACTATGGGGCGGATTTAGTACCCCCCCCTACATCTTTCTTTTGAGTGAATAGAAAGGCGTGGCGTCCCACTGACCTCCTCTTTTGGAGGGAATCAACAAGTAACGTTTCATATGGGCTCGCAAACAAGCCTTCATCTGAATGGGGACATTGTTAAAAAGTATACCTATATGCTTTCGTTCATAGACGCCCATATTTTCGGTGTACAAAACAATTAGGTAATTGTTTAACTCCCTTTTGTGTTCGTGTGACTTTTTTGATCGCAATGAAAGATATTTTCCACAATAAAAAAATTCATTAAGTTTCCTCTTTTGTTGACCGTCTTTACAGATGATTATTCGCTTTTTTGCTAGGGAGCATCTGGATATCTATCCTTGCTTTACTATACAACACAAGGCTATCCTATGCCGGCATCAACGAGTGGTTACGGAGGTCGACTTCGGATAGCGAGTGCGCAGTTGCGAATCCCGCCTCGTGTAGAATTTTTCTTTTTTTTCGCTCTCCCTCTCTCGGTAGTCGTTCTTTCTCCCGTCACAGTTTTCGCATCCCATGCTGGACAATTCGGCGCTCGTCTTCTGAAAGCTCAACGGAAGCTTACGAAGAGGAAGAAGAGGGCGACAAGAGAACCCGTGCCTGTCTGGGAGGAGAGTTTTCTGTGTACCGTTGAACGCGCAACGACAGGCTTCACACCTTCTACGTATAAACTCCCAGGGTTCCTTGTGGATTTGCCTAAGACAAAAGTCACTCTCTTATTTTTCTCCTTAGTCGATTTGTTCATCCTTCTCTGCCCTCTTGCAGATTCTTTATGCACTGACCTCATAATCAGAGAAATTGCGGGGTTTCTGAACCTCGCCTGTTTATGTACAACCTTCGTGGTGGTCGGCCCACTTTTGACTAGCTATGACGTCACGAGATGACGTAACTATATGTCGGGACGTTATGCGACGTTATGATGACTTTTGGTGTCGTTCTTGCTGACGCAGCCAACGGTCAGTTCTCGCGCTTTATCTAGGGCGTTCGCTAATATGTCGTCTTCTCAGACAATGCCGACGGGCAGGAAACGCTTCGCTAGAAGCCACAGGGTGGGTCACCTCACGCCTTCAAATGCCGCAGTGTATCGATAATGCGGTACATGCTAGTGCGTGCGTTTGTGCCTTTTGTTCCCTGAAACCCAAACTAACTTGAATAAATTTATGGGCAGTGGAACCCTTGATTTGAAAGCACTGAAGATGTCCGAATGAGGGCTGTACGTACTGATAGCAAGTCCATCAAAATAATTTCTCAGCTCATTGATGCTACTATAGTTTACGCAGAGCTAGGATTACTGCAAAACATTATCTGATAAAGATGAACCCGAAATTTGAAAAGCGAAGAGACAACGACCAATCTGGTGTAAGCGGGAAAATTACAATTCTTAATTTTTCTTCACTTTGTGAAGCGTCCATCGCTATGATAGTTTTTATTGGAGTATGTTGCAGGTGATCATTATTATGGAGTTTAATAATCGAAGCGACAATAGTTTTGCATTGTTTGAAAAAATATCATCGAACCGTCTTTTCATTGGAGTTTTCGCTATTACTGCTGATACGTAGGTCACTTATTTAAACGTTTCTATTTCTAGAAAGCTTTGTGTAAGTAAAACTTGGCACGCATCAAAAGCTCCAGAAAGCAAGTTAGGATGCTCAATAAAAACTGTTTCTGAACGCCTAACGGGAAATTCATACAGCCTTAAAAATGACTATACCGCTAACAATTTAAGCAGGATAGCAAGTGAAGAGAGCCTAGCTTCCATATAAAATACCGCGGTTGCCACAGAGCGCGGAAAACCGAAGCATAATCTCGAAGCTTGTCTCTCGAAGACTACAGGAGGATGAATATTACAAGCAGGAGCTATAGCGTAAAATATACACACGAGTTTAAGCACTGGGCGAACATTCATGCAGTGCGAGCGTCTTCCTTACTCCCCAGCTAGCAAGCACAAAAGTGATATAAAACTGCTTTGAAGCGAATTGGCCATTCTGAAACGAACTTCGTCAAGCGTTTGTTTTCGGGTGCTTAAAATCTGTTCATTTCACTAGAGTAATATATATCTCTGCTAATGGCCGTCCCGGAAACAATACGAAGAGGTTCTACAATTTTTCTTTTAACTCGTCACAAAAATCTGTTTTTCCAAGGAGATATTCGACGACCACTGTAAGCCTTGTAAAGTAGGGATAAAACTCTTTTGCAGCCCGGACTTTAATGTACGTGTTACTTTTCTTTTTATGTTCCTGCCTATGCTCCTTTCACTTTCCCATGGTTCTTTAGTTTTGTGGTTTTTCTCTCGCAGATGTGCGCTCTCTTTGAGGTACATATTCGGGGTAGAAGAACGAGTGACTGCCGGCAGGTTCTTCGCACTCAAATTATGCATATTTGCACAAAATACACAGTGTCAGAAGCAGAGGTACAGCGACAAGAACTTTATTACATTGCAAGTGAAATTACAAGAATGGCCATGAAAAACACGCAAGTGTTGTGAGGCCATTTTTCACCGCAGAAAAAAGACGGCAAATCTGTCTGTATTTGTGCATACTGTAATGAGCTCATGTGTAGAATATTCTACAAAAGTTAGACGACTCCAGTAGCAGGGGAGAATGAACTTATTATAAGCTCACTTGCCACATAGGTGTATTCTTCACACACACTAAATGCGCCAAAGAGGCAATCAATGACAAATCGCGTTGCACAAGTGTTCACCCCGTAATCTCTGCTAATTTAGTGGAATGTTAACACAGAACGAAGTATTAAATCTAAATACAGAGATGCAAGTAGCAGTTCCCCGAGAAGACGCTTATCAATAGTGCCTGTGAAAACCTAGCTATGTATAAGCAGTACACAAAAGAACGACAATGCTTCGAATCAAGTGCTAATTCAAATGAGAAATGCCAGAATGTATCCCCGAACTACACAAACAGTGGCCGTAAAGCGCATGACCTAACTTTTAGCAGAAAAAAAAAAACTTTCCACATATTGAAATAAGGTCCACAGTTAAGCGAGCACAGTTATGGCCATCCCAATAGCACTGCTTGTGGATGACGTCACGTTTATACCTTCTAATTAATGACGCATAGAATCTACGACAAATTACAAAGGGCGCCGATAAGGGGCCAGAAAGGCTCACCAGGGTGCTTCGCAGGGTGATTTATCGATGGTGCCAACACACACAGACACTAAAAAAATCCACAACTGCTTGAGACTATTATTATAAACCACACGACGTATCATTGTATAATGACCTTGCGATTGCTTAAAGGTCCCCAAGAAAAATAAAAAAGACTAGAATGCGTTGGCATCTATTTTTATTCACACAAAAAACATCCTCCACAACAAAGATGTGATAATGTGCTTGCTGTACCGCTTGTTCATAAACATGTTGGGTAACTACAAACTGCAAAAAAACAGAGAAAAGGACAATTTTCTCATATCCATAATTACCCTATAGAAAACCGCGTGAAGAGGCTAAACTAGATTACATTGTACGACGACAGAAAGTGAGCAAATGATAGTTAACCAGGAATAAGGAACATGTTGAAAATATTCTGATTCTGCATGAGGTGCCGGGTTTAAAGAGAAAGGAGAAGGTGAACAGATATGGGAAGATATATGCCACAAGGTTCAACAAGCCCGTCGAGGCAGTAAAGGCAAATTGTCATCACAACACTGAGAAAAAACACTGAACTCCTCCTATAAAAAATCGCCGTTGACTATGATGCCCTGAAATATTTCCGATAGAAAATCGCGTCCAGGCCCTCGTCATATGCATATACCTGTGCCAGGAACGTCGTTAGCGAGGTTATCTTATGCACAAGTCGGTTGCAGAGCTGGAAAAGTACGTGAGACATATGTGTATCTTAAAATTATTACGTGGTACAAACAGAACAGCTAAAGCTAGTTAGCATGTGTGATGTAGCTCTATCAAGCGTCTAATGAATATTAGGTGCATTCAGTTTCGCGAACACAGGTACACTACAATGAAAATAGTTTTCTTCATGTGCGTTCAAACACGTACGAAAACTGTGACTTACAATGTTTCAACCCATAAATTATTTACTTAGCATAAATGAAGCAGTTATACAACACTGAAACACGTCATGAGAGCATTTCTTGATACAACGCAACACATTTAATGTGTTAATTTATCATTTTTAGCTACTCGAACAAGGAGTACAACGCAACGAAAATTGCTTACTTTCAGATATGATAGTAACCAGTCGTTTATACAGAACCCATAAATTTAAATAAAAGTAATCGTACATCACAGTATCGTCTCTAACTCTCTAATATAGAAGAAACAAAGTTGCCTCGCTGTGGTGGTCTAGTGATGATGGCACTCGGCTGCTGACCCGCATGTCGCGGAATCTAATCCCGGTGGTGGTGGCTGTATTTCCGATGGGAGCGTAAACGCTGTAGGCCAGTGTGCTCATATTTGTGTGCACGTTAAAGAAACCCAGATGGTCAAAATATCTGGAGCCCTTCACTACGGCGTCTCTCATAGTCTTATGGTGGTTTTGGGACGTTAAACCCTACATATCTATTTATTTATTTATTTTCAAATACTGCAGCCCAATACAGGGCTATGGCAGGAGTGTGGTACATTTACGTGAACAAAATACACTGATTACAAGGTTGACATAAAAAAAGCCAATTTAGAAGCCAATATATCAGCCAGTATAGAAGCCAATCAGCCAATATAGAAGAAACCAAGTTCTGAGAGCACATCCACTCGCATGGCGATCCGTATACATCTTTCCGTTGGGAATCTAACGGCACTAGGCCTAGCCGACAGTCTGCGTAACAGTCACTCCACAGAAACTTACTTGTATTCAGTCGGGCCCATAAGTTGCACATGAAGTGAAGTCTTTTTCGCAGCTGCGTCTGTAGTTTTAAAAATCACGACACAAACATAAAGTAACACAAAATAAAACTGACGGACGCGACCGCACATACTGAACCAATGAGCTTAACTGGCAATGACACTGCAAAAGCCGGAGAAGCGCGAATGGATACAAGATCAACGCTAAAGAGTTCAGGAGGAATAAAGTTAGACAGTTATCTATGACAGTAAGTTACGTAAAGTTTCGTCAGCTCTCGAGATTGATGAATCAATGTCAACACCTCACGCCTTTATCAGTTCGCGCGTTACTTTTTCTATCGCAGTGAACGATGGTGGGCGCGGGCTCGACTTCCAATGCAGTTTCATGGCGGTTAAAATACATGTCCGTGCAAGTCCGTGCATGCATTGACCAAATGACGTCGATCTGCTGCTTGGCGAAAAAAAAACTTCAGTAAGATTATAACTGGAACTTCAAATACCGCTATTATGCAGATTTTTTTTTAATCTGCATTAAAGCGGTACTTCAAGTTCTTGTTATATTCTTACTGAAGTCTTCTTCTGATGTCCGTATTGCTGATGGCTAAAAAGATATATTCGTAAAACCAAAAGCTATAAATAAGACGATGATTTTAAGTGTCTTTAAAAGTCCGTCTCATAGCAGAGTTGTTCGTCTTGATTATAGCCTTCCTGAAGCTGACTTCTTTAATCTGTCATACTGTCAGTATAGACGATCTACCGTATAATAAGACGGATTTTATCACTTTTGTGCTACCTGGGAATATTCCTCTTCCGCCTCGTCTCTGCTTTGCCTTTCGCGGGATTTCCTAACCGTCCGCCAGCTGCATGTTTCTATATACGCATTCACACCTTCTTGTCTCTCTGGTCTCGTGCATGTGTGTGCGCAAGTCATACGATGGTAATAATAATAATAATAATAATAATATTAATAATAATAATAATTTCAACCAGTGTGGCTGCTGAAAACGCCTTCCATTTCAATGCGCTCGAGGAGAGAGGTTTCGATGAAATACGACCTGCTGCCGAATTGTCCCTTAACAATGGGCACAGATCCTTCTTTCTGTGACATCACCCATGAACGACGGTTCACCTGTGTCTATTGGTTGAAAGGACGAATATTCACGGTGGCGTTAATGCGCAGAAATAATTTTTGGCGCGTCTAATAGAAAGATTTTTGTCAAGATCAACAAACGCGTTTATCTTAGTTAATACAGCACAGACGAGACGATGATTAAGGATAAGTTACACGGGAAAATGCTTATCAGACCCTGTCTTGTCAGCTTCTCTAGAATATTAGCGCCTATTATTTCCCTAAAACAGTGAGTTCTTGCGGTCGAGAATAATGGAAGTGGCTATGACCAAACTTCACTTCCTGGTTACCTCCGTCAACTTTTACCTGCATAGAGCAAGTCAAGCGCTGTCTCCTCTGTGTCTCTTCTGTAAGGAGCAGGAAACAATTAGTCATTACTTTCTATCCTGTTGCCGGTACACGTCCGTGAGGAGAAGATTCATAGCAACACATCTCCGAAAGTTGGGTCTGGAAGTATCCGAATTACCGCAGGTCACAGGATCGAATCCCGGCTGCGGCGGCTTCATTTCCAATGGAGGTGGAAATGTTGTAGGCCCATCTGCTCAGATTTCTGTGCACGTTAGAGAACCCCAGGTGATCAAAATTTCCGGAGCCCTCTACTACGGCGTCTCTCATAATCATATGGTGCTTTTGAGACGTTCAACCTTACATATTAATCGATCACATATCCGAATCAGTCGTTTTATGATTTGGAGCCTCTACTCTGGGCTACAGGCACAGGGATGTCTACTACGCCATAGAAGAATTTCTCAGTTAGACGAAGAATACTGAGCTAAATTCTTCGTTCTTTTAAACATTTAGCTACTAATCTTCCGTAATTCATTTTGTTTCATTCCCTATTCCCAGCTTATGCGAGAAGTATTGCAAAATAACACGAAGAAACAGAAGAAAAAATAAATAACCTGACACTAGTCTAATCCCCAGCATTGGGTAAGAGCCATAATAAGGGAACAAGAAAAAGAGCAAGAGCAGGCGCTGACTTGATGGACCAATAATTTCGCTACTTCCAGAGTTGAAATACTTAGCAGGGGTTTGATATAGGAAAGTGGCTGTTTTTACCGATAGTATGGAAATTATCACAAAATAGACAAATTATCAGCAGCTCAAATTTCCATGGAAATCTTTGTGGAGTCTGTCAAAAAAACTTGACGTTAATATCTCCAGATTCCAGTGCCATGTTCCCCCAAGAAATATTTATTTACACAGAGCTGGTCTGACACTCTCCTCTCTTTGTCACTTCTGCAAAGAATCAGAAACCACTGAACATTATTTTGTGTCATGTCGTAACTACGCAGCCATTGGGAGAAGACTTCTAGCTATTCCCTTTGCGAAGCTAAGTTTAAATTTAATTGCAGAAACTGTTCTACACTTTGGTGCAACCGTTTTTCAAAACTGCCACAGAGATGTATTCGATGCAGTGTGTAATCTTATTCAAGACACAAAACATATGTCAACATAAGGCACTCTTTAACAAATAGTAAAAAAAGAAGCGGGGTGGGAAATATTTTTCGAAATGTGTATAAACATGAAATACACATTTCAAAATAATCAGGTTTGGCAAACTCGCCTGTCTGGTGGGCTCCCAAAATGTAGGTATGGTTATTATATTAGTGATGATTTTATTGTTTTTTTTCACTCTCTGAATTTCTTTAATATACTATCTTCCTTCTACATCTTTTTCTTTTTTCTTCTTTTTGCTAAGCAGTAGTGCAGTTATAATTCGTAGGATATTATGTGTGTTGTGTTCTTAGCTAATGCCCCAGAGGGGGTATGTGCCATGAATTCAACGCCACAAAAAAGCAAACAAACAAACAAACAAACGCAGATGCTCTAGAGTAGGCAGGCTTCAAGGCCAGTTTTTGTTTGTTTGTTTGTTTGTTTCCTTGAAAAAGTGACTCATACACAGTCCAGGGGATTAGCCAAGAAAGCGTTGCGTGCTTTTTCTATGATCAATATAACTGTGCTTATGCATGAATTTGTTATAAAATACAATTAAAGGAAGAAAACTCATACAGAGATAGAGAAATTCTGATTACCACACAGCTGCGTTTACTTCACCGAGTCATTCAGAATCTATGTGTTAAAGCACTTTTTGTTGTGACACAACAGTAATATATTAGAGTGGGAATTTAGAGTCGGATACGTTTGCAAGCCGTAATAAAATACCAAAACCGTATTAAAAGCGTGACTGTGTCAATGTCCCAAAATAAGGTACTAAAGTTCAGCACAGATTACTCCAACAATTTAACACCTATCTACAAAAAGGCAATCACTAGAAGCCTTTTTCTAAGTAAAGAGTACCAGCGGCAAAATAACAAATAATATTAAAATGTTTCAATTTCTCCGCAGAATGCACATAGGGTTGATATCACCCGACCAGCTCTTCGTAGATATAGATTGAAAGGGGGAGACGCCATTGAAATCTAGTAATCATTACTTCGAGCTTTCCGGACTGACGCCACTATTGTCGCCATGGAAATTTTAGGTGGTTATATCAATTCTAGGTAGCTATTGTTTCTATCAAATTAGTGCACATTGCTGATCTTGTATATCTTGGCACGGTTATATATTTTACTACTGGCAGTACGGATACTATTGGGCTGTCAAGCGCTGCTCGCGCTAAAGAATCGACCAGTTAATTCAATTTTAAGCCGCATTGACCTGGAACCCACAGTAACCTCAGGTATTTCAACTGCGGTGGTACTAATGTTCGAATGTTCCAGACTTTCCAGAAGCTGTAAGCACTGCACGCACTGAAAGGTATTCTCATGATGACTGCACTGTTTTCACTTGACGGATGTTTTCGAAGAGCTAAAGTATTTCTTATTCTTCGTCCTCCTCTCTTGTGCACAGTATCAACCAATATAAATTCATACCAACTCGTTCAAACTTTCATTATTTCTTATAGAAAAATGTTTCTCAAGTGATGGGACATGCTTTTGAAAGCACCCATAAAAACGTTGATTATTCGATTAGAACGTCGCACCGAAACAATTAATCAAATGATGACTGGTCGGTCTAACAGTTAATCGATTGCATTTTTTATCGAACATCAATAATGTTGGTCGATACTACTGGTCAAAATAAGTTCGACTAGTAGTATCGCCACACTGCACTACTCGGTGGTTCCTATGGGCCGCTGTTTCCGCGCATTTGCGGTGAAATCGGGATTGGGAGTCGCCACATGTGAGCCAAAGTTTTCTAGTTAACTGGACTGGTGCTGACGGCCGCTTTAAATTATGCACTCAAACCTATATTAGATCCAGTATTAACAGCACTGAAGCCTATTATCATATCCAACCTATTTATACACTCAAACCTATATTATTAAATATGAACTCAAAATAATTATGCACTCGAATTATATCAGTAAGGGTGGACAAGCCGCCAGCATGACCTCCTCTTACTGCACATGCGCGTCACCTTCCCTGCTCTCTCCTCTCCTACGCTTCGCTTCTCTCGGCTCAAAACACCGACTTAGTCGGCGTCTGGCAGCGACTTTCTTGATAGAAAAAAAAAACTGCTCGCGCTTCACAACCATTCATTGCCAAGAACATATGCGCACAGGATCCTGACCTCCACGGTAGTGCCCGTGGGAAGTTTCTCCTGTGCGCTGTTCAACAATAAAAATTTGCAGCGTGCCCGTTAACTAAAAGCACACTGGAGGTCCGTATCCAATCGGAGTATTCTGTCTCTCATTGCGCATTAGCAGTGATTGGCATGTTCCAGTATCAAACACTGCTCCATCAATGCGTGCCTTGCGACTCGCCACCTTTATCTCCTGCGCAACACCCCGATGGACGCCAGCGTCAACTCTGCCGTTAGTGTAAGCGTTAGCGCCCGCTTCTTTGCATCTAAACATGGCTTTCTTCAGTTGGAATTGGTGTAATTTTTTGCAATATACGGGACCGCAGAAATCATTTGAATTCTGCTGGATTAGGAAATAACTGAGCTTGAATAAATGAGGTTTTGTTATAAAGCCACCTTCGCTCTTGAAGTTTTCTTATCGCCCCGTTTCACTGTCAGTAATGTTCAGCGCAACCACGCTTGCAGCGTTTGAGAAGATTCAGGACTGCAGTAGATCATTTTGTGGAGATTACGCCCACTTCGCCAACACTACGGATTACTGTAGAGCCTACGTCAGCACGAGCGATTACGCTAGAATATTCAATAACACGTGTATAAATGACGACGCACTTCACCGCTCGTCAGTTGAGTGACGGCCGACGCTCTCTTCGCCGCTACCAGTGTATGTGTATTGGTGTAATCTGTCTTTATTTTACGTGCGTGGCCACAAGTTTAGCCGAGTAATCAATTAATTCGGAACATCAATACTGCATCTTCGGCCACGTCACAAGCTCGTGAATATATATATATATATATATATATATATATATATATATATATATATATATATATATATATATAAATAAAGGGAGAGAAGTCTATACTTAAGGGCGCGTTTTTCCCTGTTTCGACACAATATAGTGAGATCTAACAGACAATATTGCCAAAGAATGTATAAGAAAGTTTAATGGATCAATTGTATTGTAAATGTGAAGAAAGGAACGTGCGTGGAAAGATAATTTGCCGTGAGCAGGAACTGAACCAGCGACCTTCGAATAACGTGCTCGATGCTCTACCACTGAGCTACCACGGCGGCTATCCCCCCAGCCAGCCGCTTTTTTGGTTTATATGTGAGAGTGTCAGTCAGTGCCACCTGTAGCCATGGAGGCGAGTGTGGCACACTCTTTATGAGCCTGTTCGGCGTCATGTAGCACGTGAACTTACTACGAGCTGGCAGCTGACCAATAGTCCCTCGTATACAACCTAACTGCACCAAGCGTGCCAGTACAAGACCCTCATTAATGAATAACGGAAAGAAGTGTATCCTTAAGGGCTCGTTTTTCTATGTTTTGACACAATATTAATTATATCCAAGCGGCAGTTATGCCAATGAATGTATAGGGGAAGTTAATAGACCAATTGTAATGTAAATGTGAAGAAAGAAAAGTGGGTGAAAAGATAACTTGCCGTAAGCAGGATCCAAACCTGCGACCTCCGAATATCGCGTTCGATGCTCTACCACTGAGCTACCATGACAGCCATCTATCCAGTCACTTTATTGGGTATCTATGTAAATTTAAACGTAGGATTATCAGTCAGCGCCACTAGTGGCCATGGCGGCGAGTTTAGCGCACCCTTCATCAGCCTGTTTGGCGTCACGTAGCACGTGAACTTATTATGAGCTGGCAGCTGACCAATAGTCCTTTGTATGCAACCTAAGGCACCAAGTCTGCGAGTACGAGACCCTCCTTTATGAATAAGGAAAAAAAGTATATATATATATATGTGTGTGTGTGTGTGACGCTACGATGACTGGGTGACGTGGCCTGGCTCATACGCCATGTTTATTCTCTTTCTGACTTCTTCCTTCTCAGCTTCTACCAACCATCACTTCATACGTCACACGATTCCCCCTCCCCACGAAAGCTGGCACCGGTTACAGACTACAACAAATTGAAAACAAAATAAACAAAATAATGGCCGAATTCGCAGTTTCACGTCCCGACGGAGTTCCACAATCTCACTAAATTTTCAAGGCCGAGGGAGCAGTCCGGTGATCTTTATGACGACTCTGGTGGACGAGCTTGACTGTTGCGTTCCGGACAGAGTGGGCTACGCATGAACACTGACAATACTGCTTGAACTGTTCTGGGGACAGAGCAAAATTGGAACGAATTGTTGCATCGGCGGCTCGGATGTCGTCGGGGTTGTATTTTTCGTCGTGAATGGTGCAATCCCGGTGCTTCTTGCTTTCGTGCTTTCTGACAGACTGTGACGAAGTGCCTGAGTGTTTGCGGTGTGCAAGCAGTGCTTTTCCGTCTTTCTCGGCGTTTTCTGTGGTGGTGCAGTCGGTGTAATAGCAGGTGCAGGGAGTGTTTCTGGTGACTTTTCTTTGTGCGAAAGTGCCTGACGTCTTTAATTCGTCTTTGGTTTCGAGATCTTATTTTCCGATGTTCTTCAATTGGTGAGTGCACTTCCGTTGAATTTTGCGTTTTTAGATGCCCTCGTTGCAGTCTCTTTCGTTGTCTCCTGAGTTTGTGTACTTGGCTTTGCTTGCTTTGCCTGCTGTGTACGAGTTTTGATGTATCATTTGCTTCTGAATTGGTTTGATTCTTGGATTGGTGACCACTGCATGAGGGTACCACATGTGACGTCGCATCACCAGGTTGAAAATGCAAATGTTGGCAAGTCTGCGGTGCCGTGGAAATGAACTCTTGCGACAAAAAACATTCTGAGTTGAGAGATGGTTCATCAGGGGCTTGTTCTTCGCGGCTCACTATGAGTGGTTCTTGCGCCTGGTAGCATGCGACGTTCGATGCGTCTGAGCCTTCTATGTTTGGAGTTTCTGGTGGCTGCGCACTGGATGGCAACACCGCAACAGGGGTAGTTCGGTAAGGTTTGAGTTGTGAATGGCCCTCTTTCTGTGCAACCAACGATGCGAGCTGTTCTGGCGCATGAATCTGGGTGGTAAGTCTAGGGCTTGGCGTTGCATCGTCCGAGCTCCGCAGCTCTATCCCGACCATTGTGAGCGTGCTAGATGTGAGATGGACATTGTGAGTCATGAAAGAGCCAAGCGATGGAAAACCAGGAGGCGGGCCAAGTCTAGGAGATGGGGAGTAAGCTGCTCCAATGTGTGAAGACTGATTTTCACTTTTAGTCATCTTGGCTTTGTTTGGTGTTTTCCCCATGTGTCAGCTGGTCTACCATGAACAGGGCGTCCTTATGACACGAATAGTGACCGTTAGGAGCCTTTGAAGAGCTGTGTCGTAGAAAACCAGGTGGTGGACCATGTATGCAAGACGAAGCATGAAAGGCATCAGTAGGGTGAGCGACGTCTCGTTTCGTATGTTGTTGCCACGACTTTGGGAATGCCGACTTTCGTGAGGAGAAACCTGGTGGAACGCCACGTTTCTTGAGAAATAAGCGTGGACTGTGACGGTTGAGTGTGGTTGTATGCAGATGGTCGGTAATGAGGAAGTCATTGTCGTAATCATTAAAACGGGCAATCATCTCTTCCCTGATCTTTTGCCATGATTCGTCGTTTTCGAATATGTGCGTCAGGTAAAACTTGAATGCCTCACCGGAGATGTAGTCAGTGAAGTTGGTGATCATTTCCCGTTCCGACCATGATGCAGCGGTTGCGTGGTGCTCGAACAGGTCGAACCAGTCCTGTACAGGTCCATCGTCCGCTGCTCCGGTGTACTTGGGGATGGGAAGGTCGTCTGATGGTGCTGTCATGATGCTTGGTGGTCTTGGTGGTCCGCGTTCTTCTGTGGTCCGCTTTCGGTCACTGCGTCTCGCTGAGGTCTTCGATGATGATGGCCAGGCGATGAAGTGGATGCGAGGTCTTCATCCTGTCGACTTGTGTGACGCTACGATGACTGGGTGACGTGGCCTGGCTCATACGCCATGTTTATTCTCTTTCTGACTTCTTCCTTCTCAGCTTCTACCAACCATCACTTCATACGTCACATATATATATATATATATATATATATATATATATGTGTGTGTGTGTGTGTGTGTGTGTGTGTGTGTGTGTGTGTGTGTGTGTGTGTGTGTGTGTGTGTGTGTGTGTGTGTGTGTGCGAGCTCAAATGAAGTGGATGAATGAACTAGAAAGGATGTTTTATTACCTGTGATGCGATTGCGACTGGGAACCGGCCTTCGTCACGGCATACACGCACATGACGGTAATGCGTACATTTCAAATAAGGACATCGCGTGGGGTCCTCTCCATTGCTCATATTCACTGGTAACAGACAAATACGAAGGCATGCGCAGGATTTGTTATGTTGATAGCATAAATGGCGAAATAACAGTGCATATTGAAAAAGCGACAAAGCAAAGGCAATCAAACATAGAGATAGTATGTGTCGCCGTTGAATTATTCCACACTTGTGTGACAATGAAATAAATAATATATAAAATGTTGACAATTATTATTTGTTGGCAACAGGCTGTAAACCTCCAAAATATCAGTATCTACGCCATTATATGGAAGCAAGTGCACATGCTCGATGTGTTCACTTCAATGACTGGGCTGATGTCATAAGGTGTACCATCACAGTAGCAAACAAACCGGAATGCATATTACGATAATTCCTTTGTCTTTTTCACTGGAAAAATGTTGATCCACCTGGATTCTTGTTGACGCCAGTTGCTATGGCAATAAATTAACGAATCAAAATTGATTCGCGAACTTTCCTTTGGTAGTGCGATTTCAAACCGGATTCGAGTATTGTGGCAATAAGTTGTCAAAAGAGTGGCCTGCGAGACGCGACGCGCTTGGGCGGGGAAAAGTTAGGTAGTCCAAATACATGCAACTTATGATTAATAAAGCAAATGCAGGAAGATGTTTCCTTTTGGCCAATGAATTGAAGGTCAGCATTACAGCAAGTAGATTACATTGCTCAAGTCGCAGTCGAAATTGCCTTTTGTTCTTAATGTTAGACGCAGCGCTCTTAACCATTTGCGAAGTCGCCATATGTGGACACACCTTGCAACGTGTCGTGTTATGCGGATGACATCGTACATGGGCAGGTGTTGTTATGTTAGATGACGTTAGTATGTCACGTAGATTTTTCGATTATCGATAAACTGCTCGTGGAGGCTCTGAACTGCTCGTGGAGGTCTTTGAGATGATTACTCTACATAAGTATATTATAGTGGTTTTGAAGAATGACGTTAACAATTGGAACCGGCGCAGAACGTGTCAAAACTAAATTGGTATGATTTCTTTACAGTGTTTTTTCACCATGCTGTAGAAGCACCCAGTGATCTATCACATCGGCACGCATGATCACGTCCTTCACTACAGACGAGTTCGCACAGCTGGATTTTTATTCAAATCTAGAAGCGCCACAACACCATGAACGTCTGCCTATCATGGCCGTCTTTCTGCCGTGGCATTCTGCAGAACTGCTCTACATGCACTTAGCGTCGTCTGCTAAGCGTCCCCATAGCGTCTGCGCGCATGCGAGTAAAACCAAGCAGACGCTATGGAAACGCCGAGCAGGAGACGCGACGCGGATGTTCAGCAGTCATGCAGAAGTATAGAGTTTCCTATAGACAAATTCCACCGGACTTACGTCACGAAAATTTGGTG
The DNA here is from genome assembly GCA_013436015.1 of Rhipicephalus annulatus. Taxonomy (NCBI): domain Eukaryota; kingdom Metazoa; phylum Arthropoda; class Arachnida; order Ixodida; family Ixodidae; genus Rhipicephalus; species Rhipicephalus annulatus. The sequence goes on along the minus strand of WOVY01014866.1, from coordinate 168,336 downwards.
GCGCTGTCTTGGTAGGCAAAAGACGCTCTACCTACCGCAGTTTCTACTGGATTTTCAATGGTGCATCTGTTGTTCTCAGTCAAGCAACGAGGGAAAAAACGGTATGCTGACGAACTGCGTCGCGGTAGGATGCGAGTTGTGTCTCACAACTTAGTTTTGTTTGTTGGCTTACATCGCAGCCCTCAGCGCATGTGGCTTTCACAGCGCTTATGGCGTCTCACAACGTCGTTTTGTAGGTGCACATTGCAGCCATCAGTGCTTATGGCGGAAGTTACGTGCGGACGACGCAATAATTTTACCCATAATGTCGACATCGGCCCACCTTTGTTTACAAACATGGAATGGGTCTATGCGCACCGCACATTGGCCAGAAGGAGCTGCGTTTCTCACACTGCCGCGTCTCAAAGTCTCAAATTCGCCGTTAGGTGCACGCAGAAAATACACGTGAGTTTGCATTCCCCCTGTATTCCAGCCACAATCTGCCGACAGATACAAGGCGTGAGATGCGCGCGTCGCGTTCCATTTTCACCAACGCTGTCTCAAGGTTGCTTTTTTTTCTGCTAGGCTATGATTTTTTGTGCTTCCGCCAGACTGTAAACGGCGTCTACATGCACGATACAGGCAACTCTGGCGCTAGTGTCTATGGGAGCTGCAACGTGTGGCGCTTCAGAAAGCGTGGGAATTACGGGTAATACACGGATTTGCATAGTCTGCATACATTACTTTCCTTTTGGCTTCGCATGGTTTGAAGTAGGTTTGTCGCGAAGCAACAGTCGGCAAATTTTGGGCAGTTACGCTCCACCCCCGTTGCCTTTAAGGCTTACCGTTTCGAATTGGGTCACGAAGTTCAAAACGGTTTGTTCTTTCCTTCAGCACAAAACTGAAAAAACAATAAATGAAACCACAAGTACGATTCGCCGCCCGCAAGTATGAAGACTAGGCAAATCCGCGTACTACCCATAATTCCCGTGCTCGCTGATAGCTCGATGAGCTCGTTCGCCTCCGCTCCGTTCATAGTGGTGACAAGTGCGATGTCTGCTACAGCGGTCGCCATTATTTGGCCCATTTTTCAATGCGCGGACTACTAGTGCTCGGCTTCGCGACTTTTTGCTCTCGAGGAAAGGCACCTTGTGCTGCAATTGCCATCACAAACGCACCACCGCTCGCTAATGTTCCGTAGGCATGCATCTCAACAAGTAAATGAATGTTTCGTGCCTTAAAGTGTTGCAGATCGTATTGATTTTGACGCATCGATTTTGACGCGCTAAATAAACACACCTAATATCCCTACATGGGCCGGGCCGGACATGAGCTGGGCATGTAGTGCGTAGACAGGATAACCGCTGGTCATTAAGGGTAACTAACTGGATTTTCAAAGAAGGGAAGCGGGTTGGGGGGAAACAGAAGGTTAGGTGGGCAGATGAGATTAAGAAGTTTGCTGGTATAAATTGGCAGCAGCAAGCACAGGACCGGGTTAACTGGCGGAACATGGGAGAGGCCTTTGTCCTGCAGTGGACGTAGTCAGGCTGATGATGATGATGATGATTAATATCCCCAATAAAGATGCAAATTACCCAATGCGTTGTCCCCAGCGTGAGATGACACGAAGTGATAGCCGATTCCGCCATTTATTCATTGCTGTGATGACAGTTTCGACTAGCAAGCGTGAGTTTGGATCGAAGCGGGCGCGTGTGTCTGCATAGGCACTGCCATGTTGGCTTCTAACCCCAGCCACCAGCGCTTACGGCCACGGCCGTTTACTGGCCCAATGCGTTCGCTTGGGCAACTGGCTGAAGGAAGGCCACTTGCGGTCACGTCATGAAACGTGGGAACGGGCGCCACTGCGGAAAATTGTCTATATGAGGAGGATATCTTAAAACACTAAAGTGTTTTATGCCATTGTGCACCAAAATTTGAGTGACGTACTTACGTAACGGAAATTACGTCAAAAATATCACGACTGAGAAGACAAAAAACGAAAGCGCCGTCAACGGTAATTGAACCCACGACTTCCCGGTCAGCGAAAGCACCTGCCGGGCATTCCATCCACCGCACTACGACCACATTGTTAGGAGACTTTAGAATCACGCCTTTTCTACCAACTACTGCCCTCCACAATGCAAAGGTTATTAATTCACCAAGACAGTGAAATCTATGATTGGTTCCCCCATCGCGTAGTTCCTACGCATCTATTCTATTGGGTGTGTTGCCAATAGTGACGACCTTACTGGAAGTACCGGCGTGGCTCATAGCATACATCGATACCAAAATAGTTCTGCAGCGCTTACAGCAACGCGCCTGCATCGCATGGGTGTTACTGCGCGTTCCCTTGCGTTCCCCGCTTACGCTTGCCACGCGCAAAATTGTGGCTGGTCAACAGAGAAGACAAAACGCGCGTTGAGTTCCCTTTTAACAAGAAAATGGTGTTCAATACCTATAACATGCCATGAGCAGGCAACCTTAGTTGAAGTTAGTTGTACAATCAGTTATTATCTTCTGGATGCCACACCGTTTTCTTTCATACAGTTTCGTACAGTGGTACTTAGAGCGAAATCTGGCACTGTGATCGTGTACCCCCATGGAAAATATAAAAAGTGCAGGCTTCCCATTGGATTACGTTAGCTGATGAACTATCTACGAATTCTTTTGCACAGCATCAGCTTCGTTCTTGCGCGGCGTGTGTAGTGGGGTGCGTTGCAAAGCACCGAAGCAGCGCCTTTGTTGTTCAAAGAAGCTGAAGACCACTGTTTTGCTGCGGCTTCATAGGTCAATTGTGAGGATTGGGCTGAGAAAACAGCAAGTAGCTTTGCTGCGTGGTACTCAGTTCTGGTAGTTATGATTGTTAAGCATCGGGTAGTTTGATATCTTTTGAGTCCATTTGTATCTGTTATCTTGTGTTAGTATACGTTCAGAGATCATGAAGGGATCGCAGCAGTGTCCAGGAATTGTCCTGGGCAAGGCAGTTCGGCATGGACAGCCTCTCTTCGATCAGGTGAGATTTCCCTCGATCTCTTTCTACACAAGGGCTTTAGTGTAATTCTCGTTGCACTGGTGCCCTTGGGTAGTGGATAAATTCGGTTGAACAACCCTAAAGCAATTCAGGAGAATCTTCGGGCGATAAACTTTGAGTACGAAAGCACCACTGAGGTACGACAGTTTGACTGCGGAGGTATCGTGTGCAGATCACCAGACAAAGATTGTGTAGCGGGTCTTCTGAAAGGCTCATCATTAGCCTTTATCTTGGTGAGTGCATATATCCCACCCCATCTTGCATGCACCAAAGGTGTTGTACTTGGAATTGACTCACAACTGAGCCCATCTGAAACACTTGACAAACAAACTCTCCTTGGCCGAGGTAATAGCTATCTACCGGTGCAGTCGAGTAATAGACAAGGTGAAGGTAGCCACCGAGTTAGTTATCGCAACTTTCGTCGTAACATCATCTCCATTTGAAATATAAGCTTGCCCACTCATCTTCAGGGTGGAATCATTAGCATCGCGTCCCCTGCAGTGTAAAAATAATTGGTGTTCGGGCCATAGTGCTTGTGGGTGTAAATCGGGAACACGGTGTTTCATTAATGGTGAGGGTCACTCACACGTTGATTGCAATGTTCAAGCTGAGAAGTGCTGTCTTTGTGAGGGTGCTCATAAAGCAGATTATTCCAGTTGTCCCGCTCTCTTTCGAGAGAAGCAACTGTTGGAAGTAATGGACAGGCGACGATGCTCAAGAAGAGAAGCAGTGACAGTTATCATGGAAAGGACACAAGGATATGCTGGTATTGCCAATCGACAAAATGCAATGGCAGATGCTAGGTTTGCCCAAACAATTGAGGCCGCAGTAGAAAAACAGTATCAAAAGCAATGGACAGGTTATTTACCAGCCTCTTAGAATGTCTGTATGAGATATTGAGCACTCAACTAATTCAGATGATGAATAATTCAGCAGCTTCTCCTCAGAGAACTTCTACACTGACATCTCAGCAGAAGGCAGGATGCAGCACGAGAGTCGATAGGGCGCTGCTAGAAAACACTCGGGTGGTTAATAGGCCTACAGAGATAGAAATTCACCTCCCTACTATAGATCTGAGTGTAAACACTGATATTGAAATTGACTCGCTTGCCCAGAAACGTAGCCAATATTCTTTGAACCCTTCTTCCGTGTCGTCACAGACAAAAGCAAAAAAGGCTCCGCCTGGCAAGTTTGTAAAGGCTAGCATACTAGAGAAGGTTGTATTGACTGTTGGTATATCCCACCATATAGCCGTTAAAACTCTTACAGTGGAATTGTCGTTCTGTTTTACCGCTTCCACAAATTTATCTTGGCTCATTGTTGAAAAAAAACGGATATAATATTGCTACAAGAAACTTGGTTAGTTCTAGCTCAGTATTTTCGTTAAAAATACTAGATCATTTTGTTTAAATCGATTGTTAAGAGGGGGTGGGTTACTTACTTTAGTCTCTACCAGATTTTGCCAGAAATCAAAAATAACGCTTCTGCTTCTGTCGCCGTAGTACGAAATTTTAGTAATTTCTTTGAGTATTCGTTTACGTAGAACATTTCACATAGCAAATATATATTATTGGTCAGGGGTTCATGACACAACCGTTTTGGAGAGATTAGTTTCTATTAGCGATAATAATGTCCCATTGGCAGGAGACTTCAACTCCCATCACATAACTTGGGGCTCAAGGACAGGCTCGCGCGGTACTCGATTATGGGACTGGTATCAGGGTAATAGTCTCACTTGTCATAACTCAGGTATCCCCCCTTTTATCAGAGGGATGTCATCCTCATCTTTAGACTTAACTTTTTTGGGATCAGGCCTTGGCATCTCACCTTGGTCGACTTTTGAGACTGCGACTAATAGTGATCACATTCCAGTTAATTTTGACATTCTGCGCCCACTAATATCTGTTCCTACTAGAAAACTTACGTGCATAAATTACAGTATTTTTAAAAGGCGCTTGTGAGGCTTCATAGAGTCTCTGTCTGAAACAACGATAAAGCAAAAGCATTGATAATTTGTTCAGTAATGCAGGAGTCGCGTAGCAATGCGGCATTGGAGGTTCAATCAGTTGAACAAAAACATGTGTCGCGATGGTGGAATGATAACTGTACTCGGGATTTCAGGCGTAGAAAAGCTGCCTGGAAGAAGCTATTACACAATCATTGTCCTAAAATCTGATCAGATTATAAATTAATTGCATGCTCTTTTGAACGTACGGTGGCTAAAGCGAGGCAGTGTATGATGAAAAGCATTTTAAATTTCTTTCGAAATCAAATGACAAAAGCACTCAGATTCATCCTCAAGAATTGAAGCAGTCATTGGAAAGCATAGCTCAATGCTTGGAAAAGCGATTCTCGACTAATGTTTATCCCTCTCCAGTAATCTCACTATCAAGTGACAGTTTCAGCGAAATATCGGTAGAAGTGGCAGAGGTTATGAGAAAACTTCCGATGGCGGCTCCAGGCCCAGATGAAGTCACTTCAGCTATGCTGAAAATTCTACTCAATGAGTCGCGGGAGGATGTACTTAATGCAATAAATTATTCGATATGAGAAGCTTGGATTCCATCTGAATGAAAAATTGCGAAATTCATACCAATTCTTCAAAAAACAGGTGAAGGTTACGTTTTAAACATTATCAGGCCAGTTGCACTAATATCCAATTTTTTCAAAGCAATAAAGAGAGTAGTGCATGTTCGCATAATGAAATTTGTTGATAGAAAAAGTGTTCTTCGCCCATGTCAAATTGGATTCAGGCAGGTATGTTCCATATGGCAAGCGCATATCGACCTAAAGAGTCGCATTCATCTGGCGCGGTGTCAAGGGCAGTACGCAGCTCTAGTTACCCTGGACCTAACAAAAGTGTATGATAGCGTCGAGCATAGTGTACTAGTCAGTCTTCTGAGAGAAATCAATTTGCCGGATTATTTAGAAGCGTGGATAACAGAATTTTAGGAAACAGAAAATTTTACTGTTCGCAAGATGGTGTTTCGTCAAGTACTTATAAACAGGCAAACAAGTGCCGCAGGGCGCTGTTCTGCCTCCGGTACTATTCAATTTTTTATTACGTTTGATCCCATGCAATGAGAATGTTCAGACGTATGTATATGCTGATGATATCGCGTTCTTTTTGTCAGCTCATGACATTCACGCTTTTTATCAAAACTTCCAAATGTACTTATGTGAAATATAGCACTGGACCTACGTTATTCATCTATCTCTGAACGGGATTAAGTCTGCATTATTTCCGATAAAAGATCTAGTACACATATCCCTCTCATACAAAATTGATACCACTCGACAAATGCAAACCATCAAATATCTATGACTGATACACGACAGCTCTCTAGTGTGGCGAAACCACACTGAATATAGTGCGGCGAAGGGTGTTCGGGCAGTCGGCGTATTACGGAGGATAAGCAACAGGCAATCAGGAATGCGCAGAGTCACAATATTATCAATATGCCGCATGTATGTGAGGCCGAATCTAGAACTTGGATGTGTCTTATACTCCGGGGCACCTGGCTATAAGCTACATTTCCTTGTTCTTCTGGAGAAACAGGCTCTGCGCATGTGCTTAGGGCTACCCATATTTGTAGCGAATAATGTATATATATATAGAAGCTAGAATTCCCTCACTCCTCACCAGATTTAAAGTATTGACTGTACAAGCGTACTTAAGGGCATTCGAATCTCCTTTGAGGAGTAGAGACACTTTTCATTGCGCAGCCCGGTTTATTTTTTAATTGTCAATGGCCTAGATTTCACTCCTTAAGTAAAGTTTGTACAGTCTCTTCTCGACCAACTGTCCGTGAAAATTATGGAAGTCCTTGCCAATTTGTAGCTCGACAAGTTCTGTACAAATATACTTTGATGGCATTTTCTCTAATAGTGCTAAACACCCGCTGAGTAGTTTGTTAAGAGCTATTCTACAGGACTACCTGGTAGGAATGCAGGCACATGTCATCATTGCGACGGACGCTTCACAGCGAGATGAAAAGAGTGGCATCGGTATATTCGGCCCTGTTCTAGACTGTTCCTGTTCCTTCCGAGTTGCAGATTTCACACCTGTCTTTATTGCACAATTTTTAGCCGTAATATTGGCCCTTAGAAAACTTCCAACATCAATGAATTCCGCCGTAATAATAACAGACACCTTGTTGTTCTGCAGTGTGCTCACGTCATCCGGTTATTCGAAAGCATTAAGCAAATTCAACTCCCTAGTACCGAATCACTTAACCGAGGTGTGATTAGTATGGGTGACGGGGCACAGAGGCACAACTCTAAACGAAACAGCTGGTGCACTAACGAAAGCGGCGTTAGGCGGATCAGCTATTAAAATTATCCTTACAACTGCCTATATAGTATCATCTAGATATCGGAGGCAAATGATGATGCGAGAATTCTCTACACTATCTTCAAAAATTCTCTGGATTTCAACCATCTAATTACAGCCTGGAAAACTTCCTCATGTCATAACCAATGCCTGGAAGTATTAATCACTGGATAACGCTGTCGTATTTTTCCAATAAATATTTATTTGTTTATAGCAGGCTTGGCTCCCTGCCCACTTTGTTCTTTTTGTCGAGAAGAGGAAACTGTGAAGCCCTTTTTCATCTCTTGTAGAAAGTTTTCAACATTGGGAAAGGTGTCACTTGAATTACCATTACGAATCCTTGGCTTAGCTTTGACAACGTCGAATTTATATCCCTAGGTGCACATACCCTGGAGCACAGCAACAGGAAAGTGTGTGTGGCTGTGCAAGATTTTATTTTTCAGTCGAAGAGATTTTTCTATAACCTCAATGCCGAAAGGTTCTCCGTTAACCCATGTAGGCTATAGAAAAATTTTCTTTGATATCAATCATTTATTGGTCAGTCATCATCATCATCATCATCATCATCATCACCAGCCTGACTACGTCCACTGCAGGACAAAGACCTCTCCCACGTTCTGCCAGTGATCTCGATGCTGTGCTTGCTGCTGCCAATTTATACCCGCAAACGTATTAATCTCATATCCCCACCTAACATTCTGTCTCCCCCTAACCCTCTTGCCTTCTCTGCGAATCCAGTTAGTTACCCTTAATGACTAGCGATTGTCCTGTCTACGCGCTACATGCCCGGCCCATGTCCATTTCTTCTTCTTGATTTCAACTGTTGTATTGTTACGTGGAAAATAACAGTACTCGGTCCACAGCCACAACGCAGCTCACCGACAACGTCCACTTCTTTACTCTCAGTCTGAGGCACCTTTCTTGGGTAGGTCCCACTATGCCCTGTTTTAGTCAGCCGAAATCACGTAACACAATCCCCGGAGGCAAAAGCGACGACCCAGCGAGCTTACTGGGCCACAGCAGGAGCAGTGAGGTAACGCTTGAGCCTTGGAACGTGGACGATGTCCCGGGACAGCACAGCAGAAGAAGTTGATGGATTATCAGGGGCAATTTCATATGTAGTGTGGGTCACTCGTCTAAGCACGTGGTATGGGCCCGTGAAACGAGAGAGAAGCTTCTCTGAAAGGCCTGCATGTCGCGTAGGGGACCAAAGAAGAACGAGGGTACCAGTCGGAAAGTGTTCGTCGTGATGCCGCTCGTCGTAACGATGCTTCTGCGAGTCTTGGAACGCCATGAATCTGCTGCGGGCAAGCTGACGAGCATGGTCAGCTCGGGTAATAGCGTGGCGTGCATATTTAAAATAGACTGCGCAGCGGCTGGCAGGAAGGTATCCAACGGCAATGTTGGTTCGCGTCCAAACAGAAGGTAAAATGGCGAGTACACAGCAGTGTCATGCCGGGAGGAATTGTATGCGAACGTCACGTAGGGTAGTGCAACGTCCCAATCGCGATGGTCGGCCGAGACATATTTCGATAACATGTCTGTCAGGGTGCGGTTTAAACGTTCTGTAAGCCCGTTTGTCTGGAGATGGTACGATGTCGCGTGTCTATGTTGGGTAGAGCAGGAACGCAGGATATCGTCAACCACTTTCGAAAGGAACGTAAGGCCTCGGTCTGTCAGTAGTTGATGAGGGGCTCCATGCACAAAAATGAGATCGCGTAGTAGAAAATCAGTGACGTCTGTAGCGCAGCTTGTTGGCCTGGCTCGCGTAACTGCATAGCGGGTCGCTTAATCTGTAGCAACCGCGACTCACTTGTTTCCGGAGGCGGATGTTGGGAAGAGACCGATAAGGTCCAAACGAACACGTAAGAATGGCTCCGATGAGATGTCGATGGGCTGAAGATACCCGGAAGAGAGTCCCCACGGCTTTTTGTGACGCTGGCAAATTTCGCAAGCGTTGACATAGCGACGTGCAGAGTGAGAAAGGCCAGGCCCGTAGAAGCGGCGGCGCACACGCCCGTATGTGCGAGAGACACCAACGTGACCCGCGGTTGGTGCGTCATGGAGCTCGCGTAGAACTGTGGAGCGCAGGTGCTTTGGTATGACCAGAAGTAGGTCGTGACCATTGGGCGATAAATTACGCCGATATAAGGTGTTGTCCTTTAAGGTAAACATGCGAACAGAAGCGTCTTGCGGTGAAGATTCGAGCTGTTGTATTAGGCGGCTGATATCCGGATTGTGACGCTGCTCGTCCCCTAGATGAAGCAGCTGGGAGATGGAAAGAACGCAACCCACAGAATCAGTGCTCGTAGGATCGCAGTCGGCCACAGGGTAGCGTGACAGACAATCCACATCTTTGTGCAGTTTTCCTGATTTATACACTTTGGTGTAAGAATACTCTTGGAGGTGGAGTGCCCAGCGGGTGAGATGACCTGTGGGATCTATGAGCGAGGCGAACCAGCAAAGAGCGTGGTGGTCGGTGAGAACTATAAATGGTTGGCCGTATAAGTAAGGGCGAAATTTCGCTACTGCCCACACCAGCGCTTGGCATTCGCGCTCTGTGATGGAATAATTACGCTCCGAAGTGGACAGCAGCCTGCTGGCATAAGCTCTCACGCGATGCTGCTCACGTTGTCGCTGAGCCAACAGAGCGCCTATTCCATAACCACTGGCATGGTGCGGACTTCAGTCGGTGCCGTAGGGTCGAAGAGAGCCAGAACAGGAGAGGAAGTGAGCAAGGTGGTCAGGTCGGAGAATGCTGCTGCTTGCGAGGAACCCCAGGGAAACGTCTGATCTGGTTTGAGTAAATCTGTTAGGGGCGAGCAATTTCTGCGAACTTCTTGATGAACCGCCGCAAGTAGCAGCAGACCCCCACAAAGCTGCGGACATCTTTGGCGGTTTTTGGCACAGGAAAGTCCTTCACAGATCGAACTTTTTCTGGGTGAGGCTGTACGCCGTAAGCGTCAACAATATGTCCAAGTGTTGTAATGCGGCGGCGACCAAACCGGCACTTGGATGAATTCTGCTGAAGGCCGGCGAGACGAAATACATCAAGTATTTTGAACAGTCACTCAAGGTGCACTTCAAAAGTGGAAGCAAACACAATCACGTCATTCAGATAACGAAGACACGTCGACCACTTGAATCCACGGAACAGGGAGTCCATCATTCGTTCAAAGTGGCGGGGGCATTATTACATAAGCCGAAAGGCATGACTTTGAATTGGTAGAGATTATCGAGTGTTACAACAGCCGTCTTCTCTCAGTCCATGGGGTCTACGGCAATCTGCCATTAACCAGAACGAAGACCAATGGAAAAAAATTAGGCGGCCCATGGAGGCAATCAAGGGCGTAGTCAATACGGGGCAGAGGGTATGTGTCTTCTTTGGGTTGTTAATAAGGTGGTAAAAGTCCACACAAAAACGCCGCGATCCGTCCTTCTTTTTAACTAATACCACCGGGGATGCCCAGGGAATAGAGGATGCTTCAATAATGTCCTTCGCTAGCTTCTTGTTCAACTCCTTCTGAATGATGCTCCGCTCAAAAGCACTCTGTATGGACGGCGCTGAACAGGGTTGGCATCACCTGTGTGTATGCGATGCTGGACAATGGACGTCTGGCCTAGAGGTCGGTCGGCAAAATCGAAAATATCTTGGTAGGCCTTGAGAAGATGATGTAGGGCTTCAACTTGTGGAGGTGGAAGATCAGTGGTGATCATGTCTACAATTTGACGGCTGCCCGAATTTGTTGCGAGTGGTGTGCGCTGCGTTGAAACAAGGGTGTCTAAGGCAAGCACTTCAGTTTGTGAATGGAGCAACGGACACAGGTGGGCCACAGAAATGCCTTGTGAAAGCACATGATTCATGTAGCCGAAATTTAGAAGTGGTAGGCAAGTTCTGTTATCTGTGATGCTGAGCACCGTGTAGGGCACTGCAACATTGTGCACAAGGAGTATGTCGGTGAGAGGCGTAGCGTAATAGTCACCGTCGGGCATAGCTGGTGAGCACAGAAAATTGATATACGTCACAGTTTTGGAGGGCAGGTGAACAAAGTCACTGCATTGTAATCGGCGTGTAGGTTGGTACGGGCGTCACTGATTTGTGGCAGTTCAAGGCGGAGCACACCAGTGGAGCAATCAATCAGAGCATACTTGGCGGCAAGAAAATCGAGGCCTAGTATGAGGTCATGGGGACATGTTGCAAGCACGGTAAAAAGGATGACCATTTGATGGTAAGTTGACCACTTGATGGTAAGTACCGGCTATGGTAAGTTGAGCTGTGCACATACCGACGACAGGCACTGTTGCGCCATCTGCAACTTCGACGACACTGGTCAAGGGGGGCGTGAGGACCTTCTTCATGCGACGACCAAAATGCGAACTCATAATAGAGACGTGAGCGGCCGTATCAATGAAAGCTTCAACAGGTGTGCCATCGACATATACTTCAAGGGTGTTCCGGTTCAAACGTAAGGGCAACAGAGGAATTTGGGGTAAGGTCGACAGGGCAGCTTCACCTCTAAAAGCTGCGCAGCCTAGTTTTCCGGGGACATGCGGCGGTTAAACGATGGCGAGGTAGAGTGGCGGCGCGTATTTGAACGAGAAGGGCGGCTTTCAAGCGGCAGCGACGACAGGACAGGGTGGCCGTAGTCCTCAGGGGCAGTAAATGCTGTAGACTCAGTGCGGGTCCGATAACGGTGGTTTGGTGGACCGAATGAGTTACGGTATGCAGGGTACGAACCAGAAGGCATGGATGGCCACTGGCTGCGGCAGTAACGAGCGATGTGTCCCGCGCGGTCACATCGGAAGCATATTGGCTTATCATCAGCTCTTCGCCATTCAAACGGGTTTCTGGTTCGAATAGAGTACGGACGGCGACGTCTCATGTCCATAGAAGCTATCGAGGGATCAGTATTATCCAGGGTGGGTGCAGTGGACAGGATACCCAGGTTAGCGAATTCCTGGCGGACAACAACCTGCATCAAGAAGACAGATGGCGTTGAGGCGTCGAGCAACGTCGGTTTGTTGGAAGCCGGGTAAGTGACCTCGAGTTCACGCCGGACAATGCGCGTCACGTCTTTGGTTGTAAACGGATGACAAGGAGCGGCTTCGCAAGACGACGTTGCCGCGGTGTTGGGTAGGCACTGGAACTAGTGCAAAATGCGTCGACTCTTCGCCTGCTCGAGACGGCGGCTCTCTTTAATCGCGGCGTTCATGGTCGTTACGTTCGTAAATACAAGCAGGCTGAACGAATCGTCGGCGATTCCTTTTAAAACGCGCAAAATCATGTGGGCCTCAGTCATGTAGAAATCGGCCCTTTGACACAACGCTAAGACGTCTTGAATATATGTCAAGTTGGGCTCAGTGGACGTTTTTGTACGTACGGCCAATCGCTTTCGGGCATCAAGCTGTTACCAAACGGGTTGCGAAAGAGGTCGCGGAGCTGTTGTTTAAACAATGCAAGCTTGTGATTTCGTGCTCATATAACCACTGTTTGTTCGACTCCTAATACACTCTGCTCTCATCTTGTCTCTTAACGTTATACCTACCATTTTTCGTTCCAATGTTCGCTTCGTCGTCCTCTATTTCAGCTGAACCATCTTTGTAAGTCTCCATGTTTCTGCTTCGTAGCTAAGTACCGGCAAGATGCAGCTGTTATATACCTTCCTCTTGAGGGTTAGTGGCAATCTACTTGTAATAATTTGAGAGTGCTTACCAAATATGCTCCACCCCATTCTTTCTTTTCAGTTACTTCAATCTCGTGGTTCTGCTCCGCGGTTATTACCTGCCCTAAGTGGACATGGTGTTTTACAACTTCAAGTAGACTATTACCTATCTCAAAGCGCTGCTCCTTTCCGAGGTTGTTGTACATTACTTTCGTTTTCTGCAGATTAATTTTAAGACCCACCTTTCTGCTCTCCTTGTCTAACTCTGTAATCATGAGGTGCAGTTCGTCCCCTGAGTCACTCAGCAATGCAATGTCATCGGCGAAGCGCAGGTTACCGAGGTACTCTCCATTAACTCTAATCCCTAACTGTTCCCATTCTAGGCTTCTGAAAACCTCCTGTAAGCACGCAGTAAATAGCATTGGGGAGATTTTATCCCCCTGCCTTACACCCTTATTCATTGGTATTCTGTTTCTTTCTTTATGAAGCACTATTGTAGCAGTTAATCTCCTGTTGATTTCTTCCAGGATGTTTATAGATGCTTCATCGACGCCTTGATTTCGCAGTGTCTGCATGACTGCTGATATTTCTACTGAATCAAACGCCTTCTTGTAATCCATGAAGGCTACGTAGAGTGGTTGGTTATATTCTGAGCATTTCTCTATTACCTGATTGATACTATGAATGTGGTCGATTGTTGAGTATCCTTCTCGAAATACTCCTTGTTACTTTGGTTGATTGACTTTTACTGTTGTCCTGATTCTGTTAGTAATTACCTTTGTAAATAGCGTGTGTACAACAGAGAGAAAGCTGATCAGCCTGTAATTCTTCAAGTCCTTGTCATCTCCTTTCTTATGTATCAGGATGATATTAGCATTCTTACAAGATTCTGGTACTCTTCCCGTCATGAGATACCTCGTAAACAGGGTCGTTAATTTTTCTAACTTAAGCTGTCCTCAATCTTTCAGCAGATCTGATGTTACCTGATCCTCACCAGCAGCTTTGCCTCTTTGCATGCTCCCCAAGGCTTTTCTGACTTCTTATATCCTTACTGGTGCGGTGTCCTCTGGGCTACTGCTAGTTCTTATAGTACTAAGGCCGTGGTTGTCCCGGTACTGTACAGATCTCTGTAAAACTCCTCCGCTATTGTAACTGTCTTATCTATATCGGTAGTTATTTTGCTATCTTGTTCCTTAGTGCATACATCCGTTTTCCCTATCTCAGGTTTCCTCTTCGCTGCTTTTACGCTTCCTCCGCTTTTCAGAGTGTGTTCAATTCTCTCCATGTCATACCTTCCTACATCGGATACCTTACGCTTAATAATCAACCTCGAAAGCTCTGACAGTTCTGTCTGTTGTACTTGAGACTTTCATGCTTTAACGCTTCTTAATGAGATTCTTCGTTTCCTGGGAAAGCATGCCAGTGTCCTGTGTAAGTACCCAGCCTCCAACTTCCACTGCACACTCCGTAATGATACTCCTCAAATTATTCATTGTATTTATGCTAAGGTTGGTTTTCTCACTAAGAGCCGAGTACCTGTTCTGTAGCGAGACTCTGAATTCCTGTACTTTCCCTCTCAGTGCTAGCTGAACTGAACATTGAACTGAACGGTCAACGTCTGTCTGTTAATGTGGAGCATAAATTCTTAGGCCTAATCTTGGACAACAAGTTGACCTTCGTACCGCACATCAAGTATTTAAAAACAAAATGTTTAAAAGCCATGAATGTTTTAAAAGTGTTGTCACGTACTACGCGGGGTAGTGACAAGCAATGTCTCATGAATCTGTATAGAAGCGTCATTTGCACCCGCTTAGATTATGGGGCCGTTGTCTATCAGTCTGCGACTCAAAGTGCTTTGAAGATGCTGGACCCCGTGCACGATTTGGGCATCCGCCTTTCTACGGGTGCTTTTCGCACCAGTCCCGTAGAAAGCCTTTACGTTGAGTCAAATGAGTGGTCTCTTCATCTGCAGAGAACTTACATGTCCTTTGTTTATTTCCTTAAGGTGAAAGCAGACAAGAAGCACCCCTCATACTCTACTATTATTGATTTGTCGAGCTCCCATCTGTTTCAAAACAGGCATTCGATGAGACAGCCCTTCTCAGTTTGCCTGAAGGGTCTTGCTGAGGAAACTGGAGTGTCACTTGAACACAGTTTAACGGCTCCGTTAGCATATCCGCCAACGTGGCAGTGGCAGACTATAGACTGTGATGTGTCTTTTCTAGAAGTTACAAAACATGCGCCTATTGCCCATATCCGAACATACTTCCTGGAACTTCAACACAAATACACACGTCCTGAGTTCTTTAGAGATCCCTCCAAGTCTAACTCCTCTGTGTCCTACGCTGCTGTCGGCCCATCCTTTTCGGATGCTGGCCCTCTACATCCAGGCACAAGTATCTTCACAGCGGAAGCTTATGCGATACTTGTGGCGGCTAAACACATCAAGCAATTAAAAATACAAAAAGCAGTAATTTATATGGACTTCCTCAGTGTGGTAACGGGTTTGCCTACGCTTAGAAAACAAAAAGAAACCAGTCCTTGTCTCACTTTACCCCATTCTATGCACACTCTACACACTCAAACAACATGTAGTAGTGTGCTGGGTGCCAGGGCATCGTGAGATCCAAAGCAACGTGAGGGCGGATCAGCTCGCTGCATTCGTCCACAAAAGCACTGCCCCTACACCCATATCATTCCCGGTCCTTGATCTTAAGCCGTCTCTCAAACAAAACCTCAGGGACTACTGGCAGAGCAAGTAGAATAAACACACACAAAACAAACTGCACATTATTAAGCCACACCTTGGTCATTGGCTGCCAGTATCAAAATCGCGTCATACAGAGGTAATACTAACGAGGTTCAGGATAGGACACACATACACGGCACACACATATCTGTTGTCCGGTGGCGATCCACCATTGGGTGACAGATTTGGTGAAGCATTAACGGTCCTACGCATGTTAATACAGTGCAAAGGGTTAGAAACTCAAAGAAAACAACATTTTTCATTACCCTACCGACAACATATACCTTTACACCCTCCAATGTTCGTCGGTAGGAAACCGCTTTTTAGCCATAAATCATTGCTAGCGTTTTTAAAAGAAATTCATAGTTTTCATACCATATACCCGAGCATTCCGTAGCACTACCTCTGCAGAGAGGTTTTTGCTGCGGTGGCTACACAAGAAAGCACTTGCCTCGCAGCCCTTGGACACAAGGTCGCTGATGAAGCACTTGTGCTAGTGCCAAATATTTTTACACGTTCCTATTATCAAAACCTTTGCCACCCTTTTTACTATGCATATCACGTCACTGTCATGATTTTATTACTTATGTTTTTACCCGCATTATCGCGAGGAAATTTAAGGCCCCTATACAGCCACGCAACATATCATTGTCCATATCTCTATACTCATTGAAATGGTGCTCTTTGGCCATCAATTGGTTCTTGCATCAGAAAGCGTCACACATAATCATCATCCGTAATGATACTCGTCAGATTATCATTCATTGTATCTACTCTAAGGCTGGTTTCCTCACTAAGAGCCGTGTACCTGTTCTGAAGCGATACTCTGAATTCCTGTACTTTCCCTGTCAGTGCTAGCTCTTTGATTGGCTTCTTGCGTATCAGTTTCTGCCGTTCGTTCATCAAGTCTGGGCGAATTCGAGATCGTACCATTCTGTGGTCACTGTATCGCACCTTGCCAACCACTTCAACATCCTGCACGATGCCTGGTTGTGCACTCATTATAAAGTCTATTTCGTTCTTATTTTCGCTATTTGGGCTCCACCATATCCACTTGCGGTTTCCTCGTTTTCGGTAGAAGGTATTCAAAATTCGTAAATTATTGCGTTCTGCAAATTCTACTAGTAGCTCTCCTCTGGCGTTTCTAGTGCCGATGCCATAATCTCCTACTGCCTGGTCTCCAGTCTGCTTTTTCCCTAACTTTGTAATAAAGTCTCCCCTCAGTAGAGTATACTATGTTTTTACCTTACTCATTGCCGATTTCACGCCTTCATAGAACCTTTCAACTGAAGCGTCGTCATGGCTGGATGTAGGCGCGTAAGCCTATATCATCTTTATCTTGGATCTCCTATTGAGTTTAATTACGGTACCTACCACCTTTCCATTATAGCTATAGTATTCCTCTATCTTGCCAGCTATGTTTCTCTGATTTAGAAACCCCACGCTTGGTTCTATTCTGTCAGTCAAGCCCCGTTAGCAAAGAACGTGCCCATTCTGTAGCACTGTATAGGCCTCATCTGTCCTCCTAACCTCACTGAGCCCTACTATATCCCAATTAACACCCTCTAGCTTCTCGAATAGTAGAGCTAGGTTTGCCTCACTAGATAATGTTCTAGCGTTAAACGTTGCCAAGCTCAGGTTTCAATGGCGGCCTGTCTGGATCCAGAGATTCTTACCCTCTGCTGCGTTGCAGATCTGACCACCGCCGTGTCAGTTCCTTCGCAGCGGTTGGGGACTGAGGGCCCAGCATTGCTCATTCATTGCTGAGCCATTAAGAACTAATTCAACAAATTTGTTTTCTCGAAAATAATTTACAAAAAACAATATTTCTATAATTTTTTTTGCCAGTATTTAATAATATACATACGTTTTTTTTGTAACTTACCCGATTCTTGCCCGCTTTCCCAGGTTGGGTGGGAACCACGAGTTTATGATCTACATCTACATCTATATATTCACATGTTTACGAGTCGTATTTGACCGTTCACGCGTAACGTCGTTCACTCACCGTTACGCTTAGACGTAGCGTCTCATGCCAGCGCAGAACATTACATCAAGTTCACGGTTTTGTAAGCGTGTCTCACCAAAACTCGTTTATATTGACTACATAACGACAGTAAAGCTAGGTGAACGCACCCATAGAGTTCCTAAAATGAACTAGAGGAGACTGTGGCAGTGCGATCGTTCAGTGACCATGAGAATTATGGGTAGTACGTGGATTTTGTAGTCTTCGGACTTGCGGCTAGTGAATCGCCCTTGTGGCTTCGTTCATTGCTGTGGAAAAGACGAACCCTTTTGAACTTTGTGACCCAACTTAAAAGCGTACACCTAAAATATTATGGTGGTGAAGCGCAACAACTGAACAGTCACACGAACACACACCGACCCAGAAGTATGGAGATAAGAAAAATTCATGTACTACCCACCATTCCCATGCTTGCTGAAGTGCCGTACGTTGCAGCTCCCACGCAGGGAGCCTACAAGACCACTTATTTTAGGGTGGAGACATCTCTAAAATTGCCCTAAAAAAGTCAGCCAGAATCAGCGGGCAATCGAGCATGCTGTTGCCAGCTTCCGCCAAATTTAGCATAATGTTTTTGCTCACCACCATTTTGGAGCCATCTGTACAATCCCCTCCCTCTTCCAGCTACTCGTGATCAGTAAGATTATTAGTGAGTAGCAGTGCATTTTCAAAGGCCCATTTTCAGGCTAAAAACTTATTAAGGTGAAAGCCTTCGATGCATCTAGCTTGAAATGCCGGTGGCGTCGTGCAGCGTGAGCGTCTGCACAATACCAACGCCTCCCATTACATGTATCAAGCTTGAAACGTAGTCATCGGTGGTGTTCATAGTCGGAGTCAACACGTTACATGCATCTAGCTTACGTAACAGTCGGTGGCGTCGTCCAGCGTCAGCGTTAACACTAATCCTTAGGGGCATCAAGCGCGAAACTTAACCATCGGTGGCGTGGTTCAGCGTCGGCGTCAACATTTTACATGCATCAAGCTCGAAACATGACCACCGGTGGTGCCCAGCGTCACCGTCAACACGTTACATGCATGAAGTGTGAAACGTAACTGGTCGGGCCGTCGTCCAGTATCGTTCAGTGTGGACGTTAGCACAGACCCTTAGGTGCATCAAGCGCGAAATCTTACCGCTAGTGGCGTCCAGCACTGCTGCCAACACGTTACATGCATAGCTTGAAACGTAAACCTCGTTGGCATCGTTCAGCGTCGGCGTCCACTCGTTACATGCATCCAGCTTGAAACGTAACCATCCGCGCGCTCGTCCGTCTATCTGTCCATGTGGGCAGCCGTCCATGCGTCCGTTCATCCGTGTTCATCCATGTGTCCGTCTGTCTGTTCGTCCGTGTCCGTCCTTGCGTGTGTCCATCTGTCCATCCGTCCAATTCACCCCACTTCATCATTTACCTCGTGGATATGCTGTGATGTCTAGCGGCGAAGCTCCTTATGGCGTGGATTGTGCATCCCCGTAATCGTAGTGCGTAACCTGTGGCACATATTTTCCCTATTCCCCAACCCCAGTGTAGGGTAGCGTACCGGATAGTAGCATCTGGTTAACCTCCCTGCCTTCCTCTTTTCTCGTTTCTCTCTCTCTCTAACCCTCGCGCACACATGTTTCGAAAAACGTAGCACTGCGTCGTCATAACTATCTTGGTGACAAAGCGCTGACAGCAGACATGTTGTACATATTGCTACCTGTAGGCTGCCACAAACCATAGTGCGAATGCGCGTGTGCGCCCGACGAAGAAGATGAGGGTCGCTGGCTGCTCGAGCTCGGAGCCAGACTGGCCAGTGCTGCAACCGCTCTTGCAAATATATTTTTCGAATATATTCGCAATACTTTGTCTCGTTACTCACGTAACATATTTGGTGGAGGTGGAACGATCCCCGTCCTCACCACGCAGCTCCGCAGTGGCCGCATCCTCCAGCTTCCCGCCATGGCTTTCAGTGACAACGCGTCCGCGTCACCATCTGCGGCTTCTCCGACAACCTTTGTCGCCGTCCAAACACCCCGTGATCCCGGGACATTTTCTGCGCAACCTGGCCTCGACGTCGACAAATGGCTTCGCCTTTATGAACGGGTCAGTCAAACTCACCGCTGGGACCCTACCATGATGCTCGCTAATGTTCTCTTCTACTTGGACGGAACCCCGCGTGTCTGGTACGAGACAAATGAGTCCGAACTCACCAGCTGGGACACGTTCAAGGAGAAGCTACGTGACATCTTTGGGGACCCGACCGGTCGCCACGCAGCTGCACGACAGGAGCTGGCTACCCGTGTCCAGTCGCCAACTGAATCGTATGTGTCATACATCCAAGAAGTTCTCGCTCTTTGCCGAAAAGTAGACGAGGCGATGTCTGAGGCTGAAAAGGTTGGACACGTTTTGAAGGGGATCGCGGACGACGCCTTCAATTTGCTGGTGTACACTAACGTCTCGACCATCGACCGTGTAATTCAAGAATGCCGCCGTTTCGAAACAGCAAAAAGCCGTCGGGTGCGCCCTCCTTTTTCTCGGTTGCCAAACACGGCGGCTACGTCCACCTGCTCCGATTCTACCGTCACACCGCCCTTTGAGCAGAGTGTAACGCGTATCGTTCGACGGGAACTTGAAGCAGCAAGTCCAGCGCCGCTTCAGCCCACTTCTTTCGAACATACGATGCCGACAACCCCCGCGATCTCCGTTATTCAGGCGGTCGTACGACAAGAATTCGCCAACCGCGGGTTCCCTGATGCTTGCCCCATCTCTTGCCCCTCCTCCAGACCAATTCCCATTAATCCACCTCGACGTGACCCATTTGTTGCTCCACGATCTCGCAACCCGGCGGAATGGCGAACTCCTGACGACAAACCGATCTGCTTCCGGTGCCACCGCGTTGGACATGTCTCCCGCTACTGCCGTGCCTCCTGGACGCCGCCACATAGGAGCCAGTTTTTCGCACCTTATAGCCCATATGAAGATCTTCGCCGGTATTCGTCCAGCCGTACCGCCCCTGCTTTCGACACGTCTAACAGCCGCCTTCCTGCTCGTTCTCCGTCCCCTCAACGCCGTCGTTCCCCGTCGCCCCAGCCACGCCGCCATCACTCGCCGCCTAACTTTTCATCGTACCCGACGGAAAACTAGACAGTGCAGCCCCTGGAGGTAGTGCTGCATCATCCCTGTCTGAACCAAACCCTCCATTGACGCTTCATACGAACAAAAATCTTGTCGATGTACACGTGGACGGTATTTCTCTGTCGGCACTAGTCGATACTGGCGCTCATGTGTCCATAATCAGCGTTCATCTTTGTCGCCGCTTAAGAAAAGTACTCACGCCTCCTGCTACCGAAGCTGTACGTGTGGCCGATGGCGGCACTGTTCCTGTCATTGGCATGTGTACGGCTCGCATAAGCATCGCCGACCGTTACATTCCTGTTCTATTCACGGTGCTCCAGAACTGTCCTCATGACCTCATCTTAGGGATGGACTTCCTGTCGACCCATTCTGCTCTGATCGACTGTTCCGCTGGTACTCTTTGCTTAGACCTTCCTCTTCAGCCGGATATTCACCCTGAACCTCAACACGGCCTTTCTGCCACAGACTTCCTCCGCTTACCGCCTAAAGCCCTCACATTCACCGAATTCGCCACGACCTCACCCGTATTGGATGGGAATTACATCGTCACACCGATTCCTGATGTCCTACTGGCACGTGACGTCACCGTCCCTCACTGCATCGTAACTGTAGCCTCCAACCGGACCCGTCTACCCGTCATAAATTTCGGCTTCACAAAGCAAGTCCTCCCTGAAGGCATCCTAATCGCCACGTTGCGGTCCTTAGCCGACGATCACGTCACCACTTTCGCAGCCGACGCATGCACCAATTTTTCTTGTCGCCCACTCGATGCCACATGCCTCGACATGTCAATACGTCCCATGATCGACCCTGACCTTCCCCCAGAGCAAACAGCCGCTCTCGCACGCCTTCTAGCTTCCTACCGTGACATCTTCGACCTTGACGACCGACCACTCGGCCAAACTTCTCTTGTAAAGCACCGCATCAACACCGGTGATGCTGCTCCCATTCACCGTCGACCGTATCGCGTGTCCGCGTCGGAGCGCCAGATTATTCAAGCTGAAGTGAATAAGATGTTAACTAAAGGCATTATTGAGCCCTCATCAAGCCCATGGGCGTCACCCGTCGTCCTGGTTAAAAAGAAGGACAACACATGGCGCTTTTGCATCGATTACCGGCATCTAAATCGAATCACCAAAAAGGACGTGTATCCTTTACCACGTATTGATGACGCCCCTCGATTGTCTCCACGGCGCACGCTACTTTTCATCCATCGACCTTCGTTCTGGTTATTGGCAGATTGCCGTAGACGAGAAAGACCAAGAAAAGACCGCCTTCATCACTCCAGATGGCCTATACCAATTCAAGGTTATGCCCTTCGGTCTATGCAATGCCCCCGCCACGTTCGAACGTATGATGGACTCTCTGCTACACGGATTCAAATGGTCAACATGCCTGTGTTACCTAGACGACGTCCTCGTATTTGCACCTACATTTGAGACCCACCTTGAGCGTCTGTCGGCCATTCTCGACGTCTTCCGCAAAGCTGGCCTCCAGTTGAACTCCTCGAAGTGTCACTTCGGCCGCCGACAGATTACCGTGCTGGGCCACCTTGTCGATGCTTCTGGTGTGAGACCGGACCCTGAGAAAATTCGTGCCGTCACGAGTTTCCCAATACCCCAATCCGCCAAAGATGTCCGGAGCTTTGTGGGACTTTGCTCCTACTTTAGGCGGTTCGTGAAAGATTTTGCGGCAATCGCCCAACCACTTACCGATCTTTTGAAGAAAGGCGTTCCATTTTCGTGGGGGTCCACTCAAGCTGCCGCCTTCTCTCACCTCATAACACTTTTGACGACGCCCCCTATCCTGGCCCACTTTGACCCATCTGCCCCAACTGAGGTCCGAACTGATGCCAGTGGTCACGGTATCGGAGCCGTTCTCGCCCAATGCCAACAGGGACACGACCGCGTTATCGCGTATGCTAGCCGCCTCCTTACACCTGCAGAGCGTAACTATTCGATCACGGAGCGAGAATGCCTTGCTCTTGTCTGGGCGGTCTCAAAATTCCGCCCATATTTATATGGCACTCACTTTTCCGTCGTCACCGACCACCACGCGCTCTGCTGGCTTTCATCCTTAAGAGATCCTACAGGTCGACTTGGTCGCTGGGCTCTGCGACTGCAAGAATACACCTTTGCTGTGATATACAAGTCTGGACGCCTGCACCAGGACGCCGATTGCCTTTCTCGCTATCCAGTTGGCCCATCGGCCACCATACCTGACAACGACGCCTGCGTGTGCTCCGTTTCTCAACTGAACCACATAGCCGACGAGCAACGCCGTGATGCAGCCCTACGAGCTATCATTGAGCGCCTCGACTCCTCCCCATCGAACCGATCCTATCGCTCGTTCGTACTCCAGAATGGCACATTATACCGGCATAACTTCCATCCAGACGGCCCATCTCTGCTGCTTGCCATACCCAAACACCTCCGCTTGGCTATACTCCACGAACTCCATGACGTTCCTACTGCCGGTCACCTGGGTGTGTCCCGCACATACGACCGGATTCGCCGTCGCTTCTATTGGCCAGGTCTGGCACGGTCCGTCAGAAGATACGTCGCGGCGTGTGAGGAATGTCAGCGCCGCAAAACACCATCGACGCTTCCGGCTGGGCGCCTTCAACCACTCGATATTTCTACTGAACCTTTCTTTCGCGTCGGCTTGGACTTACTCGGCCCTTTTCCTCTGTCTTCTGCTGGCAACAGGTGGATAGCTGTGGCCACAGACTACGCCACACGCTACGCAATCACACGCGCCCTTCCAACAAGTTGCGCCACTGACGTCGCCGATTTTCTTCTACACGACGTGATCTTGCAACATGGTGCTCCACGCCAGCTGCTCACGGACCGAGGCCGCACATTTCTATCGAAAGTCATAGCGGACATCCTACGCTCTTGTGAAACACGCCACAAGCTCACTACGTCGTACCATCCGCAAACAAATGGCCTCACAGAACGCCTGAACCGAACCCTAACTGACATGCTTGCAAAGTACGTTTCCTCAGATCACTCTGACTGGGACATCGCTTTACCATACGTGACATTTGCCTACAATTCTTCGCGCCACGACACTGCTGGTTACTCCCCTTTTTTCTTGCTGTTCGGCCGCGAACCCACATTACCCCTCGATACGACGATTCCGTTACCAGCAGCTCCAACTTCACAATATGCTCTGGACGCCATCAGCCGGGCCGCCCACGCACGCGAAACCGCTCGTGCTCGCCTTCTGACCTCCCAAGCAAACCAACGGCGTCGGTACGACCAACGACACCGCGATGTGCACTTTTCGCCCGGTTCGTTGGTTCTGCTGTGGTCTCCGACCAGGCACGTTGGCCTGTCTGACAAGCTGCTCTCTCGGTACACAGGGCCATACAGAGTGCTTCGTGAGGTGACTCCCGTCACTTATGAAATCACTCCTGCTGCCTCGCCGTCTTCATCCACCCCTAGGGCCAGCGACATCGTACACGTCGCACGCCTGAAGCAGTACCACTCGCCCAATGATCTTGACATCTAGATGCGCCGAGACGGCGCCTTTGCCGACGGGGGTTATGCTACCTGTAGGCTGCCACAAACCATAGTGCGAATGCGCGTGTGCGCCCGACGAAGAAGATGAGGGTCGCTGGCTGCTCGAGCTCGGAGCCAGACTGGCCAGTGCTGCAACCGCTCTTGCAAATATATTTTTCGAATATATTCGCAATACTTTGTCTCGTTACTCACGTAACAATATTCTCGTTTTGTCCTTAGTTTGTTCGCTGGATGGCGGTGCTTGTATATACGTCATGAATATATGACAAAAACAAGTGAGATGGTGGTACTTGAAGTGGTCACTAGATGGATGGATGGACGTATGCACGGACGCACAGACAGACAGACAGATGGACAGACAGACAGACAGATGGACGGACAGACTGACAGACAGACAGACAGACAGACAGACGGACAGACGGACAGACGGACGGACAGACGGACGGACGGACAAACGGATGGACAGACGGACAGACGGACAGACGGACAGACGGACAGACGGACAGACAGACAGATGGACGGTCGGATGGATGGATGCACAGATGGACGGTCGGATGGATGGATGCACAGATAAACGGACGCACGAACAGACGCATGAACGGACGCACGAACGGACGCATGAACGGGCGCACGTATGGTTAGACTGACGCATCGATGGTCGGATGCACGTACGCACGTATGGACGCATGAACGGGCGCACGCACGGACGCACGGATGCATGGACAGAACCACCAACGGATTGACGGACGTTTCAACCCATTCATCATCATTCATTCCTTTATTATGCTGTGATTTTTCGTGCTACCTGGGGCTTTGATGTATCTAATACTTTGTGCTGAGGCCGAAGTTGGACGACCCCGATGTTCCATGTCATTCTTGACGCATCTACTGTTTCGTGTTGACGCCGACGCTGGACGCCACCGACGGACACATTTCACGCTTGATGCATCTACTGTTTAGTGTTTGCACCGACGTTGCAGCAACTGACGAACACATTTCAAACGTGATGCACCTACTGCCTCGTGTGGACCCTGACTCCGGGCTGTCTCTATCCAGCGGCAATGGTATTCTCCGTATTCTCGAGGATAAAACGGAGCCAGGTCTACATGCAGTGCAGGCCACAATACGTCTGACAACATTAAGTTTTGATGGGCGGAGGAGCGTGGGCGGCATGTAATGGGTCAAAAGCTGGTACCACTCTAAAACAGGTGGTCACGTAGGCTCTTAACTCCCATAGACCCTCAAGTTTTCTCTAGTGTATATAGGAAAAGTCTATGAACGCACTGTCACGCTCCTTGGACTCAACTTCACAAGAAAACGAGAGGTGCGTTGGTGGCAAACCACTTAGCCGAACGGACCTGGAATCACAGCAGACGAGTCGTGAAGTGTTTCTCCCCCAATAGTATACTGTTCTTTCCATAAATAGATAATGCGTACTTTCGAGGGTGAACCAAGAATGTTTGTTTTTAATTGCGACAGAAAAGAGTTCATTATGTTTCGATGCGAAATCTAGAACCCAGTGAGAGAGCAATGCATACTCAGGTGGTTATATTTGTGCAGGTTGCACTTCTACCACATAGCCACAAAAACATTTTGCATTAAAATTTTCGTACAAAAGAATGAAGCCAAAATGCTTTAAACTAACTTCATATCGCTTTCTTGAATATTCGGCAAACAAGCTTCGCGAATCTCAAGAACGCAATTCGTCTGAAGCATATCCTAAACCTGCACTTCTCACAATTTCTATGGGGTTACAAGCACCAATGAAGGAGCCTGCATTGACACTAGCGCTGGCTTCTCCCCCCAAGTATTATTGTATGGAACTCTGTGGCTTAGTATGGCCCAACTCTCACCGTTCTCTACTAAATCCGCTACAGGCATCTGTGACAACAAGGACATGTTTAGCCTTGAATAAATCATTGATCTTAAACGTCATTCGTCGGGATGAAGATGGATTATTAGGCGAAACGTGGATGCGTTAATAAAAAACGGTACATAAGCAGTTGAACACCGACAGACACTGTATGAGCTCTCTTACAAGTGTGTACATACTGAAGCACGCGAATACGTTTGTAAGGAGGCGTTTTACTTTCGTGTTCTATACGAAGGGAGCCGAAATGATATTTTTTTACCATTTAGAACGTCGCGAAGCATCTGGCACTTGTTGAGCCCAGTCTGAATTTTCGAAGCACAGCCTCTTAGTACAAAGCGCTTCACTGTAGTTTATACTGCCATTACTATGTTTAACGTGCCTGCTCCTAAAGTGAAGATATCGATGAATGTTAGTTGGTTTCCTGTATACTTTTGTAGCTATTTTCTCGCCACATAGCAACTTTGTGACATCCAGAAATCGGGTGGATTTCTTCTTGTACGATTGTGAGAATGAAAATGATGGTTGAACCTTGATAAAATTGTCAATGCAGTCAGAAGTTCCGCTTCGCATGGTGCCAAATTGAAAAAATATTGTCTATAAAAGGTTTATATTAGTAGAGCTGTAGTTTTCACATTGAAAGAAAACAAGTTACTTGTAGATCCATGAATATATTTGCGTAATTTGGACCAATTTCGGTGCCCATTGAAGTGTGTCTGACTTGTACGTAGTGTACACTGTCGAACTCTGAACTGTGTAGCTCAAAGATGAGTTTTAGTGTTGTAGATAATGCAGAACTGTCAACACATTTGTCTAAGATTGGGTCATGGTAAGTAGCCACCACTGCGCGAACGCCGTCTTCGTGGGGAATTTTTGCGTAAAGGATGGCAACATCTAATGTTATCAGAAATGAATCACTCAGTTAGGCTGATGATGCCGGATAGTAAATTGGAAGTGTCGATATGTCAAAATACAAACGTGAGAAGAAGCGTACGAATAAACCCATCAAAATTGTTTGAAAGCAGTTTTTTTAAAGCACCAATGCCTGACACATTAGGGTGACAGGTGTTATTTGGCCTATGTATTTTAGGTAAAAACTAAAACCTTCATGGAACAGGATCTCCTGGAAGCGTTTGAGGAGATTGTTATTGCAGCGTTCAAACATTGAATACTTGACTGGTTGAGAAACTTCCTGATAAAGCAGATCATTCACTAATCAGTCTCAGGCCTGTTTCAGAAAGAAAACAAAAATTAATCGACTTTCTACAAAGCGGTCAATCGACACCGATATGAAGAGTTATGAACGTGTCTGTCCCCCGTTCATTTAATATTGTGTTTAATGAATGCCGTAATGGATGAATGGTACATGCTTCATGAAATAATGCAAAATTCTTGATTAATTGTTTTCGATTATGTTCCGGAACACATTCGATGATTATCTATTCGAGCATTTCTCTTAATCTGTCTCACTTGATGTAATTCTCACTAAATAGTTGATATACTTCTTACGATAGTTATATTTATTTTGTTCCGGAGTTTCAATAGTACAAAAGAATACCTATTCTTTTTTCTTGCTCAGTGCCAACAGCTCATGGAAACGTCACAGCTTTGCCGCAAAGGCGAAGCAATGAATGCGATGGCAACAAATTAGAAGGTCACGCGAAGAATGGTCACCACGTCGAAATGTGCCCCGCGTTTCTCACGCACAAATGACACACAAAACCTACTATCAGGTACAGATGAACGCGAAAGAGCGTCTTAGTTGTTACTTCGCTGTGTCTGAAAAGCGCACCTTTTTCGCAAACGGAGACCTTGCAATGATTGCTGTAACCTTTGTGCACCCGGTAACTACAACAAAATCGTTCCAAAGCCCACGGCCGAGCAAAACGTACTATTCTCCCCGCCGCGAGATAAGGGCACGCGAGTAAGCGTCGACCTCCTGCTCTCCGCGAGGCAAAGGGCGCGGGGGATACGAAAGCACGCTGCGCCGCGTCGTGACAATGTGGCTATGCGCGCTTAATGCGCCAGCTTGCTGGTAATGCTGCAAACACAATAGCCCCCCCCCCCGAGATGCCCGTCACCAGTGGTAAGTGGTCGTTATAAATAGCTTGTCGTTGAACATTTAGGGTCGTGCTCCTCGGTGGCCGAGTGGCTAACGCCTCGCACTCACGATGCAGAGGTTCCAAGTTCGATACCGCGTGCCGGAGTCTTCCTCTTCATTATTTATCTTCTTGCGTTTTCATATATATACATTCGTATACATATACGGTGAATGACGGCGATGCTCATGCCAGCGGTATAATCTGGCTGAGAGTGTCCATATTGTTGCTATCGCAATAACAGATGCCTAATATTGAGGCGTTTACCCACAGGAACAACGTACGAGCAGAAGAGGACTGCTCTAACAACTCAACATGGACGGGTCTCCCGCAACAACTAGCGACATGGTGGGCCCGAACCCTGCTTCCAGTAGATGGGCGCGGACTCTCGTTTCGCTATGCTCGCTGCTGTTCGGCGTAAGTGCTTGGGTGAGCGTGAACGGACTCTGGGTGCAGATGCCACTGCTCGTGCCTGTACTACCCGAGGGCTGGAATCTCGGCTCAGTGCTCGTCATTGTAATTCAAGTGGCCAACGTCGGACCGCTTGCTTACACGCTTGCTAGGAACTATCTTGGGGTAAGCCATTTTTTTCAAGCACCAGCTCTCCGTAGCTGCGACGCGAGCAGCACACTGTCGAAACTTAGCTTCATCGCATTACCTAATTGCTGCATTTTTTCAACGAACTCTGCTACATTTTAGAGTGATAGCCATACTACCACAGTCTCAAGCTTAGTAAGTGATCTTGTGTGCGTGTTTGATATTGAAGCTCAGCCACCGTCAATTAGCTTCTCGCACATGCATCTTGGTAAGAACGGCCGTGAGCAGGGTCGGTTTGTTTTCCTCTTCCGTGCAGCCTCCTCCTCCGCTCGGCGTGAACAGTGTGGCGGCCGCCGTACGCGACTCGAGACATTACGCGAATCTCGTTAATTGTGACACGTGCATCGTGGCACGTATGACAAGTGAGTCTTGCCCTGGCAATATGAAGAGCGAGGTGCAGAGCGCCGTTACTTACCGCGCAATGGCACCGACACGTGGGACAACACCACAGCACGTTGTTCGTGGTAGTTGTGCTCTTGCTATGCTAGCGCTCGACAAGTCTGAAGTGCTGTTATTGATGTGTCTACCAAGTGGACATGTCCATTTTGCTGGAGCGCATTCAGTTACTCGCAGTTTGCCACGTCTACGCATCGAACCCGCCAGCACATTTCTAGCCCAAGGAGAAAGAAAGTGGACGAATTGCGTAGTAACAGGACACTTCAACAAACTTGATAAGTCTGAACGTGCAATGAACCTGTTCAACTGTTTGAGAACAATGCAGGGAGTGCGTATTGACCAACCAGGTACGTTAGGGCAGTGCCGCGCTAAACTTTATTCAAGGGATAACCTAACTGATAACAGTTTATGCTCAACTTCCGAGATGTGCATCCAAGAGCGGATCTTTAGGGGCATAAAGCGAAGCGGCAAAACGCATTCTGTGCTTTTAATTTGTGTCGAGAGTTTCGAAAGCTTCGTCACTTTAAAGTGGTGTTGTAGAACAAGGGCCTCAAAGAGGGGGTGCATGGCTCACCGAGCTATAGCCAATCAGTAAAAGACGAACTCAACAGTTCACAAGATGGACACCTCGAGAATCATACCGCTGGTGTTGCAGCACTTAACCACGCGTATTTTCTCAATCAGAACACGGGTTGATGAGTGGCCCAAGGCTTACGCTACCGCTTGTGGCCTTAAAGATTTACTTTGCTGCTATCAATGCATCCTTCACTCCTTCGCACGCCATCAGTAGCAGCAGTACGTACTCGACTTGGCAAGTGGCCTTATTGCCCTGCGACGGTGCGCCTTTCTGAAATAGTTGTCATGCGTCATTACTCTTCCGGCTGCTTAATTTTCCGACGACAATGTGAGTGATATGTGGCCTTTGTTTGCACGATACTGTACCTGCACTGCTGAAGGCAGAAGAAAATTATCTTACTCGAATGTTCAAGAAAGTTGTATACAGATTCACAGCGTGTTGTGGTTGCGTTCCAAAAGTGTATCAGGGCGTCTTCAATGTAGCGCATGGCCTGTCTGCTGAAAATGTTTGGTAGTTGAGCAATCAAGTTATTTTTTACAGCGCGAGCCCTAACGACATGAAATCAGCTGCCGCTTTTGGTGGAGTTGGTGGTATTTAATAAATACAAGGGGAGGGGCGCGCTGAATGGTGGTGTTATTCTCAAAAACAAGATTTAAGTTGTGTTCTTGCAATTCTAATTGTTGTTCTATTCATGTGCAACTTTTAGCTGACCCTTAAATACCCATCATTCCGTAATCTACATTTATTTGCCGTTAACAAACGCCAAAATCATGAGTACTGCTTTCTACTCCATTCTTGAGCAAGGTAGATAATTGGTATAGCAACTAAGGAGGTTAAAGTAATATTTGCTCGAATGGAGAAGGCGCCTCTCAGGTGAAGCCGTGCGGCACCACAGGCAGAAAGCGCGCCTTCCGCATCGCTAGCCGCTCAGACCGCACAGATATTCCAAATGTTCTCTAGCACTTTTTTGTGTGACGTTGTAATCGATAAGTCCAGTGTTGCTTGAGATTATGCAAATTAAGTCAGAAACTGCTCTGGAATAAAGTCTCAGTTGTGAGTTGCACATATCGTGTTTGATGAAAACTTCACCATCTGGCGGAACACACGTACAGAGTTTGCAACCTTTCTTCACATCTCACTGTATTTTTTTTCTAACGGCTTTCTTAAGCCCATATCTTTTAAGCATGTCGGGCGTGCTGTTTCACATTTGTGTCCTTAAAATGACGGAAAGACTGCAGCCAAAAGACGGTGATCACATCTGTTAAAGACATTTCTAGCCAAATAGTTTTGACGGGACTGGGTTGCATCGCGCAAGTTGTCCGGCTGGGCCTGAAGCATTTCTTAACATCTGCAAAACGCAGCGGTACACACATTTGTGCTTGTTGAGAACACTGGAGCAATGCGTGAATGAGGACGCACCGTTACCTATTAGTTGACAAATAGACGACTCCCGACTTTCGTCATCGGTTCCTTGTAGCGTCTGTCAAAAGGCACTGTGACGATGTTGATTAGCCTCGTAGTAGCTGGGTTAATCAACATCGTTTGGGCAGTACAAAGCAACCTTTCTTTTCTTACACTCGTGTTTTCTATTTTGTTATTTGTATAGTGTAGCAAGTAAAAGCATTAGGTCTGAACTATTCAACACGCGTTCCAGCTGCAAAGAAAGCGGCCATAACCGAGGCCCCGGGTACTCCTCCTACCCTTATATGTATTCAGCCTTCGAAAAACTTTCAAGATGTGAAAGTTGCATCACCAATCAAAAAACAGGGTTTCGTGTTTTTAAGGAAAGATAAAGCACATCCCAAACGAGTTTCTGCCGCAGAGAAATTGTGGGATGAACCTAAAGAGCGAGGCTTCATTCTAAAGCTATAATAAACGAGATAAAGAATCGAAAGCTCATGTTTGATTAGGGGCGGGAGGGGAGGAATTCTCTGCAACTTTCCCTCATACATAAAGCAACTCCTCGGTAAGACACGAAAGCACCAGAAATCGACCTATCCGCTAGAGCTTCGGGCGTTTGTGTAAACACTGTACCTCTATTCTCTGTCAGCTGGTGAGTAGGTACACTTGAACTTAATTATTGAGTGCATGTGAGCAGAGGAAAGCATACAAGAACGGCATACAGGTCAGCGAAAAGGAAGACTGAATTCACAGTTCAGTCACCATCTCGAAAAAGCTAGCCCAGTGATGCCCGGAGACTTCATACTGTTCGTTTACTGTTGATGACAAAATGAGAAAACATGTTGAGATTGTGGGCAACTGCAGCAGTTAGATATGTGCCTTTGGGTGTGGAATGGATGCGATGATAGACTGCATATGTATCCGCACGTTTACTTAAACTTACTACTTTGGATTCCACTTGGGTGTCTTTTTATTGATCAGTAGAAGCAGAGAAAGCCTAGTTAATGAAAAATATTGCCATCTCCCGCTAAAAGAAACTATGTGTAGATGCGAAGCAGCAGGCGCTAATGCTTACCTTGGCGGCGACATTGACGCTGGCGTTCGTGAAAAACGTTGCACAAACAGAAACAGGGGGAAGCGCGAAGTGTGCAGCGATGGACCTGTGTTTCCTACTGAAACATGCCAATAGCTGCTAGCGGCCAATGAGAGACAGAAGGCTCCCATTAGACACCGAGACCCGGAGTCTGTTTTTGTTAACGAGCACGCTGCAAATTTCTACTCTTCTACAACGCACGGGAGAAATATCCCACCAGCATTACCTTGGAGGTCAAGACTCAGTGGGCAGTAAATGATCGTGCAGCGTGAGCAGGAGGCGTTTTCAATTAAATAATGTGAATTGGTGGTGGTAGTGATTGTGCAGAAGAGGAAAAGGCCACCTAATTTCTGTCTGCCACTTAAGCGACACGGCACAGTGCCTTGTAGAGAGGGCGTGGGGGCAGGAGGAATAAAGAATAGAAGAAAATAAGTGAAGATATAGAGAAAGCAAGCGACCGAAAAAGAAAAAGAAAGGAAAGTTGAGAGCTGGTCGCAAAAGTCCTAGGACGGGGCACCACTCTGCGAGAGCTTCACGGCGTCAGGAGATTGTGGAGGGTAAACAAGTTGGCGGGAGCTACGCTGTTGTCGGAGATCGCGCGAGATCGTGTAGGCGTTGTGAAGCGAGAGAGTGGGTGAGCGTAGAAGAATGGCTAGAGTAGAGGGAAAGAGGGAGAGCGAGCGTGTGTTAGCAGACGCTGCCTGCGTCGTCATTGCGATGTGAGAGAGAGGGAACCAGGAGACGAGAGAGAGAAAGTGAACGCGCATGCGAAGTAAGGGTGGTCACACCGCACACTTTACTGAGCTCTACCCCAAGCTGCTTCGCATCTAATAGTATCGAAAAGCCCCATAGAAGCTATTGAAATAGTGTCGACTGCAAACTGAATACCTACATTAGAAGCACTTCTCTGAAAAGACAAAACTACTTATTTTGAATGTTCTGGCCTTATTTTGAAAAAAGAAATGGCTTTCAATCAAAGCCTTGTGAGCACATCCTTCTCGACAGACGGTTTCATATTCCACGTTTTATAACTCTACGCGTGCATAAGAATCTGTCGCGCGAAGGATAAAACAAATTAGAAAAGACTTAGACGCTGTGGGGAGCAATGCCTACAGTAGAGATAGGGGGAGAGTGAGCGTGTGTTAGAGGCTGCCTGGGTCAGCGTTGCGAGGTGAAAGAGAAAGAGCGTAGAGGAGAGAGGCGAAGCGGACGCGCATGCGCAGTGAGGGCGCTCACGCCGCACATCGGACTTAGCTCGACCGTCAGCTATTTCACATCTAAAACCAGCGTTACATACCATTCGTCGGTGTGCAAGCTTGCAAGTAAAAGGCCAAAAGAAAAAGAATAAGGTAGACTTCATTCTTACCTGCCATTTTAGTTTTTATTCTTGATAACTTACACCCTAATTCCCGCCGTATTCGTTAAAAACCGCGCCAGGGAAATGCGGCTGGTGCGCAATGGCTCTTGTATGAGCTCGTGTCGCCGAAAACTTGCCACTGGTGTCGGCCGCGTTGGTTGTGAGCAAAAAATGGTCTGTGCGTATGTGACCAAAAAATCAAGTTACCGAGATAGTCGCGCGAGGCGGCTGCTTGTCCACGTATGCGCGCGATCACACTGAGAAAGCCGCGCATTCGAAGAAAAAAAAAAGTGCTCGAGGTCACGCGCCGCAGTAGTTTCTTTGCCCTGCTTAGTTGCCAGCGCTTTCGCCGGGACGAGGGAAGAGATAATGCAATTGCAGCATGCGACAAACCTGATTGATTGATTAATTGATTTTTTTTTTTTTTTTTTATTCACATACCCTAAAGGCCCTTGCCGGGCATTACATAGGGGGGGGGGGGGGTTACAGTAAACGGGATGAGGGTTAGGTTACATTTGAACAAATAAACAGTTGGTAACACCACTAAAGCACAACAAATAACAATGAAACACTATCGTACAAAAAAATAATTCACAAGGTTAGACATACGGGTTAATTTTTTTTTTTTTTTTTTATACAATATTAGGTGAGCTTTTTAACATTTCTACAAAGGCGTCGAAGTTTCTTACAGACACAACATCATGTGGTAAGTCATTCCAAAGACGGAGTGCGCACAACAGAGGCGAGTTATAGAAGATGTTTGTACGCGCATATGGAACTAAAACTTTGAAGGGGTGATCTAGGCGCGGAAAATAGCGATGGGCAGGCAATATGTAAGTGGTAGCAAATGACGAATGATTATGATAAAGTTTGTGAAAATGGGATAGCAGGGCCAGCACTCTTCTTTTCTCTAGTAATGGGAGGCTCAGTGATGCTTTGATATTAGTGATGCTCGAATGACGCAAGTAGTTTCTGGTTATGAATCGGGCAGCTTTATTTTGCATGGATTCAAGTTTGTTAATTAAGTATATTTGATGTGGGTTCCAAATGAATGAAGCATATTCTATTTTAGACCGAACAAGTGAGGTGTATGCTGTAAGTTTTGTCTTCCAGTTTGCTTGATGTAAGTGGCGTCTAATGAATCCAAGTGTTTTAGATGCTTTAGATGTTATTGCGTCAATGTGGGCATTCCATGACAGGTCGGCGGAAAGATGGACGCCTAAGTACTTTATTGATGAAACGTGTTCTATTGGCATTGCATTAATGAGATAGGAATTGATCGGGGGCTGGGTAGTATTCGTAAAAGTTATAACTTTTGTTTTGGAAGCGTTAATTTTCATTTGCCATTGATCGCACCAAGTAGCGATGCTATCGAGGTCTTTTTGTAAAGCAGTGTGGTCGTTTGGGTTAGTAATCTTTCTATAAATCACACAGTCGTCGGCAAATAAGCGAGTAGTAGATGCCAGATTTTTGTGGGATTTAACGTCCTAAAACTACCATATGAATATGAGAGACACCGCAGTGGAGGCCTCCGGAAATTTCGACCACCCGGGGTTCTTTAACGTGCACCCAAATCTGAGCACACGGGCTACAACATTTTCCGCCTCTATCAAAAATGCAGCCGCCGCAGCCGCGATTTGATTCCGCGACCTGCGGGTCAGCAGCCGAGTACCTTAGCCACTAGAACGCCGTGGAGGGGGATACGACAAACCTTTGTAACGCCACTCGCACTGTATGGATTCTTAAAATTTTGGCAGCATTGAATTTGTGAGGCAATTAGCTCTTATAGTGTATTCATTCCATGGTTACCTGAAAAATTGTTTGAGGGCCACTTTAACGCATTTTGTTCGGCAGGTGTCACGATTAAAACGAGTCCATTCGGCGATCATAGCGCGCTGGTCCGATCTACTGTTTGTGTGTTTGTGTGCGTGCGTGTGTATGTAACAAAACATATGAATGAGTATACAGTTAGCGGCTCCAGGGTGTACGAGGGGTCACATTTCGCTATCGCGTTCAACTCTTAAAGGCGAAGCTTAAGGGTCCCCCAATTTTTATTGGTATGTTTAGGTGGCCTAGACTCCAACAAGATTTATTTCTACCTCCTTGATAGCAACTGATTTTATGCAAAATGGTCACTTAGAACAAAATCTAGTGATTTTTGTGTACTAACTTTCGGTATCAACATCTAAGCTATTGTGGTGGAACTCGCTTCACGTAGGCACATTTGCATACAATGTATTCAGTATTGTTGATGTACTATCAACGTTTAGTGAAACCCGAAAATCGGCTAGCCTTCGGGATGGTATAGTGCACGCCGTCCACTTATCGCCATGGACAAACACGCATGTATGCGTAGTGCTGCCTAACAGGATGCGGGTGCCTATCAGTCGCGATAACTGGCCGGCATGCACTTTACCATAGCGAAAGTTTGCCGCTGTTCGGGTTTTATTTGACGCTGATAGTACACTGCGCAATATAAATATATCTCTGTATATCTCTCTCTCGTGTCAAAAGTGACTTGTGGTGTACCTTAAACATTTATGTATAATAGAAACGCCTGCGTCTCATGAGGACCTCGCGTTACTCTCGTCTGGCCGTTGTCACAGCTCCATGCGCAGGTGCTGCCACGCTAAGTCGGTTACGATGGGTGCTAGTTCGAATTCTTATATACTCGCGGGCAATTTTTCGTGGCAATGAAGGGAAAGCTACTTGAAATAGGCTAGTTAGGTGCGTGTTTCACTTTACCATAGAAAGTAACGGATGCGTGAAATGAGCGTTGCATTTCGAAGCAGACGTCGCTAAGTGTTCGGAGTAAGGGCAAAAGGCGCGATTTTTTATGCTTACAAGAAAGCTCGAAGTGGTGGGATATAAAGTAAAACAAATACAAACAAATATGTGATTGGTGTCTATGTCCTGCTTGAAAAATCTATATGTGGAAAATGAAGGAGCATTTTCTTTTTACATGTCACGCAGAAAACATGTACTATAATCATTACCTCTATGATACGTGCAATTTGGCTCTGTAGCCTTTGCTTTGCTGCCCAGGAAAGTTTTCCGCGCAAACAGCCACTCACACCGTGGCGCACTTTCCCCGTGTTCTTCGGTGCCACCAGCACCTCGTTAAGTGAAATGGGAGCTTCTTGAAGCCGCGTTTTGGAGGCACGGAGGTGTCGTAGGCCTACCAGACGTAAAAATAGGCTATGTTGTTAGCCCTAATAGAGGGTCTGCGCCACATTGTTGCTTCTTTCCCGCTCTTATACGCCGATGACTGGTGCCTGATCACGTGGTACGTGTGCTTCTTAGTAGCAGAGCTGTGTATAAGAACTGACAAGAGGCCAGAAGGTGCGATTACGTCCTAGTAGAAATAAAAATACCATACAATACAGTCACAGAGTCTAGCATTTTTTCACAGTGGGAGTAGGGTTTATATTTTTAAATCGTACCTAAAAGTAACAAAAGCCATCCTGTCGCGCTGCGCAGTGGTAGAGAATTGAATTTGGATAATGGAATATGGAGTCGATCGCTTACTTGTACGTAGTGGTGTATCCTGAGGCTGGCATGCACACCTGTCCTCAAAATTAGAGTATGTATATAATTCTAGCCTCTCTCAATGCTGCGCTGCTTACGATTTAATAGGAGTTACACGCCAAAAAGCGGCGCAGCAAAAAGGTCACTACTTCATATGAAAAAGTGAAGAGGAGCGAGGAGGAGATCGCCAACAGCTTCTCAGCGTCCTCGGTCTTCGCAACACTAGGTACCTCGATGCGTGCGCTGGCTGAGGCGCTTTACACAACTCGTGTGTAGCAGCCCCAATTTTCTAATTCATTAACTTATGCGAATGCCGTAACGACCATGTGGACGTGAATCTCACGCGCATCAGTGATATTTTGGTGAATGACAAGACCTTGAAATCCAAAGCCTTAAATCCAGCCATGCAATCTATCTGTCAGATCCGTCCCTCGGTGCACGCGACGCTGTTCGTGGGCCTGGCAGCAAGCGTGCTGATGGTGTTCTTTTGGCGGCACACCGTGGGCGAGCACAGCGTCGCCTTCATCGCGCTTGCCTTCTTACTCGCCTGCGTCGACTGCACGAGCTCAGTGCTCTACATGCCCTTCATGGCCCGCTATCCACCACGGTTTCTTTTCTGGTACGTATAAACAAACTAGGTGAACTCGACTTAACCAGTATGCTTGCATTCGATTATTTGTTTTTTGAGATGAAACTAGAGTTTCCAATAGATGGGCCGTTAACTTTACTATGAGAAAAGTGCTGAAGTTTGAAAACTATTGCTTTCCACATCTCGGTGTGCTTTCTTCTATCTATGATTAGTAATACGCTCAATTCAAACCTTACTTGCCTCGAGAATGAACACTGACGGTGCAGCAACCGGGGCGCATCGACGTCGCGGCAAGGACTCGCTTGCTCAGCGGCCTAGTATCGCCTTTTTCTACGCCCGCCATGTTCCCGCTGTTATGGTGGTAATAATGGCTCATTGTTGCGATGCAAATCTACTGAGGTAGAAAACGGCTGTTTACACTGCTGACGAAAGTTTTATGAGCTGCAGAAAGTTCCGATATTCTTATTTAGGCTCTCATCGGAGCAGGTGATTTACTGTGAAAGTGGTGGTGAAATACTGCAAGGAATTTGTTGTTGACACAGCCTACGCCAGCATACCGGCGCTAAAAGGCTTCACAATGCTGATTCCTTTTTGTTTACAAGTTGGCTTGCACTCCGCGATTAGAACATGTGGCCAGTAGAATTAAAAATAAAATTAGAATGCTTTCAAGTCAACTTATACATCGTGGTTTTTGTGCAGATTTTCCGGGTTACTTCACAAAGCTGCGCTATTTGTTAAAAGAGACGTTATATAAGTGTACGATGAAAAACATCCCCTTATATCCAGAATGTTCTACAAAATTATATAGCTACACACAAAACGTTCAGGGAAACGCTGAAATATTAGCGTACTTGCATTCCGTAAATATTTCCTCTAAAGAACTGGTCACAAGAATTATGTGGCAGTATAATCTTATTTGCGTGAACTGCTAGTTCGATGAAACACGGCATCACAAGCGGTAAGGCTCAATTCACAAGGTAGCACGATTGATATTCATTTTTGGCAAAGCTACCGATTGTAAGTTGCAATGAGCGTTGTGAATAGTTTTGATGGTACTCCCAGTGATGTGGCCCATGTAAAATTTAAACGATTTTTCGCCTCAATGAGTATGGGTCGGGTGTGGCACATCATATTTACATACAAGAAAATGAAGCTCGGGTGCAATAAAGTGCAATGAAAATTGGTTTGCGAGTGGGCTATCTAAGCGGGTACCTACGAGTATAAAATCGCCGTTCATTCGATGCTGGTTTCGCAATTAACATCAACTCGATTATTTCGGAGACGAAGCCTTTAAATTACTGCTAGGAAACATGAAATTGCCTGACGAGTGAGCTAGTACATAAGAAAAACAAATACAACAGCTGCGGTAGTATTCGCGACCAAGCGCTTTGGAGATTAGTAGTGCATGAAGGCAGACTACACAGGCAAAAAAAAAAAACCATCCGTGGCCAGATAGGCGCTTGTGTCTGATACGATTACTAACTTTCGGAAGTGGAAACAGTATATCTTCGAAAAAAAAACGCTCGGGACGAAGGCATTGCCAATGTGATCATGCTCGATGGAGGCGGAAATGTTGTAGGCCCGTGTGCTCAGATTTGGGCGCACGTTAAAGAACCCCAGGTGGTCAAAATTTCCGGAGCCCTCCACTACGGCATCTCTCATAATCATATGGTGGTTTTGGGACGTTAAACCCCACAAATCAATCAATGTGATTATGCTGTCTTTTGTGTAAAAACCATGACTGCAATACGGGACACGTTCTAAAATAACTTTGTTCCCTAGCACAGGTATGTTCTCTCTCTTCACTCACGTCCGAAGGCGGCTGCTGCGGTCGAGAATTGAACCCATTCTCTAGTTCAGCAGCGCGACAACACAAACATGATCGAAGTGTGTGCCGCGGAGCGCAGTAACTGTTGGTGATTGTCCTGATTGATTGATTAAAACTTTATTTTTGCCCTGAGATGACGCAGGGGAGACCCCGCGCCACCCGGCTAATCCCATGTTGGGACCGTCAAGCCGAGCTTGGCGGCCCGTTCACGGGCATTATGGACGGCCAGGGTTTGATCCTTAAGTTCCGGGCTGCGTAAGAGCACAGCCCACCTGTCCTCGCTGAGGGCGGGGGCCGATGGCTGCACATTCCCACAAGACATGATTGAATGTGGCTAACAGTCCACAAGCGGGGCAATCCGCACTTGGATACCGTTCAGGGTAGATGGCATGAAGAACCGCAGGGTTAGGATACGCACTGGATTGCAATAGTCTTAGGGTGACTGCCTGCGCCCTGCACAAGGCCGGGTGTGGGAGAGGGAATACCCTTCTTGACAGATGGAAGTGCTTTGTTATTTCGTTGAACGTAAGTAAGGGTTCCCAGCAAGGCAGGGGGACTGTGGAGGCGGCGCGGTCAGTCAGTCCTCGCGCGGCCTCGTGTGCGCCCTCGTTCGGGTTATAGGTAGAGCCCTCAGTCGATCCCAGGTGAGCGGGAAACCAAGTGAGAGAATGGGGCGTGATACTCTTGACGCTTTGGAGAATTCGGAGAGCCTGAAGCGCTACCATCTCGGTTTCGTAAGCTTTGATATTCATCTTGGAGTCGCTGTACATTGACTCTCTGCGACTATCTAGCATAGCCAGCGTGATCGCAACCTGTTCGGCTATCACGGGTTTCGGTGAGCGTACCTTGGCGGAGAAAGTGAGCCTGAAATGTGAGTCGACGATGGGAACAGCGAATGCCTCTTGTAGGACATAAGGCGCAGTATCCACAAAGCTTGCATCAGTGGGGTTGCTACGGACGTGCTCGAGCAGAGCTCTACCCCTTGCCCTACGTCGACCGACGTTGTGCGCAGGGTACATATTGCGGGGAATGGGGGTGATGCGCAGTTGAGACCTGATGTTTCTGGGAATCTGCATGAAGTCGGGGCACTGGTCAATAAAGTTGAGGCCCAAATCATCGAGTATCTTGCGGCCCGATTTGGTTCAGGAAAGCCTGAGCAGCTGTGAGCGCTCTTGCGCCTCGATTATCTCTTCGAGTGCATTATGAACACCGAGCTTCAAAAGGTTTTCAGTGTGAGTGCTTACAGGCAAGCTTAGAGCGAGCTTGAAGACCTTTCTTATGAGGGAATTGAGCTTACTTCTCTCTGCAACATGCCAATTATACACGGCCGCCGAGCACGAAAAGTGGCAGAGCACAAACGAATGTATGATGCGGATGAGATTGTCTTCCTTGATTCCGCGGTG
Organism: Rhipicephalus annulatus; assembly: GCA_013436015.1. Lineage (NCBI taxonomy): Eukaryota > Metazoa > Arthropoda > Arachnida > Ixodida > Ixodidae > Rhipicephalus > Rhipicephalus annulatus. The sequence goes on along the minus strand of WOVY01014866.1, from coordinate 127,180 downwards.
TCTGTTGGTGATCCTCCGGATGAGGCCGATAGTACTTTGCGTCTTGGTAGTGATCTGTCTCAGTGCAGCTCCATTAGCGCCGTTGGACTCGATATACATTCCCAATATTCGGAGCGAATCCACTCTGGGCACTGGGGCCCCGTCACTAGAGAAAAGCCATATTTCACTTTGACACGCAGGTTTCCAGTCACGGTGGCCACCGCCTCGGGGTCTTTTCTTGTAGATCAAAAGTTCAGATTTCGCTGGGGAGCACCTGAGACCAGTGGGAGGGAGGAAACGTTCGGTCACATCGATTGCGTGCTGCATGGCTTCCTTAACTTGACCATCGCTCCCGCCGGTGCACCAGATGGTTATATCATCCGCGTAGATGGTATGATTGATTCCTTGAATCTTCGCGAGTTCCCTGGAGAGCCCGATCATCACGATGTTAAATAGGGTTGGTGAAATAACTGAGCCTTCAGGCGTGCCGCGTGAACCGAGGTTGATCTCTCGTGAGAAGTACCCTTCGATCTTGAGCTTGGTAGTTCTCTGGTAAAGAAGGGATCTCACGAAGTCGTAGACCCTCTTCCCTAGCCCTAGGCTGGCAATAGACTGCAGAATGCATTCGTGAGAAACGTTGTCGAAAGCCTTCTCCAGGTCTAATCCAAGGATGGCTCTGGTATCTCCTGTGCTCCGGTCGATGATCTGATGCTTTATCAGCTTCATGGAATCCTGTGTCGAGAGGCCAGCTCTGAAACCAATCATATTGTTACGTAAGAAAATGACACGAGGTGTGTCTATTTAAAATCTATAATCAAAATGATGCGTATGGCGTCGACTAAGATGGAAGCAGCACGCGCAACCGACAGACCACTTCCTCGTTGTCGTCTTTTCATCGCTGATACGTCAGCTACGTAGCATTACCCCCCGGCGGTAAAAGCGCCGTCTCGGTGCATATTAACTACGGTCTTCAGTAGGCAGGTGGTAAGGTTTTAGCCTGCTGACGTGCACAACATCACTGGGTGTGGTTGCAGGCAGGCTTGTGGTCTCAGATGCAGGAATGATCTCATAGGTGACGTCGGTTACCTGGCGGATGATACGGTAAGGACCCATGTAGCGAGACAATACCTTCTCTGATAAGCCAACCCGACGAACTGGGCACCACAGGAGAACAAGAGAACCGGGTGAGAAGTGAACGTCAGCATGCCGGCTGTCGTAGATGGCTTTCTGGGTGGCTTGCGAAGCCGAAAGTCTAGAGCGGGCGATCTGACGTGCGTGGTCGGCGCGAGCAATAGCGTCGCGTGCATATTCGGTTGACGGCGTTGTAATGGTTGGAAGTAAGGTGTCGAGTGGTAACGTCGGATCACGGCCATAAAGCAAATAAAAGGGTGAATAACCAGTGGTGTCGTGGCGCGAAGAATTGTACGCGAAGGTCACGTGAGGTAGCGCCAGGTCCCAGTCATGGTGGTCGGAGGACACATACATTGCGAGCATGTCCGTTAGGGTCCGATTTAGCCGTTCGGTAAGGCCATTTGTTTGGGGATGGTAGGAAGTGGTCAGCTTGTGGTACGTCGAGGAAGAGCGCAGAAGATCGTCGATCACACGGGACAAAAATGCGCGGCCACGATCTGTGAGTAATTGGCGAGGAGCGCCATGCTGTAGGATGACGTCGTGGAGCAAAAAGTCCGCAACGTCAGTAGCGGTGCTGGTGGGGAGCGCTCGAGTGATGGCATACCTAGTCGCGTAGTCTATAGCAACAGCGACCCACTTGTTGCCCGATTTCGACTCGGGAAAAGGACCGAGAAGATCTATACCAACACGGAAGAAAGGTTCGGTTGGGATGGAGATTGGCTGAAGAAGTCCAGCCGGGGGCGCAGTAGGTCGCTTCCTACGTTGGCATTTATCGCAGGAGGACACGTAACGGCGAACGGACCGGGCGAGACCGCGCCAAAAGAAGCGGCGACGCACGCGGTCGTACGTCCGAGATACACCCAGATGACCAGCAGTTGGTTTATCGTGAAGCTCGTGCAGCACGGTTGAACGCAAATTTTTCGGCACGACAAGAAGGAGCTCAGGGCCATCTGGCTGGAGGCTACGACGGTACAGCGTGCCATTCAGGAGGACGTACATGCGAAGTGACGTGTCGTTCGGAGCAGATTCGAGACGGTCAATCAGTTGTCGCAGAGAAGCATCACGACGTTGTTCATCACCAATCTGAAGAAACTTGGACATTGACGTGACGCTGAGGCTAGGCTCGATGTCTGGTTCGTCGGGCTGATCATCAGGGTAGCGGGATAAGCAATCGGCGTCCAGATGGAGACGTCCAGACTTATAAGCAACCGAGTAGGAATACTCCTGTAGGCGTAATGCCCAACGACCAAGTCGTCCAGTGGGGTCCTTCAGAGAAGAAAGCCAACACAGCGCGTGGTGATCTGTGATGACACGGAAAGGGCGGCCATACAAGTAAGGACGGAATTTCGAAACCGCCCAAACAAGAGCGAGACATTCCCGTTCTGTTATAGAATAATTGCGTTCAGACTTAGAAAGCAGACGGCTCGCGTACGCGATTACACGGTCGTTGCCCCGCTGAATTTGCGCCAAAACTGCACCAATTCCGTGACCACTCGCGTCTGTTTGCACTTCTGTGGGAGCATCGGGGTCGAAATGTGCAAGAATAGGAGGTGTCGTTAGAGCGGTGATTAGCTGAGAGAAGGCGTCAGCTTGAGGAGGGCCCCAAGAAAATGGGACGTCTTGTTTGAGAAGGTCAGTGAGTGGCCGTGCGAGTGCCGCAAAGTTTTTCACGAACCGGCGAAAGTAGGAACAGAGGCCCACAAAACTGCGAACATCATGGACAGAGCGTGGGACTGGGAAGTTTGTTACAGCGCGTACTTTCGCCGGGTCTGGCCGTACGCCAGCAGCGTCAACAAGGTGACCCAATACGGTAATCTGACGAAGACCGAAGTGGCACTTGGAGGAATTGAGCTGCAGGCCGGCCCGTCGAAATATGGATAGAATGGTCGAAAGGCGTTCAAGGTGGGTTGCAAAGGTAGGTGAGAAAATGATCACGTCGTCCAGGTAACACAAACATGTCGACCATTTAAATCCTTGTAGGAGCGTGTCCATCATTCTCTCGAAGGTCGCTGGAGCGTTGCAGAGCCCGAACGGCATGACCTTGAATTGGTAAAGGCCGTCAGGGGTAACGAAGGCGGTCTTTTCTCGGTCCATGTCATCTACAGCAATTTGCCAGTAGCCAGATCGGAGGTCGAGAGATGAAAAGAAGGTGGCGCCATGGAGGCAATCAAGGGCATCGTCAATGCGTGGTAGAGGGTACACGTCTTTTTTGGTGATTTTGTTGAGGTGGCGATAATCAACGCAGAAACGCCATGAGCCGTCTTTCTTTTTTACTAATACCACGGGAGATGCCCAAGGGCTCGTTGATGGTTCGATTACGTTTTTCGTAAGCATTTTGGCCACTTCTTTCTGAATCACTTCTCGCTCAGATGCTGACACGCGGTACGGCCGACTGTGAATGGGCGCAGAGTCACCAGTGTTGATTCGGTGAGTGACAATTTTAGTCTGGCCCAAAGGACGATCGTCGGTGTCAAAAATGTCACTGTATGAGGCCAAAACTTGGCAGAGAGCGTCGGCCTGGTGAGGCGACAGCTCCGATCCAATCATATTTCGAAACATACCATCGTCTGAGCTGGGTGACCGTGAGACTGCGCTTCGGTCAGGAGCAGATACAGCGACAACACTGACATCGTCCTCTGTTATGGCAGTTAGCTGGGCTAGAGACATCTGGCAGGGCAACACTTGAGGGGTGAAACCAAAGTTAAGGAGCGGAAGTAACACACAGTTATCCGCTATGGTCGCGATGGTATAGGGCACAGTAACACTGCGCGTCAGCCGAACGTCAGTAATTGGCGTAACGATATAATCACCGTCAGGAACGGGAGGGGTCGATGACAAAGACACGTACGTGACGGCTCGAGGTGGCAGGCGAACGAAAGTGGTTGGGCTCAAGCGGCTGGTGGGCTTTGCAGAGTAGTCGGCAAAGATTGGTAGATCAAGGCTGAGGGTACCAGACGAACAATCAATTAAGGCCGAGTGTGCCGAAAGGAAATCAAGGCCAAGTATGAGGTCATGAGGGCAGGAGGCTAGCACGGCAAAAAGGACCACGGCGTGACGACCGGCAATGCTGACACGAGCAGTGCACATTCCGATTACTTGTACAGTACCGCCATCGGCAACACGTATTACCTGCGTCGTAGATGGCGTCATAATCTTTTGTAAGCGGCAGCGTAGAGAAGCGCTCATAATAGACAGGTGCGCACCTGTATCAATGAGGGCGGTCACAGGAACATGGTCGACTTGTACTTCAAGCAGGCTATGGTGCGTGGGAAGCGTCAGTAGAGGATTTTCGGTCGTCATTGGTATTGCAGCTTCACCTCTATAAGCTGCAATATCTAGTTTTCCTGCTGCGGTCGTCCAGAGAAGCTCGGCGAGGAAAAGCGCCGAGGTGGCGGAGAGCGGGATTGGCGACGTAGCGGCGACGGGGAGCGAGAGCTGCGGCGACCGGACGAAGGGGCGTCAGGGTAGCGGCGACCGGGCAAAGGGGCGTCAGTGGAAGGTTCGTAAGATGACGACGAATAGAAATTAAAGGGTGTGGCGTCTGAACGTCGAGGGCTCGTCGGATGCATGAGCGCCGAGGTAGAGAAAGTCTGACGTGGTTGGTTTGGCCAACGGCGGCGGCAATAGCGAGAAACGTGCCCAGGCTGGTGGCAGGAAAAACAAATAGGCCGGTCGTCGGGTGTTCGCCATTCCGAAGGGTTACGGTAGGGCATTGTTCGAGGTGAACGGCGAGCGTGTCCTCGGGAGTAGGACGGGACTTCAGGGCGAGTCAGGGGACATGCTGAGGGAAGTCCGAGGTTCGCAAACTCCTGCCTCACCACAGCTTGTATTAACGCCACTGACGGCTGTTGTTGGTCAGAGGCGAGCGTTGCGAAAACGGGTGGCTGAAGAGGAGCCGGACAGGCGGCTTCGATTTCCCGACGAACAATACGTGTGACGTTGTCATACGTGGGGGACTGGCGGGCGGCTTCACACGATGAGGTTGCGGCCGTGTTGGGCAGCCGGGTGAATCGCTGAGTAATACGGCGGCTCTTAGCTTCTTCGAACCGCCGGCACTCTTTAATGATGGCGTCGACGGTGGCAACGTTGTGTTAAACTAGTAGATTAAATGCGTCGTCTGCTATGCCTTTCAGCACATGGGCCACTTTCTCCAACTCACTCATGTGCTCGTCAATCTGGCGGCATAGGGCGATGACGTCGTGAATGTACGCGACGTAGGACTCCGTCGACGTCTGTGCACGGGCCGCCAGTTGATTCCGCGCTGCGATCTGCCGCCCAATGGTGTCGCCAAATGGTGTCGCCAAAAAGGTCGCGGATCTTCTCTTTAAAGGAATCCCAGCTCGTAATCTCCGCTTCGTGCGTCTCGAACCACACGCGCGGTGGGCCATCGAGGTAAAAAAGCACATTGGCAAGCATAAGAGTCGGATCCCACCTATAGCTTGCGCTGACCCGTTCGTACCGGTTGATCCATTTGTCGACGTCAACGCCATCCTGACCGGAAAATACACCGGGATCACGAGCAGGAGGTAGAACGACGTATGTAGAAGTCACGGTAGGGGCAGGTGGCGAAGACGATGGTTGTTCAACCTGTGACATGGCTGGACCTATGATGATGCGGCCGTTGCGGAGCTTCGTGATGAAGACGGGGAAGAACCCAGCACGTCCACCACAAAGATGTTACGTAAGAAAATGACACGAGGTGTGTCTATTTAAAATCTATATTCAAAATGATGCGTATGGCGTCGACTAAGATGGAAGCAGCACGCGCAACCGACAGACCACTTCCTCGTTGTCGTCTTTTCATCGCTGATACGTCAGCTACGTAGCAATATTGTGGGTGTACATGTAATTGGTCTCGAGGTGCACCTTGAGTCGGTTCGTCCCGCCGCGGTGGTCTAGTGGCTAAGGTACTCGGCTGCTGACCCGCAGGTCGCGGGTTCGAATCCCGGCTGCGGCGGCTGCATTTCCGATGGAAACGGGAATGTTGTAGGCCCGTGTACTCAGATTTGGGTGCACGTTAAAGAACCCCAGGTGGTCGAAATTTCCGGCGCCCTCCACTACGGCGTCTTTCATAATCATCAGTGGTTTTGGGACGTTAAACCCCACATATCAATCAATCAATCACCTTGAGTCGGTTCAGAAGGGCGTGCTCTGTGACCTTACCGACACAGGAAGTTAAGGAAATCGGTCTTAGATTATCTATTCCTTGTGCTTTACCAGGTTTCCGGATTAGAACTGTGTAGGCCGTCTTCCATTGTGCGGGAACCTCCCCACTGCGCCACACCTCATTAATATTTTCCGTAAGGAATTCGATGGAGTCATCATCAAGGTTCTTGAGCATCTTATTGGTTATGCCATCAGGGCCAGGGGCGGATTTGGCATTCATGGAAAAGAGAGCCTACCGTATCTCGGCCACAGTATAGTCCTGGTCTAACACAGGCACGTCGCACCCCACGTGGTCCGCAAACTGTGTGGGTGCAGAGCTATCCGCGACTCGCAGATACCTGTCTATAAGCTTCTTGACAACCAATTCGCACGGGGTAGAGTCAGTAGCAAGATGGATGGCTCGCGCGAGGGATCGCCCCTGACTGGACCTGGTGCTGCCCTGATTGAGAAGGTGTTTGAGAAGACCCCAGCTCTTCCAAGATCTAGCTGACCCTCGATGCTCCCACAGAGCTCATGCCATTGTTGTTTACACAAAGTTTTGCAGTGCTCCTCGATCGCCCTGTTAACCTCGGAAACCTTCTTGCGGAGCCTCCTGTTATGCTTCTGTCCCTTCCACCTCGGGAGTAGGGCTTGCTTGGCTTCTAGTAGGTGTGCCAACCTGCTGTACATGTTTTCAACATCGAGGTCAGTGACGACCTCCTTGGTCGCTGCCGTGGCGTCATCTCTGATTCCTTCGTACCTTCCTTCGAAGTCTGTCCCAGCCGTCGGTGCTCTCTCAGCTCTGACTTCGCGAAAAACGTCTCAGTCAACCACCTTGAATTTTTTCGTCCTAAAGCGGGCAATCGCGAAGGATACCTCGATGATGTAGTGGTCACCTCCGAGGTCTAGAGCCGTGTTGACCCATTTGACCACATCTATATTCTTCACAAAATTTAGGTCGGGGGTGGTATCAAGACATATGAAGTTACCTCTCCTAGAGGGGAAATCCTTGTCAGTTATAAGCGTCAAGTCGACTTCTGTCGCAGTCTGCCATAGCTCGCGTCCTTGGGGTATCATACGTGTATCCCGACACGCTGTGTGGGGCGTTGAAATCTTCTACGACTACAAGGGGGTAACTACTGGCCATGCTCACAGCCCTTTTGAGGAGAGAGTTTGCTATCGCCCTGCGATAACTGGGACTGCAGTATACGTTGAGAATAAAAAGGCTATTTTTTCAAAGACCCTTCTTGGCTGAGTTCATTATAATTTCCGTCATTACGTACTCAATGCCATCGGCAACTGCACCGAGGTCACGCGATAGATAATTGTACCTTTTGCTTGTAAGTATGGCAACTCCCCTATTTCCTGAATGTGATGACGCTACTAGGTAACCCGGGAGTTTGATGGGGGTGCCGGACGCAACTTCCCAAACAGCGATGATTTGGGGCTTAACATCGAGAGTTCTTAAATATTGCTGTAGAATGAGCTTTTTGTGAGTAAACTCGCCAGAGTTTCATTGCAAGATTGTGAAGTTTTCCTCCACACTATTTATGTTTAGGCTGAGGGGGTGGTCGAGCAGCTATAGCGGCCCGGAGGATCACGCCCTCAGTCGGTGGTGCTAGTACTTTGCGTTGTGCTGGGACCTGCAAAGGAGTCGGACCGGGGTCTGTCCTCGCGTCGACCTCTTCTAACTTGCTTATGCGTTCACTCAGTGCTCCTAATCCTATCTTGGGGTGCGCCATGGCATCTTGAATTTTCGCTAAGGTAGCCTGCATGTGATTGTCCTGAACAAAACTTTTTCGTCGTTTTAATAGGGCCATTATCGATGGTGTTTGTATCATCCTCCTAAAGCTGGAGTGAAGCGAAAAGCAATCGCCAACAGCAGAACAGCGTACCATGTGAGCACATGTTATGCAGTTGAGCCACGATAGGCGTCAAAGCATCCTCGCCCTGGCGTCATCTATGCATGCAACCAGGCGGCGCCACTGCAACTTCTCGGTGCCAATAGTGTTTTGACCGCCGGCATATTTATTAGTCCTGCTCGGTGGCGATATTTTGCGGCGATTCAGCTTGCCATTTTAACTATATGGCTTAGTTCTTACCAGCAGCAAAACACAGCTCCACTGGCTGGATTTTACTGCAGTTCCGACAGGATGTGAGGGGGCCATGAGAGGCACACCTGCCCCTCTACTGTACTGCACGTTTAAGGTTTCAAATTCGGAAGAGGGGTAAGGTAGGTATGTGGGTGAGGAGAAAGATATAGACGGTTTGGAAAGTAGTAACGAATAGTAATATGTTGTTTGGCGGAAGAATCAGGTGGGGTGTGGTAGAGTGGATGGAAGAGGGTTGAATAGTATGGAGTAAGAAATAAATTGTGAAAGATGATGTGAGTGCCACCAGAAAAATAGATTCCGGTGTCCGGGCCAACATATCAACGAGAATTTATTAAACTTTCTTTAAAATTGCTGAATTGTTAAGTAAAAGAGACGACAGGCGTGAGCGATTTGTGACGAGGTCATTTTCAAGTACATGGAAGCACTCAAAACACAATCAATTGTCTCTCAGCGATAGCACTCGTATCGTTCACCTTAAGGAGTCTTAAGAATACGGACCAGTCAGTGGGTTGTCACAACACTGCTTCATCGTTTACAAAGGAGGCGATATGGGCTTGCAAGTCGTCAGTTATTGTCCTTGAAGGGCAATATTGGTGCGCTGCAAGTAAACTAAGTGAAGACTGCTTTTTTTCTCATTACTGCAATAGCAACTATATGAACACTCTTGGCTGGATTTTGCAGCTGGCGTCAACGTCGGCGTCGATGTCATGCACTGCATATGTATACGTTCCTATATATGTAAAAACGCAAGAAAGAAAAACAGAATAGAAACACTCTGGCGCACGGAATCGAACGTGGTACCTCTGCGTCGTGAGAGCGAGGCGTTAACCACTGAGCCACCCCAAATAACGTTCCAAACCGCTCAAACGGCAAGCTATTTGTATCTACCACTTACCATTTCTGTGTTTTCGGCATTACCAGAAAGATGGCGCAATGAGCGCACGTCGCCACATCGCCCAGCAGCGCCCGCTCTGATCTCCTACGCGTAGTTTGCCCGGCTTAGAGAAGGGGAGCTACGCTCCTCACGCGCCCTTATCTTGCGGTTGCGAGGAGGGGAGGAATCATACGTTTCCGCTGGCCTCAGCCTTTACGTGGACCGACTCTGCTGTGGTTACCGGGCGCACAAAAGTCACTGCAATCATTAGTCTCCGTTCGCGAAAAGCACGAACTTTTCAGACTCAGTGAAGTAACAAATAAGACGCTCATTCGTGTGCATCCGTACCTGTGAGTACGTTTCGTGCGTATATTGTGCGCGAGAAACGCGGGGCACGTTTTGATCTGCTTTTCGTACTGCGCGTGACCTGTCAAACTGGATCTATCGCGTTCAACGCTTCGCGTTTGCGGCAAAGCTGTGACTTTTTGTATTTCACAAAAAATAAGAAAGCATGCGCGTTATAGCCGGCTATCCCAAGACCATGACAGTAATGTACAAGATAAACAAATAAACAAAAACTTATCAACGATAAAAAAACTAATCACTCGCACTATGTACATACTATATTCACTATAGGGCTTATAGTGCATGAATGAGCACAGTATGTACAGCATAGTTCAGTTGATGTATCGGGATCACATTTCGGATAGAGTCCTTACAACTAGTGGTAAGGTATATATGAACTCAAGGCAGATTTCTTTCCAGTAAAAAGTCACGGAGGGCGCTCACTGCACGACTTTACTTATCCGATTGTGGACATGGTCCAAGTATTTTCCAATCGTAAATAGTCAAATGTTGAATAGCTTCACGCGATCACTCAGTTTGGCACGTTGTTCGGTCATCATATAGCGGTCAATCTATAATATGCTCCTCTGACGCGTCGACATTATCACAGTGGTCGCAGTGTGGGGACGTTTTTTTTTTTCTTTTTATGCGGCATAAAGGGTGAGATGTGTTTGCAACATCTAATCGTAGGTGCTGCAGTAGTGTGTCCAATGGTCTATTGATGATGAAGTACGTGCAGTGCAAATTCAAGACGGCGATACTAAAGAAGAGACACAGACAAGTGCTGACAAGCAACTGAATTTTTACCAACAAGAAATGAATAAAGTTTCAGTCAACTAATGTCTATCGATCTTTTGATTAGGTGAAAATCAGATAGACAAATTTATTTGATAAAGGAGTGAAGACGTTGCACTTTTGTCAAACTAAGCGTCTTTGCATAGTTTGTGGCACAGTTCAACCTTCTTGCTTTCTGAGAAATAAACGGGTGCTGGCGTCAAGTGAGCTTCTTGTGTTCTGCAGTGGCTAATTTGCCAGCAATTTCGCTTCGTATGACTCCTACGTGACTTAGAAGCCACTGAAAAAATGATCTTGTGGCCATTCAGGTAACCGATGGTAATTGTTTCTAGTGTTTCATATATATATATATATATATCAACATAAAAATTCTTAATCGTTTGCGGTGCAGCGCTCCTTAGGAGTCACTACCCAGCTTTCCCTTTGCGGGCTTTCAAAAATAAATTTTGAAGCTTGTGGTATTGCAACGAGCTCCGATGCTGTAGACGATGTCTTTCGAGAAAGTCGGAAAGCTTTTTCCCTTTTATGTGCTGTTATATGAAAAGCCGCCGCCAAGCTTTCGTTCATTGTGAAGCCATGCGTGAAAATAATTGTGAAATGGTCTCGATAATTCTGCATTTGTTGAAGCGTTAGAAATTTTGCTTCAAAGTAATGTATCGAGAATTTTTCTCTCTATCCTTTTGATGTCCAAAGGGACTGGAGGTGATGCAAGCTGCCAAGAAGTCAAATTTATGTCTGGAAGCAGCGAGCATTGTTCTTGTTGAAGTGCCACCTCATAAGCTCGCAAGGCGTCACCAATTCACCCGTTTCTTTCAATAAGTTTTTCACGAGCGGACGGATTCCTCCGCTTAGCCCTTGCCATGAGCCGAGGAAGTGGCAGCAGAGTTCTTGAATGCAAAGAACTCTAATGGGCAGTTCTCTTGCTTCTGCGATTACGAGGCCACTGTGATCTGAATGTGGTAAGCTCAGCAAATAAGGAGAGTATGGGCTACGATTTTGTTCAGTTTACGTTCATTTGTCTGAGACATACTTTCCTACACTGGTAATGTTTATGCAATGATTTGTTGAACAAGGGCTCTATAAACATTCAGAAGAGATTATAATGTGCCACCCGGTTTGGTTCTTGTAATACATTGCAGAACATTCAGTGTCTGGTGGACACGTTCTTTACTGTTGCAAAAGTGAGGTTCTCAGGTTCACATGCGGTCAAATGTTATGCTAAAGAAACTATGCTTGCGCACAACTGGTACTACAGTCGGGTTGACCGAGAGGCTGAGCTGGTCGTGACGTCTTCTGGTAAAAGGTGACATAGAAGATTTCTCTGCTGAAATGCCCATGCTGCATTCTGTCAATATGCGCACCACCCCGTTATTTCTATGCTTTCCTGAAGCAGATCCTCCACTTACCGGCATTTGTGTCCTGACGACCCGAGGCAGATATCGTCTGCGTAGACTGAAATATGTACCTATACTGGTAAGAGAGTTGGCAGTTGGTGAATTTTCATGGTAAATAGTATAGGGGTTAATACGCTTCCTGAGGTTCCCCTGTTTTCAGGCTTCGTGGCGTGCGGCTGCCTGTGCTCAACGCCATGAATTCAGTTCAACCAGTGAGAAAATCAAAATCCAACAAAGCAGGCGTCTCTTCATTTTTAGGCTTTATAGCCCGTACAAAAAATATGTGCGGCTGACTGTGTCACCGGCATGCCTAATATCTAGGAAAGCAGCAACAGTTTTTTCAATGTTTTCTCGTGCTCCACATGAGTTACAAAGTTTAAAACAAAGTCTAAAGCACTGTGACGGGGACAAAAACCTGACAATTGGCCAGGTGTCTTCTGTCTACCACTGCAGTCACTGTTGCACTATTTTCTTTATGAGTTTGCTAATGCAGTTGATTAAGCTTACTGGTCGAAAATATGACAGCTCACTGGCGGGTTTACCGCGTTTAAGAATTGGAACGACTTTTGCCACCTTCCTGAAAAGTGGCACCATCGCACTTTCCCAGCTTTAGTATATATTCCAAAGAGCGCCGTACTTCCAGAAGGTCTGAGGTTACACAAAATGCTGTAAGTGACATCATCTGGGCCTGGGAATGTTTTTTTGCCAGACGTTACGTAAGGCAGGCTGCAGTCCAGCTAGGCATAATTTGACGTCTAGGGATGAGTGCTTTTTCGTAAATGCCTCTCTTATTAGTCGCTTTAAAGCATGCTCTTTTGAAATGAACAGGTCTGTGGACACTGATTCTGCTGGTTGCGTTAACAAAGCGCAAAATTATTCAGCCATGCTCTGTTCCGTAGCATTTGTTTCCAACACTAATGCCCGGAAAGGATGAGTGTAAGTTACTAGAGATTTCAGTGAGCGAAATTATTGTCATAATTTTGAGGCCCAAGACTTAGAGCTTAAAAACTCACAAAACTGTCTCTATTTCTTTTGTGAAAGCTTCCAGAGCTTTGTGCGCATCACTGGAAAAAAGTTTTGTGCTTCTCTATAATCATCCACGCTGCCTGTACGACAATATCGGCTCTCGGCTAATCGAAGAGTCGCGCGAACTTGTTGGTATCCAGCGTTCATGCTTGAGTGTTCTGCTGGAATCGGAAGTATTTTGCAGCTAAATTTTATGTTGGTGAATAGCAGGCTAATAAACACTTCCGCGTTGGCACTGTTCTGTAAAGCACTTGTATTTAAGCACCTGAATAAGAGCCAATTCACGATACGTGCACATATACTCTTTCTGGAGTTACCAAACTTCATGATTGGGTAGTCTATTTATACTGGCCGATGGTCCTTACCATGTGACTCAATGTCCACTGTCCGTTGAAATTTAGCTGCACTACATGAGGAGCAAAGTGGCACGTCTAAACATTCACTATAAGATGGTCCAGAAAAAATGTGGACGATCCATCAATTACGGTGCAGAGATTGTAACGATTCTTATTGCCATCAGTTTTCCGCGAGAATCACAATACGTTCCACCCCAGAGAGTTTGGTGAGCATTGATATCACCGCACACTATCATCCGCCCCGACAACAATGTTAAAAGGTGGCCCAAGTCAGTATAAAACCGGCTTTCTTGGTACAATATAGACACTCACATGTGGATTTCACACTTCCCAAACTGAACCTCGCATGAAACATACTCCGGAACATCTGTTCTAGATACATCTGATAGGCAGCAAGGTAAATCTTTGCGTACACATAGAATTGCTCGGCTAAGTTTGTTGTTAGGGCGACAAGATCAGTGCACAACATTGTTTAAAGTTCTAAAGTTTGAATCGGCGCGGGCTTGTGATATGGCTAGAATGGAAAATTTTCGCCCGTAAACTAGCCTGCGGAAGTCTCGAAATTTCCCCCCGCAGGTTATCAACTTATTAGCATTCCATTAGAATATCGCGACATTTTTGAAGCGACTATTCATATTTACCAGCACCGGTGTAAGCAATGTTATTGGTCCTAGAAGTGGTTCAATAAAAAGCAGAATCTCAACCTCTGGTAACGATTTAAATCACCATATTGTAGCGATGCTGACGCCGACAGGTTAAAAAACAAGCGTCTTTATTAGGGCGAACTTGTGCCCACGATTCTAAAAACTATGGTCGTCAAGTTCGAGTAGCCGAGTGGCACAGATCCCACTATCTTCCTCTTCCTCGTTGTTGCAACGAACGAACGCGTGGCGCATGCCAGCCGAGCCGGGTCTTGCTGGTGCTGGTGCCACGATGATTGTGGCGGGCTACTTGAATGTGGTAAACCTGTCGCAGCATTGCCCCCCTCCTCAGACGCATCGTCCCGATGCTTAAGACAATGAAAAGATACACGCGCACTCTCACTCGTTTTTCGACGATCTGTCATGATAGGGCTTCATGCGGACTACGTGGACCACTTCCGTGGAATTTCGGCGTCTTGAACTCACGTGTCCAGCGGATCTAACTTCATAAGTGACGTTGCTGATACGGTTGAGTACTTCATAAGGGCCGAAGTATCGACAAAGAAGCTTTTCAGAGAGTCCGCGGCGGCGCACTGGTATCCATATCCACACTTTGTCACCGGGATGATAAAGTGTGTCACTGCGTCGCTTGTTGTAGCGACTAGAATCGACGTGCTGTTGGTGGCGTATTCGGTATCTTGCCATTTGCCGTGCTTCTTCGGCTCTTTGCAAGAAGTCATCTAAGTCAGCTGGATAGCTGCTTTTGTCCTGTAGTGGTAACATGGCATCAAGCGGGGTGGTCACTCTTCGGCCGAATACTAGTTCGAAAGGGGCAACGGGGGTTGTTTCTTGAACGGCTGTATTATATGTGAATGTTACGTAGGGTAATATTTCATCCCACTGTTTATGTTCAACATCAACATACATTGAAAGCATGTCGGTCAGAGTTCTGTTGAGGCGTTCGGTTAAGGCATTTGATTGAGGGTGATACGCCGTTGTTCTTCTGTGATCGGTATTTGTCATGCGCATCAGGCATTGCATTAGGTCTGCAGTAAATGCGGTGCCCCAATCCGTAATAACGACGATGGGCGCACCATGCCTGAGCACTATGTTGTTCACAAAGAACTTGGCGACTTCGGCAGCTGTCGCACTGTATAGAGAGTCAGTTTCAGCATAACGGGTGAGATAGTCTGTGGCTACGACTATCCATTTCTTGCCTGCACACGATGTCGGCAAAGGTCCTAGGAAGTCCATGCCGACTTGTTGGAATGGAGCATCTGGAGGGTCTATTGGCTGGAGAAGGCCGGCTGGTTTTACGGGTGGAGTTTTGCGCCGTTGACATTGACGACAAGTTTTCACGTAGCGCTGCACTGATGCGAGCAACTTAGGCCAATAGTATTTCAGGCGAATCCTGGCGAAAGTTCGGCTCACACCCATGTGTCCAGATGTTGGCTCGTCGTGGCATGCGTGCAGAATTTCCTCTCGCATGGCTGTGGGCACGACTAGTAAAAACATTTCACCATTAGGTTCGAAGTTCCTCCTGTAAAGGACACTTCCTCGAAGGCAGAACGCGGAGAGCCCTCTGGAGAATATGCGAGGGACTTGAACGTCGAGACCCTGCAGGTGTTGTATGAGTGCCAGCAAATCCGGGTCATCTCGTTGTAGTTGAGCAATTTTGGATGTGTCGACAACGCCTAGAAACGGGAAGTCTTCCTCTTCAGGTACACTTGGATCGACGGGAGAGCGTGACAGGCAGTCGGCATCGCTGTGTTTCCTTCCAGATTTGTACACGACCGTAATATCATACTCCTGCAGCCTAAGGCTCCATCTTGCTAGTCGACCTGACGGGTCCTTGAGATTTGCCAGCCAGCATAGAGCATGGTGGTCACTGACAGCTCTGAATGGTCTACCATAAAGGTAGGGTCGAAACTTGTTTATGGCCCAGATGACTGCGAGGCACTCTTTTTCAGTTGCAGAGTAGTTTGCCTCAGCTTTTGATAGTTTGCGGCTGGCATAGGCTAACACTTTCTCTTGACCATTTTGCCACTGGACAAGGATGGCGCCGAGGCCGACATTGCTGGCATCGGTATGGACTTCAGTGTCGGCTGTCTCATCAAAATGGGCAAGTATTGGTGAACCCTGTAGTCGTTTCCTTAATTCGTCAAAAGCTTTCTGTTGTTCGCTTTCCCACGTGAAGGGCACGTCGTCTTTTGTCAGTTTTGTAAGAGGTTCCGCAATCTGTGAGAAGTTTTCCACAAATCGCCTATAATAGGCACATAAACCCAAAAATCGACGCACTGACTTTTTGTCTCTGGGTGTAGGGAACCTGTGAACAGCGGCTGTCTTTTCGGGATCGGGACGAACACCATCGGAACTAATGACATGTCCAAGGAATCGCAGCTCTTCGAAGCCGAAGTGGCATTTTTCGGGTTTGATTGTCAATTTCGCTGACCGGATGGCTTCCAATACTGTGCGTAGTCGCTCTAGATGTTTGTCGAACGTTGCAGAGAATACCACTACGTCATCCAAATACACTAGGCATGACTGCCATTTCAATCCGGCGAGGACAGTGTCCATCATTCGCTGGAACGTCGCTGGTGCGGAACAGAGGCCGAATGGAAGCGCTTTGAATTCGTAGAGGCCATCTGGTGTTACGAATGCCGTTTTTTCACGGTCCCGCTCGTCGACCTCTATTTGCCAATATCCGCTTTTCAGATCTAAGGAGGAGAAAAACTTTGCGGATCGCAACCGATCTAGTGTATCGTCGATACGTGGCAAGGGGTAGACATCTCGTTTAGTTACACTGTTCAGTTTTCTGTAGTCGACGCAGAATCTAAGTGTGTTGTCTTTCTTCTTAACGAGCACTACGGGAGACGCCCAAGGACTATTCGAAGGCTGGATGACATCATCAGAAAGCATCTCTTCCACTTGCTTCTTGATAATTTCTCGTTCTTTCTGTGACACCCGATATGGATGCTGGCATATAGGCCTCGTGTCGTCTTGCGTTATAATTCTGTGTTTTGTGATTGACGTGCGCTGGACCTTCGACGTACTTGAAAAGCAATCAGAGAATTCTTTTACCAAGGCGTAAATCTGTTTCTTCTGACTGTCCGGAAGGCTCTGATTGACAGTCACGGATGTGTCGATGTTGCAGGCCACTGGTCGAGTGGTTGATGTCGTTAAGCTGCATAGTTCAGTCGCCATACAGAAGTCGTGTAAATAGGCGATAGCCGTGCCTTGAGCGATGTGTTGAAGCTCATTGGAGAAATTTGTGAGTTCGACATCTGCACGGCCATTCGTCAAGTGAACAAGACCCCTGGCTACGCAGACACCTTTGTTCAAAAATAGTCCTACATTTGTATCCGCTATGCCTTCGCGGTTGTACAATGCATCATTTTCTACGAGCACCATTATACTGCAGCGTGGCGGCACAGTTACGTCATCATGAACAACGCGTAGAGCAGTTAGGCGTCGTTCCTCAGATTCCTCCACAGGTATAGCTCGTTCAGTCGAAAACGACACGCTGGACCTACGCAGGTTAACTACGGCGCCATTAGCTCGCAAAAAATCCATTCCTATAATGAGTTCTTTTGAACATTCTGGCAGCACAATGAAATCGGCCACGTAAATAAAGCCCCGTATTTCAAGTCTTGCAGTGCATCTGCCAAGGGGTGTAATAATGTGACCGCCTGCCGTGCGTATCTGCGATCCACTCCACTGTGTCACAATTTTGTTTAGCTTTTTCACCATCTTGTGACTTATCACTGAATAATCAGCACCGGTGTCGACTAAGGCATTCAGCTCCCATCCTTCCATTCTCAACCGCAAATCTGAAGTAACGTTTTCGTTGCTGCACCCATCTACCGGAAATACACCGTCATCACCTTCAAACCAAATCGGAGGATCTTCGTAACTGACGTTATCAGCGGCCTCACCTCCACAGGTCGCTTGCTTCAGTTTTCCGGGTGTGGACTGGGAGAGCGATGACCAGGCCGCCTTGAAGGTGTACGTGGGCTGGATGACCGGTAGCGCATAGGCGATGGTGACCGTGACCGGTGTTGGCGTAGAGTTGGCGAGTTCTGGCGCGTCGACAAGTACTCCTCAATCTCCGCTGGTCGTTCGCCGTTTCGGGGGCACGGTGCATATGACGGGAAGCCTCTTAATCCAGCCTGTCGGTAAGGACAGAATCTGTACAGATGACCCGCTTCCCCACAATGAAAACACAGAGGCCTGCGCTCGTGATCACGCCAGACGTCACTTTTCCTGGGCCTACGCTCCACATAGTGATGTGTGCTACGTGCTCCTGGGGGCAGATAGGTAGCTGTCGGTTCCCGTGGACGAGGTGCGCTGCGTGCCGCAGGTGGGAGAGGAGTCGTCGCCATCGCAACTGCTGCATTGCTGTGTACCGTGGGTTGTCTGACAACCTCAGAGTATGTTCGGATAGGTGGAACCAGCTGCAGCTCACGCTCTGGCTCTCGTATCACCTGCCTCAGTTCGTCACGAACAACGTCCGTAACAGATAGTGCAGCTGAAGTCTGGGGCATATGCAGTCTGCTCAGTTCTTCTCTGATAACTGATCGAATTAGCTCTCGCAGGGCTTCAACGTCGTTTCGCACGCCTCCGGGGAATACCTGTGCAGACGCGCAGTTAAGATTCCGGTTGTACTGCCGAGCCCGCTGTTCCAGTGTTTTTTCGATGGCCGTCGCTTCCGAGTAAAACTCAGCAACCGTGCTCGGAGGGTTGCGGACGAGAACGGCGAACAGCTCTTGCTTCACTCCGCGCATTAGATGGCGCACCTTCTTATCCTCAGCCATGTTGTAATCCGCACGCTTGAACAGGCGGACCATGTCCTCAATGTACATAGCAGCACTCTCGTTCGTTAGCTGGTTCCTCGATTGAAGAGCTGCCTCCGCCTTTTCTTTCCGGTCTATGTTCGCGAACGTAGCCACCGCTTGTCGTCGAAATACCTCCCAGGTAGACAACGAGGTTTCATGGTTCTCAAACCATGTCTTCGCGAAGTCTTCCAGGGCGAAGTATACGCGACGGAGCTTCTCTCTTTCGTCCCATTCATTCAAGCTCGCTACTCTCTCGAACAGGTCCAACCAATCTTCAACATCCTCGTACGAGTCGCCGTGGAAAACTGGCGGCTGGTGCGGTTGGCTAATGAACACTTGTGCCGGTGTTACCTGGCTAGTCATAGTCGTGGCATCCATCGTTTGAATTCCCCTTGGTATGAAGTGAAGAGGACCGAACTCAGGTGAGTCACCTCGAAGACGGCGACTTGCCCTCTGGTGTACAGGAGTCACTTCCACGGGGTTGATACGCTGGTCTTCGGGGCTACGCTGTCTTGAGCTCGCGGGGCTTCGGTTCATAACCCAGCACTTCCGCCAGAAATGTAGCGATGCTAACGCCGACAGGTTAAAAAACAAGCGTCTTTATTAGGGCGAACTTGTGCCCACGATTCTAAAAACTATGGTCGTCAAGTTCGAGTAGCCGAGTGGCACAGATCCGACTATCTTCCTCTTCCTCGTTGTTGCAACGAACGAACGCGTGGCGCATGCCAGCCGAGCCGGGTCTTGCTGGTGCTGGTGCCACGACGATTGTGGCGGGCTACTTGAATGTGGTGAACCTGTCGCAGCAATATAAAAAAAACAGCGTTTCCAGTGTACCCCAGTGCGTTTCAGCGCACTGGGTGAAACTGGCAATGCTGTACAGCGTGTCCCAGTGTACTACAGTGCGCTGCGAGGCACTGGCACACAGTGTACAGCACGGCCAGCGTTACCCAGTGCGCTGAACCGCACTGGGCTACACTGTACAGAGTAGCCCAGTGTCTTAAAGCGCAGTGGAAGACACTGGTCACGCTGCACAGTCTCTACCACACACTGATAACGTAAGCGGCACTTTGGAAGAAACTAGGTGCTATCAGCGCACTTTTTGTAAGACTTTATATTGAATCGCGAAATTCCGAGCGTAAATTTTACCGAATATGATGGTTCTCTCATCTATGTGCTATACATATATAGCTTTGCTTTGGTTAGGCAATGAATGCGAGTACGCTGAAGCATTCATATATCAAGCGCGTGGCTCAGGGGCACCACCAGGATTTTTTGGGGGGACCAACGACAATTGTGTTTCTGCAGGGGGGAGGGCAGTGAGGCACAGAACTGATGCGTCGTGTTAGAACTACTCTTGCTCTTGGAAACGAAAGGGAGCGAAGAGGGGGCATGCGAGAATTTCAGGAAAAAAGACTCCAGCCCACCCATGAATGCTCCCCTTGGTGCGGGTGCGCTTCGAAGTTCCATCGAATTTCGTCAATGTATTTCATAAACGGTATTGATAGAACTGATAATTGGAAACACAGTATGACAGTAGTATCAACCTGATAATCAAGGCCAACCTACTCTAGCAGTGAGTCGTTGCGGCTCATAGCGTAGGAAGCTGCGCACCCCGGCAGCAGTTATCCACTGCAGTGCCCCATCCTGGTGTTTTAGATTCTCATTTGTGTAGCCAAAGGTGAAAATATGACCACTGATGGGTCAGTTTTGATCTAAACTACATTTTAATGAATTTAGACTCTTTTTAATTGAATAGCTACGATCTTTACAGCAACCGTGGCACAATAAAACGGCCCTGAGCCTAATGGTCGTTTCGGTTAGAGTGAAGTGCTGCGGCTGTCTTACGCGTAACATAAAAAACAAGGAGGACAGAAAGTACTTCCAAACTATCGAGGATAAAATTTACAGTGTTCAGTGAGCAGTACAGCTGAACGCTGTTTTTTACATAGGTATTACTATCCGCATAGCGAGTTACTACGATTGCCGTGACACATCTGCAGCTACGCCAGCAAGCTTTACGGCAGAACGTGCCTGATGAATGTGATCCAAGGTGACCCGCAAAAACTAAGCTAACAATCACCTGTTTGGCACGAGCACGAAGAGACGAAGCACTGCGTAAGTAAACGACAAAATCAAAATATTAGATACCTGAATTTCTTTTAGGATGACGAAAAATACGCTCATTCTCGTCTTTCAGGTTTGGAGTAGTGGGCAGAGCGTCAAACTCAGAATCGGTGATGTGTTCAGGTAGTAGGTTCGACTCCGGCTCCCTTACTATCATTATTTTTTCTTTTTTCACTGCGTGCGTGTTTTATCCTCAATTACGATGTGCGCATGACCGAAAAATTAAAAAAAACAATTTAAAAGCCAGATTTCGGCCGATAATGGGTGTCCCAGTGTGCAGCGCCTCGTGCTGCATGGCACAGTCCCAGTGTCAGCGCCACACTGGTCCAGCAATCAGGTATGGCGCTGGGCCAGTGCCACTAGTTTTTGCGATAGGGCCTCGTGTCCCTTTGGGAAGGACCTTGAGCTCGACAAATAACATCTGCACCAGCATTTGTCTAATGTTACCACTTGTTAGCACACCTCCTGAAGGAATTTCTTGAAGTGCCTTAAGTACGTCTGGCTTTAAGGCGTCTTGGTGCTGCAGTACGCTTTTCCTTTGAAGCTGCTACTTTTGATGGAGATGGACCTTGAAGAGACTTTGGACTTTTCATTGCATCGGCATATGGTTTCTTTCCACGTTGTAGCTCATTGTACGGACGTTGTCTGAGGTGCTGTTTTGGCCTGGCATTCTCCACTATTTCAGGATTGGCGGCTGGTCTGAGATGTTTTCCGGATCCATACTGCATATTTTCTTTCTTGTGCTCCGCTGCTGCCTTTTTCTGTGGACACTTTGCGAACGAAGACGGGCGTGGTCCGTTGCAGTTAGCACATCGTGGTTGGCGGCGTGACGTGCGGTCTCTGTGGCTGTCAGGAGCTGCACATATCTTTCATATTTGTGTGCTTCTAGAATACTTCGCAATATGTCCGTGTCTTTGGCACTTGAACCATTGCAAAACATCAAATAACTCTGTCATTGGATTACTTGTGAAGTCTAGCATCACCCTTGCCGGCATGTGTCGGTTCGATAAAAAGTGTGAAATAACGCTCTTGTAGAAAAGTGTCTTCACTTCGCCGTTGTCGGTTTGTTTTGTTCACGATTGCCGACGAACTGAGATGACTTCTCTGTCCTTCGGGTATTCCAGCAGCTCTTAGCCATTGTAATCCAAAAAAACGTTGTTTATTCGACCAACATTTCTCCAGTAAAAAGCAGGCACTCTTGGTTCTACAGTATTATTCATTAAGGTAGTCATCGCGAGTAATCTGTTTGCGGCTTCGGAAGACGCAACGAAAGCGAGGACACTTTCATCTCTTGTAACTCGAACTTCCAACACTTTTTCCATTGTAACGGCCAGTACAATGGCCTCTGCAGTCAGTACAATTGCCTCTGCAGTCAAAAAATTTGGGTTTATGCATGAAAACAACCTGTCAAGTAGAGAAAAAATACATTAGGTGTGCCTTGCCTTTGCTGTTTCTTGTAATTGGCTGTGATGAATGAATTGGTATCTTGGTTCTCATCAAAACATGACTCAGTGCTTTCTGCTATACTATCGCTGTCTTATGGTGCTTGGCGGCATTTGTGGCGACATTTTCCTTGCTCACGAGGTGTTCATAGGAACTACCACTTCGGTGGTGGCATGGTTGCTTTGAGTGCTCGCTTAATGAGTTGTAGGATCTTGCGTAGGCTGGTAGTTGCGCTCTATGCATCAAGAAAAATTACTTGAAGTAGTTGTCTTCGTAGCGATCATTGCATCACTCACAGCAAGAGAGCTAGGTCTTTGGAGGATGGTCACCGTTGCGAGCAGGAACTGCATTCCGAGGGCTCTGCTGAAGGTATGGCTTAGCTACTGAAATGGTCTGGCACCTGATAAAGCGGCCAGCTGGTGGTCCTATCATGGCGGCTAATGTGGTCAGAAAGCAACTAAAAGCTCACGCCAAGGACGAGAATCGCAAAGATTTCATTAGTACAACAATCGTTTCGTGCGATAGTGACAAGAGTCAATTGTTACTCAGTAAAATATGTTAAAGGAGTTGGTTCTCACCATCTGCATTTACAGTGCGAGACGACACCAAAAATTGCGCTGTGTGCTCTATATGTGCCTCTTTCTCTGCCTCTTACTCGTCTCACGCAGTGACCAGGGAATCTTGGTTGATGACGTGTGCCCCACGCAAAGACAACGGTGATAAGGAAGCGTTGTGGTGAGCGGGTCAGAACATGCCGCCTTTGAAAGAAAGAACCGAATTTAGCCGCACAGCACTTGTAACATTTTGCCCGCCACATTGACGCATTGATTATGGTCAACGGCTGCTGATTGTAAGGTGACGGGTTCGGTCCAGGCCAGGGTTGACGCATATGTCGATGAAGCCTAGGCGACCATTTGCTTTGCAGTATGAGCGCATGTTAAAAAACACCAGATTGTAAAAATTTTCTCAGCCCTCCACAACGGCTTCTCTCAAAATTATATTGTGCTTTTGGGTTTTAGACTCTTAGGAGAAACAATGGGTTAGTTTACATTCCCAAACTACACTCTTAGAACTCTAGTGACATATGTTTCACTGCCATATATTCATTAGTAGCGGCAAAAATCAAACTTTCAAGATTTATTTTAATACTTCGTCTACCAATCTACGCGCTTGCCTTTACATTTTTCAGGATGTATTTTCGGTAGTTTTGTGGCATCGGCTCGACGAAAAATTCCGTATGCTAAGCCTTGTGGGGGTTCGGGGCTGCGGTCAACGTTTCTAGAATTAGGTAACTTTCAAAACACCCCCCGTCAGACGTCCCGTCACATGGGGCCAAGAGACCTTCCGGTTTGGTGGCTCTGGCGGCGCAACAAGCTTTCGCCAGCAGACGAAAACGCGCAGTCGTCGTGGCAAGACGCCGTGGTGGCTGCTCTGAAAGAACTTTGGCAGCAGCATAATGTGGGCATTTCTTGTTGTGCTGCCGCAGAAACTTGATACTGCGTAATATTTTAGCAGTGTATTGCATATGCAGCATAATCATGGCTTTCGGGAATGCCCATGAAAAACGATGCTTGATAGCATAACATACGAGTCTGTCCGTTAGTTGTTAGTTGGTGTACGTTCGCAATTAATTTTAGGTGCAAAAAAAACAATTACAAGGCCTTGTTATCTCGCTTGTGACTGTGTTTTTCGTGCCTTAAAATAAATTTCAACTAACTGGTGCAATCCCGTGGCTTTTGTCTGGTTCTGTAGTCAGTCTTGTTTTTTTTTTTCATGTCAATCACATGCTTTAACAACTTATGCCGTCAAAAAGCCGCGCGGGCGGCGCTTTTCTTAAGCATATCTTCCCTCTGCTTCTTCTTGAGTTCCTCGAATGAAACCTCTTAACACAACTGAAGCCAAAATTTCGAGCAGGGACCGCACTTTGGGGTATCGGTTAGCATTTCGTAGTCATTACTCACGAGGCTGCGTGCTGACACATTGGGACAACACAAAAACACTTACAGCTTTCCTATGTCCTCCAGAAGTTCGGCCAGTCAGGTATTGGTATCTGCATTGCCGAACGACTTGGCTAAGGGATGGTGACGCCTCCTAATGGTGACTGTCATGTCTTCTACGAAGACTACGCATTTCTCCACAAATAGCGCTCTTTTTCTTCTTTGAGCACTATAAACACCACAAGACGTCTTGTCTCGCCATTCTCAGCAATTTTCCGCCAACATGCAGCAGGCAAACAAACGCTTTTTTATGTCTGAAGCCAAATTATGACGCCGCTCGTTGACGGCATGTCGGAACTTATTTCACCGTCTTCGAGCTCAGTGCTCGAAGATAGTCTATTCTTTTACGCCCATGATATTCTGGAAAGTACCCCCCTCCTATTGGGCAGCTTTTGCTTCTTTCTCGCGGGTTTTGAAAGGTGGGATATCCGGTGGGAAATTTGGGATATCCGTGGAACACATCTTCCGATGAGGTCCCGCTTTCATCTGGTGATTTGTATCTTCTTACTATCGATGACGGGAGTGAAAGTCTTCAGGATGTTCTTCTCATGAACGTGCATATCGCAAACACGTGATGTGCTGGGCAGTTTCTTATCCGCACGAGGAATAGCTAGGTCTCATGCATCTCGCCGCTCATGTACACATGGGTCACAAAAGAAATGTCGTGGTGTCTCTCATTTCCCGTAGCCAGTCGTACAGCTGGGAACGCAACATTTGGGCGTTATGAAAACGTGGAACACATACAAAGCAAAACGACACGCTGAAGCACAAAACTGTTCACGCAGAAAGACGCCTCCACGGATAGCGACGCACAGGAACTTGCACAGCTGACGGAAATTACGGGAGTGACACGAGCGAGCATGCAGTGAGTAAATCTGGATGTGACAGCAGTGCCACGTTTGTCTCTGGCAGCGGCGGCACCGCGCAACATCGCTCAGTTTTGCAACTTACCTAGTTCGAGAAACGTTGACTGCGGTTAGCTCAAGAAACTTTCAGGTGGGAGATGGGGACTGACATGTTTACTGATCAGAACCCGGGCTGCAACTGCCCACTGCCAGCAGCTGCCGCGCGCCACGAGTGCACCCACGGTCGTCATGGTTCTCTTCTCCCTACAATCGGCCCGCTCGTGGCTGCTACTCCCATACTGCCCGCTCCCACCAGAAAAAAGTGGGGAAGAAGGACGTGGGTGACGTTACACAGCTAGCCCACGCAGTTGTCCTGGCTAGCCTTGGCCAAACCAGATCGCACGTGGCGTATGCGGTCATACATCGTCACACTCAAGGCCGAGCTCCTCATAGCGCGTCTTGGGTCACAGGACGCGGTAACTGTTCAGTCGCGCAGTGATAGGTCACAATCGCGCAGTGATAGGCCATACTCGCCTGCCACCCAAAGACGGAAGCGCGCAAAACTCGTTCAGGTTGACGACCATGGTCGTTGACGAGAGCATGATGGAACACTGATCCTTGTGGTGCTGCACCGGTCCCATTGAGTCATGAGCCATAGTCGAAAGTCGTTGCCATTTTAACCGTGCAGACAATTCGCGTGCAGGTGGTGGCCACTCTTCCAGGTAGAAGTATTTGAGCACAAGCGACCTTGGCAGCCACGGAGGCGTGACGTACCCAATGAAGGTCCGGCTTTACAAGCCTCCAGAGCGGACCCTTCATCGCTGATGTTTCGCTGTGGGTCAGAGACGTTGGTGCAACTGCGCACGTGGACTGGGGTCCACCTTTTCGGTCACCCTCTCCTGGGTTTCCTGTTCTGCCTATGACTAATTTGTTGTGTGGAAAGGCGGTGGGTAGCGGCATGTTGGCTTGCGACGCCGTTTGGAGCGAGGGTGAAGTCGCCGAAAGTGATGCGGGGGTGGCGAAGATTTCGGATGCATGCCCCACCCATTGGCAAACATTTACAAGTCTCGCAATAAAACTGCCGCGGCTTCCGCAGAAAGTCGAGCCTCTTCCAACAGTACATCAACACACACTTTGCGCGGCCAGATGTCATAGCGCTTCAGGAACTTGCAACATCACTTATAATTACAGTTTGTGAATCCTGTAATAGTCCGACGGAAGGCAGAGGGGTCATCCTCATTGACAAAGTGCTAACTGCAGTTGATTTAGACAGCATCCCAGGCACCAATATAGACCATGTAATCTTCGAGCTGATTCTCAGGCGAAAAAGAAAGACGAGAAGTGAAATGTCATCATTGTCAATGCATATATAGCACACCAAAGCAAAAAAAAGTCACCGATTTCCATGCCGTCATCCTAGTTGCCTGCAAACTGGTCTAGGGAAAGAAAATCTTGGTGTTCGGAGACTTCAACGCTCTCGACGAACACTGGGGTTACAGCCGTTCCGATATCAAAGGCGACGAGCTTGCGGCTGCCACTGAATATTTGAGCAAGATTTGATGACGGATCCTTCATTCCCTACGCGGATCGGCAACAGTGCGTGCAGGGACACTTGCCCTTATCTCACCTTGGTCCGTGGCAGTGTGAAACTATAACTGGTACAACACGCAAAAATTTTCGGGCAGCGACCACTGCATTGTCCGCACAAAAGCTACAGAGAGAACAGTGTGTCAGTCTAGTGGACAAGCAGGCATCACAAGCTGGGACGCCTTTCGTTCTAAGAGCGAACATTCTTTCGACAGCCTTACAAGCCTCACCAACTGGCGCAACCATTATAAAGAAATTCGAGATTGTTGGACCACCACTATTAACAGAACACCTATACTGCCGGAAGTGAACGGCCATCTCCTACACCTGTGGGAAGTTTGAAGGATCCTCATCTGCAGATGGAGGACACAAAAACATAACCACCGCCTCAAGCTAAGGACCGCATTTGAGCGAGCAATCACAGCCTGCGGACTGCTGTATTTCTATCATCTAATCCATCTACCTTTCCTACACAGGCTGCGCTGCTGTATCTACGGGTCGGTTACATATCGCCCTCCTGGTGAACTGGCGATCCGGCAACTTCAACACGTGTTTTGCAAGCAACTGGATTCTATCAACTATTGCTATCTGGTGTCTCCGCCACTGGTGTCACTGCTGTGCCTGTATTAAAAGTAGTTAAGCTGCCCCGTGGCCATCCAGCAGCAACATTTGAGCGAGTGATCAGAGCCTGCGGACTGCTGTATTTGGATCATCTAATCCGTCTACCTTTTTTACACAGGTGATTCAAGTGCTTTATTCTTGCGTTTTATTTTATTTTCCCGCCTGACTGCAGTGCTCTGATCGCTCGTAATGATATGGCTCCTACCGTTGCATCGCTTTCCAAAGAGTTTGAAGACATTAAGGTGTCAATTGAAAGAAAATTAGCTACCGTTCATAACACGTTGGAATCTGTAAAATCTGCAGTGACTGGGTGTCACCCTGAAAGTGCGAACAAACTGCAATCTGAGGTCGATGTCATCAAGAAAGCCATGCATTTCATGAGCAGTAAGTTTGAGGCTGCGAAGTCGGAAAACAGCAGCCTCATATCTGACAATAAGGACCTAAAAGAAAATAATGAGATGCTACTGCAAAAAATTAGACATCGCGAACAGTACTCCCGCGTCAATAATTTGGCAAAAAGAGGCGTTCCAACAACTCAAGGCGAAAACTGCAGAAAACATTGTCGAGCTTCTCGGCGAAAAGGTTGGTTGTCCTATCAAACCTGAGGACATCGATACTGTACACAAAGTACCAACGCGCGACATAAATACCAAAAACATCATTGTACGCTTTTGCTCGCGCGACATGCGCACAGAGTTTCTGAATAAGGCTCGGAAGTTCCGCACAAAAACAGACTTGCTCGGTTTTTCGGCAGCGCAGGAAAATCCAATATACGTTAATGAGCATCTGACGTATGATAATAAGCGGCTGTTTTCTAAAGCGCTTGCACTCAAGAAACAAATGAAGTGGGCTTTTCTGTGAACTGACAATTGTGTTATTAAGGCAAGACAAACTCTCAATAGTGTGGTGCACAGAATTGTCAGTGATGTCGATCTACATGGGATCAACGCATAGGCGTGAAATAATGTAGGCTTGAAAACAAATAAAACATAATGGCTTATTTTCTTCCTGGTGACTTTAATAACATTTCTTCGCAGAACTGGGGTTTTTCTTCGATTCATTTCAATGCTCGTAGCCTTCCTAAAAATCATGATGTATTACCGCCTGCTAGCTTCCCTTAATCATCAGTTCTCGGCTATCTGTTGCTCCGAAACTTTGTTATCACCTGGTCATGGGGACTTGTATGGCTTTCGCTGTTATGTAAGCGAATATTGTCACCGAACTGATGATCGTCATGGTGGCTCCCCCATTTTTATATCAAACAATATTCTGTGTAAAAGGCGCAATGATCTAAACCTAAATGCGGCGAATTGTGAATCTCTTTGGTTAGAAATTGATCTGCCGGGTCTTTGTCAGAATCAACGAAAAACTATTCTTGCTACTGTCTATCGATCCCCTTTCAGTGACCCCTCTGCTTTTTGTAATGCGCTTCATCACTTGCTTGATAAACTTACTGCTGAGGGCAAGAATACAATAATTATGGGCGATATGAACTTTGATCTACTAGATTCCTCTAACCATTCTGCTCTCGAGTATGACTTGTTTTTATAGTTTTGGGTCTAAATTGATAATATCTGTACCAACACGCTGTTCTGGTAACGGCTCACAGTCATCAATCGATCATAACTAACATTGATGACGTCGGTCATGCTGGTGTCATTGAGAGTGACATCACAGATCACTTTTCTGTATTCCTATATTTTGAACAGGTCATCACTCGTAGCAACATAATACGTCAAAAGTATCGCTTTGATTCAGACAAGTACTGCATGCTCATTATCGATGAAGATTGGTCCAGTGTATATGCCGCGAATGATCCTCAAGAGGCCTTTACCAGGTTCTACGACGCTATTTATTCAGCAGTTAAGCGTTAAACTACATTGCAATCATCTAACAGACGCTACTTCGCCCCGCGGTGCCTTTGGTTATCACAATCACTCAAACGATCTGTTCGCAAAAAATAGAACCTATTTAAAAAGATGAAACGTCAGCCTTTTAATTCACGCTTGAAATCACGCTATAAGACTTACTCCAGCACAGTAGCAACAATTTTGATAAAGGTTAAACAAAGTTATTATGAGCGGCAACTACAAAATTGTGAACGTAACTCAGGGGGAAAATGACAGCTTTTAAAAGAATTTTTTAACTTCAATGAGTCGCGCAGAAAAGTGACCTCTATTCGTGTCGACAACGTCACCCTCACTGCGGCCAGTGACGTGGCCAACGCCTTTATGGTACACTTTTCCACTAGCCTTTCAGTTCCCTTTTTCTCAGACTATGTACTTCCGTTTTCTCACAGTCCTCAGTCGATGTTTCTTTTTCCTACAAGTGCTTCTGAAAATTCCTCTATTATTTCTGGATTAAAGGCTACCAGAGCTGGGTTAGACAACATCCATACAAAGCACATTAAACTTGTAAGATCTCTTGTAGCGCCTATATTAAGCCACGTTTTTAACCGCTGTTTCAAGAACGGTGTTTTCCCGGATAAATTAAATGTTGCGACGGTAGTGCCAGTATTTAAAAAGGTGATCCCCTATGCATGTGCAATTACAGGCTCATATCTGTCCTTTCCTTCGTGGATAAAATTTTGAAAAGCTAATTGAAATAAGAATATCTAAATATTTAAGCAAATTTAACATACTTTCTCATTGTCAGTTTGGTTTTAGGGTTGTTCGTTCCCATGATACTGCAATTGCTTGTTTCACTGACAAAATCAGATCATTTATTGACAATGGTAACATCGCAAAATCTGTATTCGTCGACTTTACTAAAGCATTTCATTGTATATATTGGCTAGTTTTTCTAACACAATCTGTTTTCTATCTTTCAGCAGATCTGATGTTACCTGATTCTCACCAGCAGCTTTGCCTCTTCGCATGCTCTCCAAGGCTTTTCTGACTTCTTCTATCATTACTGGTGGGGTGTCATCTGGGTTACTGCTAGTTCTTATAGTATTAAGGTCGTGGTTGTCTCAGCTACTGTACGGATCTTTGTAAAACTCCCCCACTATTTTAACTATCCTATCCATATTGGCAGTTATTTTGCCCTCTTTGTTCCTTAGTGCATACATCCGACTTTTGCCTATCCCAAGTTTCCGCTTCACTGCTTTGACGCTTCCTCCGTTTTCAGAGCATGTTCAATTCTCTCCATGTTATACCTTCTTACATCGCATACCTTACGTCTATTAATCAAGTTCGAAAGCTCTGCCAGTTCTATTTTGTCTGTTGTACTTGACACTTTCATGATTTGACGCTTCTTAATTAAGTTCTTCGTTTCCTGGGAAAGCTTGCCAGTGTCCTGTCTAACTGCCCTGCCTCCAACTTCATCAGATCAGATCTGCTGAAAGATCTGCTGAAATATGGAGGGCAGATTGTGTTAGAAAAACTAGCCCCGCTGTTTACGAGGTGTCTCCTGACGGGAAGAGTACCAGAGTCTAGGAAGAACGCTAATATCATCTTAATACATAAGAAAGGAGATGACAAGGACTTGAAGAATTACAGGCCGATCAGCTTGCTCTCTGTAGTATACAAGCTATTTACAAAGGTAATTGCTAGCAGAGTAAAGAAAACATTACAATTCAAACAACCAAAAGAACAAGCAGGATTTAGAACAGGCTACTCAACGATTGACTACATTCATACTATCAATCAGGTAATACAGAAATGCTCAGAGTATAACCAACCACTATACATAGCCTTCATAGATTACGAGAAGGCGTTTGATTCAGTAGAAATATCAGCCGTCATGCAGACACTGCGGAATCAGGGCGTAGATGAAGTATATATAAACATTCTGGAAGAAATCTACAGGGGATCAACTGCTACCATAGTGCTTCATAAAGAAAGCAACAGAATACCAATAAAGAAGGGTGTAAGGCAGGGGGACACAATCTCCCTAATGCTATTCACTGCGTGCTTACAGGACGTTTTCAAAAGCCTAGAATGGGAACAGTTAGGGATAAGAGTTAATGGAGAGTACCTCGGTAACCTGCGCTTCGCCGATGACATTGCATTTCTGAGTGACTCAGGGGACGAATTGCAACTCATGATTACGGAGTTAGACAAGGAGAGCAGAAAGGTGGGTCTTAAAATTAATCTGCAGAAAACGAAAGTAATGTACAACAACCTCGGAAAGGAGCAGCGCTTTGCGATAGGTAATAGTGCACTTGAAGTTGTAAAAGACTATGTCTACTTAGGGCAGGTAATAACCGCAGAGCGTAACCACGAGATTGAAGTAACTAGAAGAATAAGAATGGGATGGAGCACATTCGGCAGGCACTCTCAAATTATGACAAGTAGATTGCCACTGTCCCTCAAGAGGAAGGTATATAACAGCTGTATCTTGCCGGTACTTAGCTACGGAGCAGAAACCTGGAGACTCACAAAGAGGGTTCAACTTAAATTGAGGACGACGCAGCGAGCAATGGAAAGAAAAATGGTAGGTGTAACCTTAAGAGACAGGAAAAGAGCAGAGTGGATTAGGGGACAAACGGGGGTTAAGGATATCATAGCTGCAATAAAGAAGAGGAAGTGGACATGGGCCGGGCATGTAGCGCGTAGACAGGATAACCGCTGGTCATTAAGGGTAGCTAACTGGATTCCCAGAGAAGGGAAGCGGGTTAGGGGGAGACAGAAGGTTAGGTGGGCAGATGAAATTAAGAAGTTTGCGGGTATGAATTGGCAGCAGCAAGCACAGGACAGCGTTAACTGGCGGAACATGGGAGAGGCCTTTGTCCTGCAGTAGATGTAGTCAGGCTGATGATTATGATATGATGAGTATATATTGATCAGTTCATCCTATTCCGCAAACCCCAGTACTATGACATAAGTGGTGCCGCATTAACGCTATTACAAAGCTTTCTTCCTAATAGGTTTCAGGTGGTCACGGTCGAAAAGTTTACCCCCATTCCCAACCCCATTACAAGAGGTGTTCCGCAAAGTTCACTTTTGGGTCCGTTGTTATTTTTATTATGCATAAATGATTTACCACGTTGCCTAATTATTATTCTTGTTTACATTACGCTGACGACACCACTCTCTTTTCTCATCACTTGGATTTAGCGACTCTCGTGTCCAGACTTCAAACTGACCTAAATTGTCTTGTTGACTTGTGCAACTATAATAACTTGTTAATTAAGCCTTCCAAAACCTGTGTTATGCTTGTTTATTCACCAAACAAAAAACTAGCATTCATTCCTTGCCTTTATGTGAACTCAGTAGTTATTTCTTTAGGTGATCATACGTCATTTTAGGAGTTATAATGGACACACATCTGAAATTTTAGCAACATATCAATTCTGTATGTAAAAAGATTTTTAAGGGCATTGGTGAAGTTACGATTGTGTTTTTACATCGAAATTCTGAAGGCATTGTATTTTGCATTTATACACAGTCATCTCAGTTATTGCATTACATCTTGGGGTGATTCATATTCGTTGCACATTTGGCCGTTCAAGGTATTGCAAAAACAAGCGATTCGACTCACAGCTTTCGCTTCACGTCAAGTGCCATCCCATGCGATTTTTTGCCAGCTTGACGTATTACCCATCTCCCAAATGTACAATTATAATGTGTGTTTCGACTTTCGAAATATTCCACCACACCCTCACTATCCACATATTTCCTATTACCTTGCTAGATAACTCCAATAATGCCAGATTCGCGGTTGCCCATAACCTGTTATTACCTAAAGTTCGCACTATTTATGAAAAAATGAGCATTGTCTTTTCATCAATTTCATTATATAATTCTTTATCACATGATGTGAAAGACCTAATGCGCATTCATGTTTTTAAGATAAAATTGGAAAAGTCTCTATTAAACGTATAAATGCTGCATTTTCTTAATTTTTGATATCTTGCTTTGTTTGTAAAAAAAAGCTCGAAATGTTTTGTGAGTTGCTCTTTCGTTATTCATATTTTAGCTTTTTCATTGTATTAACAAAGGAGGTCCCGCCTGCGGATTACTACCTTGGGACCTCCTCCTCCATACTTACTCACAATGTACATTTCTGATGCTAATAAAGAAACATTGATTGATTGATTGATTGATTGAATGATTGATTGATTGATTGATTGCAGCACTCACAGCTCAGGCAGATCAGTACACTACAGACTGGTGCGACTCAACTAGGCCCAGTTCAACGACTCTCTTCGAAGCTCACTGGGCACATTCTGCGTGCTTTGATTCACCCTACTTGCAGGAAAAATCAGACAACTAAGTTAATCATGCGCCTCATACACGCCTTTGAGAGTATGGACGATGAGCTGCTTCATCAAGCGGGCGGATGTGCTTTGGTGAGTTCCACCCGCCCCCATATGAGGCTACGTATCGTGGGCTTGCCAGAGACACACTCGACTGACCAATAACGGTGGACAAAATATATGCAGCCATTTGCAGCAACAACCACAACACAGCTGATCGGGCAGACGGAACCACGTAATCACTTATTAGGAACCTCAATGACAGCGCTGTACAAAATATTATAGTGTTTTTCAATGATCATTGGCAATTTGGCACGCTTCCTCCTGAATGGAAGCACGAAGATGTCATAATAATACCGAAGCCCGGCAAAAAAAACTTCAGGTCGAGAACCTCCGACATACAACCCTTACTTCCTGCATTTGCAAACTCTTCCAGCGCGTCATCTCCAACGACCTCCAAGAATATTTGGAAGACAAAGGCCTTCTCCCGCCCTCAATGTACGGATTCCAGGCACATAGTTCAACGTAGGATGTATTTCTTCTATTAAAAGAAGTTATTTATTATGCCTCCCAGCAAGAAGAAAACTATATTTAAGCTTTAGACATTGAGAGCGCATTTGATAACGTTAGCAAGCAGGCCATACTCGAGGGCCTTTAGGCTCTTCGTTGTGGGCCGCGCGTCTACAGTTACGCTCAGCCATTTCTGTCGGACCGCACACCCACGGCCGGTCTCAGCTCTATCCGAACACATGTTATCAGAGTTCAGAGCAAGGGCATCCCGAAGGGCTCAGTGACTTTCCCGCTACTCTGAAATGTAGCTATGATTGGCCTGGCACACAAACCCCCATCGATGGCATCTACAACGCAATGTATGCGGACAATATCTTCGTCTGGGCTACGCGGGGGACCCTTGAAGGAAAGGAATATAACATGCAGGAGGCAGCCACATGCGTCGAACAATGCACTTTAAGGCAAAAGGGTGTTAAAGGGGTGTGTGGTTCGTCCTTTTGGAGACTAATGCGGCTGCCACAACCATTAATCCCTTTAAGGACTAACGGCACTAGGTCTTAGAGTTAGTCCCCTCAAGAGACTAACATATAGCCCACACATTTACATTTTAGTGAGTAACCGTTAGTCCCACAGTTCATCCCAAAAGACTAACATTTAGTCCTCACAATTACATCTTATGGAGAAACTGTTAGTCTCCAAATTTACGCCTTACCGGGCAACCGT
The DNA here is from genome assembly GCA_013436015.1 of Rhipicephalus annulatus. Taxonomy (NCBI): domain Eukaryota; kingdom Metazoa; phylum Arthropoda; class Arachnida; order Ixodida; family Ixodidae; genus Rhipicephalus; species Rhipicephalus annulatus. The sequence continues at coordinate 92,493 of WOVY01014866.1, read as the reverse complement.
TAGTCCCCACAGTTGCACCTCGCCACACGAACGGTTGTTCCACTCAAATACTCCGATCGTTGGACTTTTTGTCCCCAGTTCAAACATTGTTTTCTGTTTCTTTTCCGCCAGGCCTAATACTTTTTCGCCTGTTTTCCGCGCAATGAGCAACAAATTCCGCAGAAAAAAATGCGAAAAAGTTGTTAGCCACCTATGTGTATCTGCTTTCACAGTCACGGCAACAACGAAACACAAAAGTGAGACATCAATTTTTTTAATTTTTCTACTACACATGACGTTTCCCCATTCTTTCAAGTGAATTCATGGTGAAGTGTACAAGTCCAGTCTCGTTGTCAAATTTTGTTCACCCCTTGGGGAGCTCCTCCGACGGAAGCGATAGAAGACAGGCATTGCAGACGCCAGCGCATGCAGCCTCCTGCCTGTTGTGTTCCCACGGCTGCACGTACAATAATATAGTAAAAATAGTTAGGCACACGTCAAAGAAAATCAAGATGCACGCATATGACAAGTACGTGCAAGTTAATATGAAAACATGCGTGTGAATAATGACACCCAAATAACTTTACCTTCACATCTCGTACAGCCTTTCTGAAGCTGCTCTGACGAAAGAGATGGATGATAGGCATCGCATACGCCAGCGCACACAGTCTTTAGCACGGTGTGTGCTCACGGCTGCACGATAAGTATGTAAAATAGTGAGTCACACGTGACAGAGGATTAATACAAATGCATATGAGATATACGTGCAAGGTGAAATGAAAACATATGTGAGATATGACATGCTAATAATTTCACCGTGATGTCACGCATCGTCAAAGACTCATTTCGATCCCCGTAGCGCAACAGCTTAGGAGTGGCGGCCGCAGTCACAACTACGCGAACTACCGTGCCGCTAACAAGTCGGTGAGTCCTAAGCGAGCGACGTCGTTCAGCTCGAGCAAGCGAACGCGAGAACGAACACGGCACTGAACGCGGAGTGTCTGCTGCAGGCGAACTTCGAACAGGATAGCGAGCGTACGCTTGGCCGCCGCCACGAATAGCGCCGAGCTGGTTTGGAGCTAGGGCTGAAGAAATTGACGGTAATGCGGCCCTTTTCCACAAACTTGAGCGAGTGCAGCGCGCAAACGCGAGTCGACCGCCGCGGCCAGCGGACGGCTCCGAGCTTCCTGCAACCAACTGGCGGGAAAGCCAGCTGTAATGGCGACCGATTTTCAATGAGTTCCGACGCTAGTGAAAGCCCCGCCAGCCCGTGCTGGTGCACTTATAGCGCGCGACACACTACAACCAAGCTCTTTACGAGAACCCGCAACGTGTTTTCGACGACTCCCAACTCAGCGACGAGGTCTCAGCCCAATATCATCAGCACGGAGCTCATCGCGGCGGCGAATACAGGTGAGCACTCGATAAGTGAGCGTACGGGAGGGTGATGGCAATGGCGGCCAATTTTCAGGCGGTTGCAAAGCACAGGCGAACTGAAGACGCCGAAGTTGACCTTCGCGATGCATTTTGAGCATCGTGTAGAGAAAATAATGATAACCTACTTGCCTTAGAATCCAGTGCTGTTTTCTGCCTTGAGTCGGACTGAAGTATATATCAGATACGCCTGTTGTATATATCCGTCCCAACTGTTGCTGTCGTGTGTTGGTCGTGACTATATTGAAGCCAGAGATATACAGCGCGGCGTGCTGACCTGTCGAGGCCTGCTCCAGACTTCATGGGTGCAGCGAAACGCTAAAGCATCAGCCCACGCTCATCCAGGAGTACACACAAGCACCACGTCGTAATTCTTAGATCGTCGAATCCAGGCGGCCGTGGTCGAGCACTCCAAGCGCGACGCTACGCGACCACCGCCGGCAAAATATGGGGAAAAACTGTGCCAGCAGAGGAGGAGAAGGACATGTTTGCTGTGGAGAAGGAGGGCTGGCCACCTTGGCAACGCTTTTCACGCTGCCTGCTGTGCCCAGGCGGCTCATCCCAGTGGAAACTAAGTGGTTTCGCGCCGCACGCTTCCCTTTGTGGTTGCTCCTCAAAGGTCTATCCATTCATCGCGCACGTCTATTAATCTCCGTTACTCCTTTTTCGGGTAATTTTGCCTTAGAGTGTACGCGCAGGCACGAGGCCTGGCCTGTGCAGCAGAAAAATCTGTGCACCTATGAATCTTTCGACAAAAACTCCCACCATGGGCGAAGAACGACCTTGGCTGCTACCTCCACGCTGTCCTTGCTGGCCAACAAATACAAGAGAAATTCATCATTCGGATATAAGGCATGTGAATACAGCTAGTTTAACTGCCATGTGAGTCACACACTTTTCCTCCTCCACGCCACTAGACCACAAGTGGCCTGAATGATATCTCTAATTCCACTCGTCGCCAAGGCATGCGCGAAGAGGACAAGTCATACGTAGCATCCGTGTCAGTAGGGTGACATGCAGTTCGCCCTACCAATGCCTCACCAAAAGTGAACAGGACCCAGTAGACACAATGTTCCACAAAGCCTGTAACGTGGCGCTCAAGCTACCACCGGGCATTCCTTCAAGCAAGCTCCTCGCATTGGGTCTGCACAACACCTACGCGGAACTTTTGCGAAGCACAACTCGCCATACAACCGCAGCGGCTCACACAAGCACTTACAGACTATGCCCTGCTCTTACGCCTCAACTACATCGGCCAGTTTCACGACGCAGCTCATCGCCCATTCCGGACCAACTTTGTGCTACTTATAAGATCGCTCCCATTCCCCGCAACAATGATTCCCGACCACATAAGTGCCGGCAGGACGTCAGAGTGGAAGCCTTAGAACGAACTCACGCGCGCATGAACACTACGTACCATGTTGACGCCGCCAACTACGACCGTGCAAACAATGAGGCAGGAGCCCCAGTCGTGGACCACACAATCACATAATGAACCAATGCTTCCGTGTGATGTTACATCATCGAGGCTGAAAAAACTACCATGGCGCTCGCTTTCGCCCTCGGCTACAGAAAACGATGATTGTTGACAGTTCTAACGGACTCTCAAGCAGTTTGCCACGACTACCTACAGGGACACATCAGCCCACCCACCCAAAACGTCATCCTGAGCGCTACAGACACTCCCGAGCAATCCAATACACACCCACTCAGAATTCGTCTTTAGATTATATGGACCTCGGGTCACATACAACTGGAGGAAAATTGGGCAGCGGATAGGGAATCTCGAGGGTACGCGAGCCGAGCACCTACCAACTCCGTCCCTGAGGAAGCCGTTTCCGTCCCTTGCGACTTATCACCCATCATAAACTGTTACAGAGGACACTAAATAATGAGTACTCGGTTCGCTGGATGCAATTTCAAACTGTCACGTTTCCAAATTTGCACATTCTGAGTAAAATGCATTCTTGGTGTACTTTCCACTCTGCTAATGGTGCTCAGCTAAAGCCATTTTGTACCATGTCACGTGAGAATGCCAAGCCATTACAGCCCTAAAACCTATACAAGATCCAACAGCGGAGAGATGGGAGGAGCTGATGGCCAGCGAGAACCTCAAAGATCACTTCAGCCTTTTCGAGTGGGCCCGCCGAGCGGCTGCTGCAAGCAAAGTCCTTGACTAAGTCCCCCACCCCTCCCCACCACAAGCCAAGAATATCTGACTCCTTGGAGCTTCTCCGCAGAAAACTTCTTGTAAATAAGTAAGTTTTTACCACCACCACAAAGGATTCCCACAGCTGGAGCATCGCTTTTAGCCTGGATTGTTTATACGCCTGCTGCTGCCTTGCCTTAGGCTCTTCCGCCAGCCGCTTGTTCTCTCTCAAACTTCTGGCCGGCCTCGAGCCTTTGGATTCCTTCATAGTTCTCCTTGCACTATGTTTTCTTCGAAGTTCCTAAGTTAGATCCTGCACTTGACTGGTGTATCTGTCACATTTATGCTGCGCTCGTACCAGCTGCGTACGGAGGTCAGCTGCCTGCATTCGTAGCTCTTCCAGCTGTGAGTCGTGAAATGAACGCTATCGCTCGAGCTCTTCGTCGTGGCTACGCCGCATGTTTGACAGTTTGGTGACCTTTTTCAGCAACTGCCCCTCTAACCGGGCACACTGCTGCTGCTGAACCTTGAGGTACTGCTGAGCATATGCAAGCAGCTCCTCCATACGACGGCGCTCCAGCGAGTTCTCAGCCATCTTTCGGTTCAGGATAAAGATCTCAGCTTCAAGAGTTTGCACTTAGTCACTTAATAGAAGAGGCGGAGACCGATGCAGAAGCATGTTTACTGATGAGAACCCGGACCGCAACCACCGCAACAGTCCACTGCCAGCGGCTGCTGCTGCCACGAGCGAACCCGCAATCGTCATTGTCATCTTCTTCTTAAAATCGGCACGGTCGTGGCTGCCGCTCCCATAGTCGATACCACCCACAGATAACAGTGTACTTTATATTTATCGGCCAAAAGCTAGGACCGTGTAGACATTTTCAAATTCTCTTACGTCACGGTGTTTGGTGCGGGAATCTCAAGGAAGCCTTCCATTCGCATTTGTTTTCGCGCATTTTCTCGCTAGTGATATTTTCATGTTCATGAAATTCTACTTCACGGACATCCGAAAAATTGTTTTGTTCTTTAATGTTCTTTCAAAAAACGATATATTCAGATGCTAACATTTTTATTAATGTTGCTGCAAATCAGGCATGCGCTAAGAAGACTATACACGGGAATGCATTTCTGTATGCCCGTCTGCTCGTGGATTGCTAATGTCACAAGCCAATTGAGTGACTGTTGAAACTGGCAATGATAGGTATAGAAAGGAGTAACGTAATTTAAAATATTTCACACAGCTTTGTATTCAACATATGCAGCGTCAACGAGTATCTTCTTTCGGGCTCTCTTACCCGACGAAGAACGGCAGGCATAATGAAACGAAAAGCAATAGAAATGCAAGTGGTTGCACTAAACGTGAAAGCTACAGGAGCAGTTATTGCTGGTGTTCTGAATGCTCAGCCTATGGGGCGAGTGGGTATAAAACCTTAATTTCTGATGCGTCCTCTTCTTTCCTCAGTTTCCTCACAATCACGTCATTCTTGCTCATCCTTCCCCCTGTCCCACACCAATGTACACGTGATATGCATTACCCTTTCTTTTCTCTCGTCCGCACCTTCACTTCATTTATTTCCACTTCATTGCCACACCATGCAAAACACGACTGGGCTGGCTTACCCTGGTCCGCCTCCTTCTCACAGTCACTCCTATGTCATAAATGGCTCTAATGTGATTTTCTCCTCCTCAACTTCGTATTACTCTTTAACTTCGTATTACTCTTTTGCCTCACTTATCTGTCCCTTCCTTGATATGCTTTGATATGCATGGCCACGCCATTTGGTGCATTCCGCATGATTTCATACCCAGCAATGTAAAAGTGCTCTACACGGCTATGCTATACATGGTTTTGCCGATGCTAAGCCATACATGGCTATTCGACGCTTCTTCTTCGCCCCAAAGAGTTTTCTGAAATTAACTAGAGGGGACACTGGCCCTGCGATCATTCAGTGACCATGGGAATTCTGCGTATGACATAGATTTGTCTAGTCTTCGTACTTGCGAAACCACAGTTGCGAATCACACTTGTGGCTTCGTCTATTGCCGTGTTTTGGTTTTGTTTCGAAGAAAAAAAACGAACACTTATGAACTTCGTGACTCTATTTGAAGTGGTAAACCAGAAGAATTATGGTAGTGATGCGTAAGTGCCGAACATTTGTCAATTGTTTCGTGACTAAACATTTTCAAGCCACGCGAAGTCAGAACGAATGTAAAGTACGAAGGTTAAACAATTCATTATCATACAAACAATTTTCATGCTTCCTGAAGCGCTATGTGTTAAAAGAGCACTGACATCAAATTTACTTATGTCAAGATTTTTGCGTCAACGTGTAGCTAAACGCATCTGAGTGACGAATCTGAGGGACGCATCTGAGTCACGAAACTAAAACGCATCTGAGTGACCAATGAGTGTCTGTAATATTGATTAATATATTCACTGTCGAAAGTGATTCAAAATGGGTGGAAAGTCCGCCAAATTTTAGTGCTGTCAGCGCTACCTCGAAGCTGCGTCGAGGCTGCTCCATACCTGATGCCGCTTTCGCAAAAAATGGCGACGTCACGCTGGCGCTTCGTCTGCTAGAAGTGCACGTGCAGTAGTCAGTCCAGCCGTGTCTCTGAAGGCGTAGACATGCGTCTGTCGCCAAAATTGTCGCCCCCGCTGTCGTCTCGATCAACATCGGCGAGGGACGATGACAACGACCTGGATTGAGGTTCGTGGCTTGGAAAAGCGTGAAACGCCGCTCACTTTCCCCTTTTTCCGCACCTCGACGTGCAGGTTGTCACTACGCAGAGGTACCCCGACATTCTGGCATGCATCGTCACTCGTAATGATCGTACTCGCACGCAGTGGAGCACAACGCAAATCAGTCAATGCGACACCATAAATTCCACGCGCGTTTCAACACAGCAAAGAGAGCCACTTGTGAGAAAATCACTGGGAGATGGCTCCAAACACACTCAGAGATCGTCTACGTCGTCGTTACTAGCGTATCGTCACTTAGGATGGTATTTGTGGAATGTATAACACCGAACACGTAGCACCAGCGTCGATGTCGCAGGGCAGTGTATTTTTAGTTTTTTTTGTCTTAGCTTTTCTACGCTGTTTGACATCGAAATAAAATAACTTCAACGCGACGGACGCCATTCAAATTTGGCCGAGAAGACCTATGCATACCAAGTGATTGATTAAAGCTCCCGTAGACACTAGCGCCAGAATTCCCTCTGGTGTATAATTAGGAAACTATGCTTCACACAGACTTTTAAATGCAGAGCATTGTGTAGTCGTACCTACTCGCAAATCAAGCGTCGGTGGTGTCTTCTACACCCCCACTGCGTATGCTCGCGTATCGAAACTCGTGCCAACTGTCACTCCTCCCCCCCTTCTCTCTCGCCTCGCAAGGGTGACGCGAGCAGCGTCTGCTAGTAAACACCGGCTGCTCGCGCTGCACAACCATTCGCTGGCCACCCCGTATGTGTAGGCACTAGATCGCGCTTTTGGAATTCAGTCAAGAGCGTCTTCACATGGCTTTTGCTTGATTTGCCGCTTTGCTTGACTCGAGTAGATACGATGGGAGCAACAGTATCTTCAACCAGCAGTGAGGCACAACACAATATTAGCACCCTACCACTCGTTGAAGGCAACGCTTCTCCTTCTTTCAATAAATAGGAGTAACAAAGGCGAAACAACATTTACGCTATCCCAAACCATACCCGATTGCGCAACATACACGCGATACCTCCACCGCACTGCGACGCATTTATTCGAGTTCTCCCCGTAGAAGACGCGGCTGGCTTTTTAGAGGCGAAGTTCCTGATAGCGGCACCCGTTCGTCCCTCATAGTCGTCGAAGTAGTGTGTAACATGTATAACATTTTGACCTCCAAAGTGGGGCCGGTGAGAAATTTCTTCTGTTCGTTGTTGAACAAGAAAAGATAGTGCTCAATGTACATGCCAAAGGCTGCTAAGGCGGAATTAGAGACAAAAGAATTCGGCTTTTAGTTAACGCGCACGCTGCGAATTTTCTGTTGTTCAACAACGCACAGAAGACAAGAAAGGGTTGCTACGTTATACTCGCTGGGTGAAACCTTCTAAGTTTGAGAAAGGTTTAGCGAGTGTTGGGCCGCTGTGCCATGAATACAGTGAACTAGTATATATCATGAACACGAGGTGGTTAAAGGTGGGAAGTAGACACGAAGCGCAAGCCTTAAGAAAGTGTGCGTGTGCCTCCTCTCGTTCAGTCCTTGGAATGTCCGCTGGATGGCAGTGCTTCAATATGAGGAATATATGATGAAAAGATGCGAGAGGGTGTTACTTGGAGTGTTCAATAGATGGACGAACGGACACCCAGACGGATGCATGGACGGACGCAAGGATGGCTGCATGAATGGATGGACGCATGGACAGATGCAGGAGCGAATGCATGGACGAAAGCAGGGACGGACGCACAGAAGAACGTGCGGAAGCACGAATAGACGCACGCACGGACGAGTGGATGGACGCACGGGCTGCCACACAGCGCACGCATGGATGGACGGAACCAAGAACGAACGGACGGACGGATGCTTCGCCCCACTATTCATCATTCACTTCGTGGATATGCTGCCGTTTTTTTCCCCGTCCCTGGCTGTTCACACTATAGAAAGCTATTCTGCCTGTGGCTACTGTACATGGTTCGCCGGTGAGACATCATACATAGCTATGATATGCTTTACAATCTCTCTTATTTTTTCTCTCCTCGTCACTGACACGTTCTTTTCCCGCCTACATGCTCTACTGCGTTATACATGGTTGGGCGCTCTACATCGCTATGTCACACTTGGTTTTGCCGGCCTGCCATCATACATGGCTATTGTACGCTTGCTCACCCGGACTTTTCTTTCCCACTCCTTCATATTTACACTGTGGAGAGCTATCGTATGTGTGGCTACTGCACATGTTTTGCCCGAGCGACACCACATATGGCTGTGCTATCGATAGTACACTCTTAGAAAAAAGTTGGTAGTACTTGCTAACTTTGGGGTAGTAATGGTTTGTCACATATTTTACAACCCTGGTAGTAAGCGCAGTTTGTAACGGCGAGGGTGGTAACAGTTACTACGTCTGCTGTTACTACCAGCATTTAGTAACTGTTCCTTGTCTAGACGATCGCTACCACCCGTGGGTAGTAACTTTTGAAGGTTTCAAGAAAAAAAAAGTACTAGAAGATACTATCTTGTTTATTCATTTTAACATATTATTTCTTTACTGGTAATGTTCGGCAATCAATGTCTCATTACAAGACAATTTCGGCCAAGGAAGCATGGTGTGCTGTGAATCCGAAGAATGAATAGACCAAACATGTTTACTATTTTCTAACGTACACATGTAGTAAGTAAGCGTGGGGTATATATGGCGTCTACTTTGCAGGGGCATGTCTGACACAGAGAGCACTTTTGTTTCAGGGTTAATTATAACTTATTTAAACCTATAGCACTATATCATACTACCTGTTTACGTCTGTTTGGTGAAGTAGCACACGATCTGTAAGCAGCATTATTTATTATAAGTTATATATTATATTAATTTATTATAAAGGGGCAACAAAAAGGCATTATGTACAGTGGCTGGAACAAGGTACCGAACTCATTCTCAGTGCATTTCAATGCTTCACACGGCTAATATATCAGCGTTTATTAAGTAATAATCGTTTTTCGGGTTTGACGCGCCAAAACAATGATCTTTGGAGAAACGCCGCAGTGGAAAAACTGTGACTGTCCTCGGGTCTAATGTCTGGTTATTTTGATCTGCCTGCCTTGTTAATATGTGCTGTAATTTGCCAAGTTTGTTGTAAATGTCAATTAAAACGCGTGCAGCACTTGCCTATGGTTCGTTAACTTGTACTTCTCAATTTCGACAATATCAGAATGACGCTAACATATCTCGGTTGCGTAACTTAAAACAAAAAGTATTTTCTTGATCTATGGATACCTTCTGCGTTAATTTCCCGTTTAATGATAACACGTCAAGACGATTCCTCTCATAAATTATCAGAATCGCATTCACACATTGTTTTGGACTAAATAGTCAAAATCCGGGTAGCAAATATTTATTTATTTATTTATCCTCAAGGTCAACAGACATTACAGACGAGAGTGATAAAAACAGCAAAACAAGTTTGTAAGTACAAGAGGCAATGTAGTGTTTTCGGTTATACAACAGCAGATTGAAACAAAACAAAATAAAGAAAAAAATGAGAAATATCAAAATGGCATATAACAAAATAGAAATACACATTCTTATAAAAAAGATAAAAATAACGTTTCTAAGTATACAATGAGATTGTTACACGTCAGTGCAACAGCTACAACATATACAACAGGTAACAGTGAGATCTTACTTTTAGAAATGTATAAGGGAAATACTACGACCAAGTATTCAAAGAATCGGTTAATACAGTCACAAATGCGTCAGGATCTGAAATTGTTACGAACGATTCGGGAAGGCAGTTCCGTGAAGTGCGTGGCACGTATGATTGTCGAAATGACTCTGTTTGAGACGATGGGTTTCCAACTTTATGAGCGTGATCTAAACGATGAGAAACGTAATGCGGCGGAAGGATTAGTAAATCACGGAAGTATGAGTGGTGATATATTTTATGAGAAAGGGTTAAGCGGATCGTAGTACGATGAGAAGCAAGTGAGGGTAATTTAAAGGTATATTTCATTAGTGTGATGCTCGTGTTTCGATTGTAATTAGCTGTTATCAAGCGAACAAAGTTATTCTGTATCATCTCTAACGAATGCACAAAATTATGTTGGTCTGGATCCCAAACAGATGCGGCATATTCAAGTTTCGTACAAACTAGTGTTTTATACAACATCTGCTTGACAGAAGGAGGTGATTTGGTGAAGTTACGACAAAGATATCCGAGCATGCGATTAGCGTTACAAACAACATAGTTAATATGAGTATTCCATGTTAGGTTGTTACTGATATGAACTCCGAGGTACTTGTATGAAGTGACACTAATTTTGTGTTATGTAATTTATAAGTAGGTAAAGTGGCGGTCTTTTTTGACACACGCATGAAGTTACATTTTTACTGTTCAATTCCATGAGCCGTGTGTACACCAGTTAAGGACAGCAGTGAGGTCAGATTGAAGAAGGGCGACGTCGTTAGGTCCAGCTATTTCACGAAAATTACGCAATCATTGGCAAAAAGATGAACAGATGAGGTGTCGCAAGATGGCAGATCGTTAATATAGATTAAAAAAAGAAGCGGACCAATGACGGAGCCCTGTGGTAAACCAGAATGTACCGCACATTCCGCGCAGTTAATTCCATCAGCCAAAACGAATTGTGAGCGGTTAGTAAGAAAACTTTCAATCCAAGTTACAAGGCAGGGGTCAAGGTTAAGTAGTCGTGATTTAAAAATGAGCAGTTTGTGGCACACCTTGTCAAAAGCTTTGGAAAAATTGAGGAAAATGCAGTCGGCGAGCAAGCTGTTGTTAAGAATGGTGTTTATGCACGAAAAGTGTTAATTGAGTTTCGCAAGAGTATGATTTGCGAAATCCGTGTTGCGATTGAGTGAAAAATGAGTGTGACTCCAAAAATTTGCAAGGTGAGAAGCCAAAATGTGTTCTAATATTTTACATGATATACTAGTGAGAGAAATGCGTCTCTAGTTTAAGGGAGAATGCTTGTTACCCGATTTGTGGATTGGAACTACCTTCCCGATTTTCCACTCAGATGGGAGAACACCGTCGTTGAGCGACTGTTGAAAAAATTTGGTTAGTAATATGGATGAATAACAGACAGTATTTTGGAGGAATTTGATGTTTATTTGATCGCTACCCGGTGCCGAGGATTCTTTCAGTGACTTAATAATGCTTGCGACACTATCGTAACTGAGAATAACAGGAAACATATGATCGTGGTGATATGGTTGCACATGGAGAGCGTTGATGGTGGTGGGTAGGGTAATGTTTTAAAAAAAACATCATTAAGCACTTTCTAGCCTTGTCGGTCGGTATAGCGTTACCACTAAGATCATTAAGTACTATGGGATCAGTTTCTTGAGGATTGATCACTCGCCAAAACTTTTTTAGGGTTAGTCTTCAACATCGCAAGTAAGGCGTTGCTTAGAAAACGATCTTTGGCAACTTTTAAGGCCTGCGCGTATTCATCAGCGCACTTCTTGTAATCTGACCAACGAGCCCTACTATTGATAACTTTAGCCGATTTGAAGACACGCTTCTTTTTATTACACAAATGTTTAAGCTGGTGATTATACCATGGTTTTTTTTAGGTTGTAGGAGATAGCGTATGCAAGGATGTACTTATCTGTTAGTTCCACAACCTTAGCAAAAAAGATACTCCAGTTTGACTGTACGTCGCGACAGTCAAAATTATTCAAGAAATCATCATGAAATACAGCAAGTTCATTGTTGATGGTAAGAAAGTTGGCCTTGTTGTAATCTCGTAGTGTCTTATTCGTTTTAACGACTTTAGGTTGCGCAAGGCAAACGTTAAACAAGAGAAGGCTATGATCACTTAGGTAGTAACGGGACAAGAAAGATAGTAACGGCTGCAGTCAGGACCTCTTTCATTCCAATTACTAACTGTTTACTCACGTAAGTAGTAAACAGGACGCAAAAAGTTTGTAACGGTTGTATGTAGTAACTGTTTACTAACGTAGGTAGTAAACAGGTAGCAAACGGTAGTAACTGTTGAATAAAGGTAAGCGCTGCAGTTATTACCTATTTGCTTGCAGTTGCTACCTGTTTACTAACTTTTTTAACAGTGTATAGCTATAGATAGTTTGCTGGCGGCAAAATCTAGCCAAGAGTGTCCATATAAATTCTATTGTAATAAAGAGATAAACGGCGAAAAGAAGCAGAACTACAGGGTGAAAAACGAAGCTTTGCCAATGCTGCAGTGACGAGTGTGCGTGTTGGGAAACAACATTACAACGCTAGAAGTTGTAGTGAATGAGAGAGACACCACGGTAGCGGAAGTGACTGTCGCCGAAGTGATCTCCCCTTTAGAAACTCAAATGAAAGTCTACACGGGCGTCCTCTCTCTGGCTGAAGTCGTATCGCGTTTTGTTTCTCACCAGCGCCTCCAGTTCTTAGCATAGCTGCGTCAGTGGTGAGGTAAAGACCATGATCATGAGTATATGGGAGGACGCCGTAACAATTTCGAGTAAAACAATTCGCAAGACTTGGTGCAGAAAATCGCCTTGACCCGAAGTCCCAACAAACAAGCGCGCTGCTGGTCGCTCACTTTGCTTTTTTCTCAATTTCTGAGTATTTCTGAATTTCCTGAGCATTTTGCAAGTACGAGGGTAGTGGCCACGCACCAATGCTATTCTAAGTGTGAAAATATGACGCCTTACTGCGACAGTTACGAAGCAAGCTTCTTGCAGTACGCACACCAGACGCACGCGTTTGCCGTCAGTACTGACGACGGGCAGCAAGGCGCTCACTTACGGGGAAAAAGTGGCCGATTTCGTGGAGGTTTTTTTTTCTTTATTCAATGTAGTATGGCAAAAGTATCTCTCCCTACGGTATCTCAAAATCCTGCTCGAAGAACCGACACGCTGCCAAAGGAATGATGAACTGACTGCTTCCTTCTGTACGATTTTCAGCGTTGCGCGCCTGCCGCGCTACAAATGGCACTGCGCGCGGCTTTCAAAGCGCTTCCTATAGGTCCCGAACGCAGTGTATAGGTCCTAGCCTTGTCGGTGTCCGTTACGCTACACAAAATGAGTGCGACACTGAGCACCTGTACAACAAAAGCATTTCTTTAATGAACGGCCTTATGAGTGCATCAAGGAAATCGCTGCAGAATGCATCATCGCATGCGCCGTCCTTCTTTGAATCTGTCCGTGTGCGCGTGCGGGTCCTTCTGGCCTTTGTAGTAGTCGGCGACTTCAACGTAGACATTGTGAACTTTCCTAGATTCTTGCGCTCGTGAATGCGTGGGTTTATTATTATTATTATTATTATTATTATTATTATTATTATTATTATTATTATTATTATTATTATATGCATACAAATCGGCAGGTAATGTATGACCCCATCAATGATTCGTTCTGTCTAAACAAACAGTTCATGTCAAAAACAGCTCAAAATAAACTTCTGTTCTTTCGTGAATAGTACGTTCGCTCTATAGTTTCTCCTCCGCAATCCGCTTCTCACAGCCAGCGATACGTCCACTCAACGTCTGCGTCACATGGGGGTGTCATATTGAATCACTGACAAGGGCTATAGCCTGTGAGCGCCAGTGAGATCTCTTTCGTTCAGGTTCCCCATTGAGCACACCAGCTCATTTGTTTTTTTGCGGCTCGAAGAATACAGTGTAACCGAGTGATACGCGAGCAACATTGTTTCCAATGTCCTTACCCTGGCTAACACTGATTTTGGCTGCATTGAAGTAGTATCTCCTGAATGCACCGTCTAGAGCAATAAGTGAGCTCTCAGTAGATGTCTGCAATTATCTAACCATTATCGGCCCCCAGAACATTTACACAGAAGCGCTGCGATGGAGTATATAATTGGAAACAGCTCTTTATCACAAGCAAATTTGCTCATGTCATGACACAGCGCCGACAGGCAAGGGGCTTTGAGTTATGAACCTTGTCTCAGGTACATGGTTGGTGAAGGACTGAGCGGCCTCGTTCCAGCCACCATTGCACTGGCACAGGGTGTGGGCGAGCAGACAGCGGCCAAATCGGGCCGTGCGAAGGGTCCCCGTTTCAGCGTGGAGGTGTTCTTGTCCATGCTGGCTGGCATCGTGGCAATAAGCTGGATAGCCTTTATTGCCCTCGCCCACTGCCAGGTAGCCACTGCACTGCAGGTAAGAGCCTCATGTGTGCTTCGTTCACTATATATATATATATATATATATATATATATATATATATATATTAACTTTCAATACCCTATTCTCATATCGTAGTTGTTAATTTGCCAAGTGTGGGTCCTGGTATGCTGATGCGTTTAGGCAGGGGCTAGTTGGGAAGAACAGTAACGCCAACCTTTTGGTTGTGGAATCGTTACCAAATTGACGTTTCGGTTTGTCCCACATACTGAAATTTACAATATGAGCATTCAAGCAGATATTTTAGTTGATAGTGTCGCAAGCATGGTTTCCTTTGTTTCTTCGTGTAGAACTTGAAGCATGAGCTCTTAGCCGATACTTTTGTTGCCATGTGGCTGCACACTTCGCAACGTGGCTAGCGGATGGCAACTAGAATGAATGAATTGGGTTGTTATTTTGGACGACGTGAGCATGTCACCCAAGTTTCGTGATCAACGGAATGCTACGCATGGTGGTTCATCACAAAATTTCTCCAGAGGATCAGTCTGCATGACGATGTTGTGATGTTTTTTTAAGGTGCAGCTCAAAGCAGAATGCGTTAGAATCAGATTACTACATGGGTGCTGCGGAGCTCGTTTGCTCAATTTAAGGAGCTCGTGTCCGTCTATTTTAGCTGCATGTGTATTTGCATGGTCGATCGTTTTGGGAGGATATTTCTGTCCACCAAATGAATCGAGCACTTTTTGCAGGTATCGCAGAAGTCAGTATCAGAGGAGTACCAGCTTTGAAAACTGAGTGCTTCACTGTAGGCATGCTTCTTTTTTTATGCTTAATGTGGCTGATTTCTAAATAGAAATAGTCTCAGTTAAAATAGCCAGTACTATAGGGCGGCCGCGGTTGTTGGGCCTTATGTATTTTGGGAAGCAAATAAAATCATCCTGTGACAGGACTGAAAGCTAACAGGGAATGTTACATATTTTCGGTATTGCGTCCATCTTGAACTAGGTGCGTCGCCAGCAATGCGTTTATATTCATCAGTTGAGTCGTTGTCTAGGTGTTTGCAGTAACAGCAATTAGCAAACCGCCTCAAAGTTTTGGTCACATTGTCGAAGGTTCGAGGCTGTCGGCTGATAGCTGGTACTGCAAACAGCTGAAATAATTCAAATATTCATCGATGTTTTGGGTATAACGTCTCAAAACAACCTTGTGATTATGTAAGACACCGTAGTGGAAGGCTCCGGAAAATTTGACCAGCTGGGGTTTTTCAACGTGCACCAAAATCCGAGCACGCGGACCTGCAGCATTTTCGCCTCCTTCAAAAATGCAGCCGCCGCCACCGGAACTCGATCCCGTGACCTGTGGGTCAGCAGCGGGACTATGAACGAAGTAATATATATATATATATATATATATATATATATATATATATATATATATATATATATATTTCTTGAAAGTCTTCCTAGAATCGAAGAACGATGCTTCATTGTCAACGTTACGGCCGGGGACCGACCTTCGTCAGGGCATACGGCCAGTCATTTACGTATGACATACGTATACGTAGCATAAGTTAATTGCGCTGCCGAAGGTCGGTCCCCGGCCTTAACGTTGGCAATAAAGCATCGTTTTCGTTGTGCTCGTTCCGCTTCTTCCGGTGGAGTATATATAGATCTATAGATTAGAGGAGAGAGATTATATTAGAGATAGGAAGATATAGAGTATATATAGATATAATAGCTATATAGTATAATATATATATATATATAGTATATATATAGTATATATATAGAATATATAATATATATATAATATATATATATATATCAAATCCTGCGGTGTATCCCAAAGTTCGGTATTGGGGCCCTTCCTTAATTCTGATATTATTTATGTATATATATATGTTATATATATATATATATACTTATATATATATATAAGGATATCTTTTCAGTGGTGGAACACCCGGTATGAGTGAAATTTTTTGCAGATGACGGCTTATTTTATTCTACATTAACGAGAAAGCACGATCAAGTTAGTATTAGTCATTGCTTGGAAGAATACAGCCATCGGTGTAACTTACGGGATACGAAAGTAAACTCCAAAAAATCAACATATACACATATGAATAAGAACAGGCTTTATGCCCTTCCAATGTTCTATCTACAGGAATTCACTCCTCTATGCTAACCAATTTAAATATTTTAGGAGTCGCCCTTACTCAAAATTTGGCATGGCATACACACATAGACAATGTGTGCTTGAAAGCGAACCAGAGACTAGGTTTCTGAAGACAAAAACTACATCAAGCTACGCGAGATATAAAACTTCTGGCTTACAAAACCTTCGTTGTAGCTTACAAAACCTTCGTTATACCATTATTAGAATATGCCTCAGTCGTGTAGAGTCCTCATCAAGACAGCCTGAAAACAAAATAAAAAAATGTTCAACGCCATGCCGTCCGCTTCATATGCACGAATTACCATAGGTTAGATTCTTTCACGCAGATGTTGGAGTCCTGTGAACTGGAATTACTTGAGGCACGAAGACATAAGAACTGGTTTAAAGCTCTTTTCAGGATATTGTATATATATATATATATATATATATATATGACAGTCGGGACATTCGTATATAATACGACTGTCCTGGCCCCTAATATTCATTTTCTCAGGAAAGTTCTCGAAGAGCAAGGATACTTATTCTTGGCGTGAGTAAGCGCTAATTGTGCTACAGATGATTGTGATACATATGTTTTTTTGTGTTACGCCAAACGATAACGATGGAATACTAGAGCAGGGGTCGCAAAAGGGCAACGCAGTTTATAAAAAAAACGTAAAGCATTACATCATGTTGGCCCCATTCTTCTGGTTTGTACGTGAGTGGAGCCTACATTTTCATGTTGGTTTTACAAGACAAGTTCTCATTGTGATTTTATGCTGGTGTCATGATATTCTTTTATCAATGCAGGCTGTTTAGCGTTTTAGCTTCCCAAGCTGTACTCGAGTTATGGGCTGACAAGTACGTATTGCATGGTGAATAGAAAAAATGTCTTGGCCGCATGTGCCGTCGCCCATTGTTTCTTTTGTTTATCGGAGCCTTGTTCTACAATTTACTGTTTCAGGTTCGTGAAAATAAAAAAGGCCAGCGATATGGTGCTGCGGATAATCATGGTTACGAGCCCGAGAATGGTGTAGCCACCGTGAGCAGCCAAAGTGACGTCGATGGCGTCCCGCCCTCTTCGGGCGAGAGTTCTTCGCTGAACCGACAAGGCCGCCTGAAACGCTCTCAGTGGTGGCTAGTGCTTAGCTTGCAGGCTCTCATCGCCTGCCTTGGGAACGGCGTCCTTCTCGCCATACAGGTGCGCATTTTCATGTTAACATGACCAGGGTTCGGAGATGCAGAGCTGGGCAATAGTAATTTGCACATACTAGCTCAACTGGGTGAAAGGCAGGGCATGCAGGACAATTGTTCTCATCAGGGAAGCTCAAAACACTGCTTTAAATACTTTAGATGCGAAGGTACTCATGGTTGAGTTCAATCCGGAGTTTGTCATGACCACCGTTACCGCGCATGTGCATCCCCCTCTCTCGCCTCCCAACGCAGGAAGCGTCTACTAGCCTACGCTCGCTTCCCCTCTCTCTCCTCTATACTCTGTATCAGAATTTCCTTCAGCACTGTGGA
This sequence comes from Rhipicephalus annulatus, assembly GCA_013436015.1. Taxonomy (NCBI): domain Eukaryota; kingdom Metazoa; phylum Arthropoda; class Arachnida; order Ixodida; family Ixodidae; genus Rhipicephalus; species Rhipicephalus annulatus. Next base: position 74,442 of record WOVY01014866.1, on the reverse strand, counting down.
GGCTACAGGCCCCTCAACCAATAAGGTGGGCGATTAATTCCCTGCACATGCATTCATCCACACCATGTCGTCTGCTCACCGTCTACACGGCATCTGCTCGCTGAATTGTTTATACACACTCGTTGCAGATAAGGCCGGTTTATTAACTTGAAGATACCATAAAACTGCCAAATGAACAGCTACACCAGGAACTTGAGGCGCGGATTTGTTGGTCTGTTGAAGATCGGTAGACACTCGTGCCGGCAAAGAACTTTACATGGTGACTACTTCTCTCAGACGCTTTTCCTGGCTCTCGCATAAATGCTTCTCTATCGACTCGTTCGTTCGCCTCTTTAACTGCAATGCTTGTCTGCTATCTCTCTCTTTTTTTTTGTCGGCGTCGAAGGAGAATCTGATGCACACGAAACGATGTGCCATGTTGCATGTCCGTTGAAGATGGAGCATTCTTCGTCTGGCAACGCAAACTGGCGCAGCCCAAGTATTGCCTTGCTGCGTCAGTCTTAGCATGTGTGCCTAAGCAAGCAGCATATCTCGATAATAACGACAAAACCTACCTGATATTTTATCCTCAGAGTAATATGAAATAAATTAACGGCGTATTTCATCAATCGTTTTTTTTGCTAGCAGTACTGTGGGTGAATAGCAAGAGCAAGTTTGGATCGAAGCGGGCGGTCGCTTCTGCAAGCATGGGCGCTGACACATTGATTTGTAAACGCAGCCACAGGCGGTAAGTGACCAAAATGATTTAACGTGTACAAACTAAATGCGAAGAATAAACGTATCACATATTCATGCGACGTAGCACACACCAAACAAACGCCATTTTTCGTCCACCCGGTCAATATCACTGCACTTGTAATTGGGATCATGTTTGGCTGCGCAAGTGTGTGGCTTTCTTACATCTAGCTTTCGTAGTGCTGAACCAAAGTGGAAAAAGTATCTCTTCCTATGACGTTTAGACTCCCATTGCGCATGCACGTCTCTTCCACCTCTCTCTCCTCTACTACGCTCCCCCCTCTCTCACGTCTCAAAGGCGACGCAGGCAGCGTCTGCTTAAGAGTTTCTTGATTGGAACAACCCACTCCCCAGGTTTTAAATGCAAAGCATTTCTTTGTGAATTTTGGTGACTTTGAGCGTATCTATTTATCTATCTATGTATTGTCACGATTAGTCAGAAGTACTGGGGGATTTATTAAACCACCGGGTAGCCAGCACTAGGACGATGCGTCAGTCGTGGCTGGCTTTCGAGCAGAGAAGAAACACGCGATCTTCTTTTTTCCTCCAGATTGAGAGCCGCTATTGCCGTCAACCCACTACGTGCTGGTGGCATTATCCTCCCTTCTGAAAAGAAAAAAAAACAGGTACCAAAAACAGGAAAGAAAAGTACATAGCAGCACCGCGATTCTAATACATAGGCACGTGAAAAAAATTGGAAATTCGGATAAAGTGAAAGTAGAAATAGAAGAGTGTCAATATAGGAAACGTCAATGAACGAGACAGCAAGTTCACAAAAATAAACAACAAACACAAAGAACGCTGTACGGTAACAAAAAAGTTACGAACAACGCGCAATAAATGGTTTCATGCGCAACACATGAACGACGTCCGGCATCAGTCGTGTCCGGCTCCGTGCATGGGGTTTTGAGTCCGGAACCACTTCGTAGTACGCGGCGTAACACTTTATATGGGCCAAAGTACCGGCTCAGTAACTTTTCGCTAAGGCCACGGTGGCGGACGGGCGTCCACACCCAAACTTGGTCTCCGGAGTTGTAAAACACTTCTCTGTGGTGGGTGTGATAGAGTCGTGGGTCTGCCTGCTGTTGCTGGCCGATGTGCAGTCGCGCGAGCTGCCAGGCTTCCTCAGCACGCTCTGCGAATTCTTCGGCGTCAGTTGCCAACTCGTCTTCGCTTTGACACGGTAGCATAGAGTCCAGCACGGTCTGCACTTCGCGGCCGTAGAGAAGCCGAAATGGCGTGAATCGCGTGGTCTCTTGCACGGCGGTATTATACGCGAAGGTCACGTAAGGTAAGATCCAGTCCCATGTTTTGTGCTGTACATCGATGTACATTGAGATCATGTCTGTGAGGGTCTTATTCAGTCGTTCGGTAAGTTCGTTGGTTTGCGGGTGGTAAGCAGTTGTCCTTCAGTGTCTGGTGTTGCTCAGTTTGAAAACTTCGTCCGTAAGCTGCACCGTGAATGCCGTCCCTCTGTACGTTATTCTACTGGAAGAAGCACCCTGTCGTAACATGACGTGGCGCATGAAAAATTGTGCTAACTCAGAAGCCGTGGCTCGTGCGATCGCCTGCGTCTCAGCGTAGCGTGTCAAATAATCGGTCGCGACGATCACCCATTTGTTGCTGTCAACAGACAGGGGAAATGGGCCGAGAATGTCCATGCCGACTTGGTCTAACGGCGTGCAGGGTGCATCAATGGGCTGAAGCAAGCCAGCTGGCTTAACAGGTGGTTGCTTTCGGCGCTGACGTTCCCGGCAGCTCTTGAAATACTTCTTGACGCTTGCTGAAAGTCCTGGCCAATAGTACCTCTCGCTCACTCTGGCAAGTGCCCTTGAGTAGCCCAGATGACCGGATGTGGGTTCGTCATGGCAAGCGAAGAGGACGTCGTCTCGCATGTCTCGAGGAACCACCAGGAGGTAAGCACGGTTGTTCGAACGAGCGTTCTTCTTGTACAGCACGCCGTCTCGCAGGCAGAACGACGTCAACGAGCGGAATAAATGACGTGGTATGATTGCGCCCTGGCCCTCTAAATTATCGATGATTGGACGAATATCTGCCCCATCTCGCTGCCGTTTGCTCAAGTCTGATGCGCTAACGACGCCCAAGAAGCCTTCGTCTTCCTCTGCTTCCTGACTGACGACATGAAGGGGTGCGCGAGACAGCGTGTCAGCGTCTCCATGCTTACGGCCGGACTTATGGACGATGGTGACATAAAATTCCTGCAGCCGCAAGCTCCACCGTGCTAGCCGTCTTGAAGGGTCGCGCAGGCTTGTCAACCAACAGAGCGCGTGATGGTCCGTCACTATCTTGAAGGAATGACCATAAAGGAACGGGCGAAACTTGGTGATTGCCCATACGACTGCGAGGCACTCTTTCTCCGTAGTTGAATAATTCGCCTCAGCACGGGATAGACAGTGGCTCGTGTAGGCTATCACTCTTTCGATGTCCTCTTGACGCTGAACGAGCACTGCACCGAGCCCAATGTTACTAGCGTCGGTATGGACCTCCGTGTCAGCATCATCGTCGAAATGAGCGAGAACGGGCGCTGATGGCATGCGCTGTCGCAGCTCATCGAAAGCTGCTTGTTGCTTGTTTTCCAAGACAAAAGGAGTGTCATCCTTTGTGAGACAAGTCAGAGGTTCTGCTATCTGTGAAAAACCACGAATGAACCGGCGGTAGTAGGCGCACAAACCAAAGAAGCGCCGGAAGGCATTCTTATCGACAGGAGCTGGTAATTCGGCAACAGCGGCAAGCTTGTCCGGTTCAGGCCGATTCCTTCGGTGCTAACTACATGTCCAAGAAATTTTAGTTCTTTATAGCCGAAGTGGCACTTCTGTGGCTTTAGTGTGAGGTCCGCCGACCGGATAGCCTCCAGCACGCTGCGCAGGCGGTGAAGGTGCTGCTCGAACGTGGTACAGAAGACCACCACATCATCAAGGTAGACAAGACAAGTCTGCCACTTGAGCCCTGTGAGGACAGTGTCCATCATTTGCTGGAAAGTTGCCGGCGCTGAACACAAGCCAAACGGGAGCACTTGAAATTGGTATAGACCGTCTGGAGTCACGAAGGCTGTTTTCTCACGGTCTCGCTGATCTACCTCAATTTGCCCATACCCGCTTTTGAAATCGAGAGAAGTGAAATAATGGGCACGACGAAGTCTATCCAGCGAATCGTCGATACGCGGCAGCGGATACACATCCTTTTTCCTCACGTTGTTAAGCTTTCGGTCTTCGACGCAGAAGCTAGCGACCCGTCCTCCTTTTTGACAAGTACGACTGGAGATGAACACGGGCGGTTAGGTGGTTCATTAACGCCATCGTCAAGCATCTCGCTGACTTGCGTGCGTATCGCTTCACGTTCTTTGGCTGACACGCGGTAGGGATTCTGGTGTATCGGGTGTGCGTCCTCGTACGTGATGATCCTGTGTTAAGTGATGGACGTCTGGCGGATCTTTGAGCAACTTGCGAAGCAAGACCTGAACTCGAACAAGAGCACTCGTAGGGCAGTCTGGTTATCGGTGAACAGATCAGGATTGATGTCAATATTACTCATTGACGTGTCGGCGGTATCCACTATAGTTCCGACGTGAGACAGTTGGTGACGTTTGCTACTTCGTGGGCAAACGCTATCGAAGTCCCACGGAAAAGATGTCGATGCTCATTGCTAAAGTTAGTTACGAGCAATTCAGATCGGCCATCACGAAGGTGTATTACACATCTAGCTACACAAATGCCTTGCTGCAGCAGGTGTTATCAATTTGTCTCAGCCACCACATCGCCATCGCCCAAAGCACAGCATGTTACGTCGGCTAGAACACTTGCTCGTGGAGGAAGCGTCACGCTCTGTTCAGAAATACGGAGTACGTCGACACGCCTTCCATCATCCTGCACATTGATTGCTCGCTGGGCTGAGAACGTGACGCGGCGCTCTTGCAGATCAATGAGAGCTCCATTTTCCTGTAGAAAGTCAACTCCCAGAATGACGTTACGGGAACATTCGCGTAGAACAAGGCAGCTTGCTACGAATGTATACCCTTGAATCTGTACTCTAGTTGTGCAGGCACCCAGTGGAGTAACGACGTGGCCACCAGCTGTCCGAATCTGCGAGTTATGCCACGGCGTGATGACTTTCTTTAGCTGCGTTTTCAATTTCCCACTCAGTATGGAATAGTCTGCGCCGATGTCTACTAACGCATTAACTGCCCAACCATCAATTGTCACTGCTATGTCGAGTGAAAGTCGGCCATCCTTTGCAGCAGTATGTGATGTCGGACCAGTTTCTGTACGGTTCTGCGTCAATAGGAGGTCTTCAGCGCTTCGACGTTCAGTGACCCCGCCCCCAGAGGTCACTTGGGCTAGTTTTCCCGGTGGGGGCTGGGAGACCGCGTGGTAGAATACCGCTGGGGCGTTTATGAAAATCGCCTCGGTAATGGCGAGCGCGACTGGCGCCCGGCAGACGGTGGTGCATGCTGCTGGGCGAGGTAGTTTTCGATTTCGCGCAGTCTCTGGCCGTAACGGGGTGGCGGTGAGTGCGCAGCGAAGCCGCGAAGCCCAAGACAGCGATATGGGCACTGGCGGTACAAGTGATCAGCTTCTCCACAGTGAAAGCACAGAGGCCGGCGATCAGGTGTGCGCCAAACATCAGACTTCCGAGCAGACGTGTGCCGATCGTCGATGTACTGAACTGGTGGCACCGAACGATGGGCGACAGGAGCGCCAGGGACAAAGGGCAAAGGCGGTGGCATGTACGGCCTTCCTAGTACGGTATGTGCTGTGCTGACTGGAGTGCAACAGCAGGAACAGGATGGACGAGTAATTGCGGGGATGCAGCAGGACGTTTCAAGGCTTCCGCATAGGTTGTCTCACGACGGTAATCATCAGGAGCTGGCCCAGCTGTATCAGAAGGCAAGGTGTCCCGGAGGGCCTGGTGCAGCTCATCCTTGATCACAGTTGCAATAGAGCTAACCGTAGGATGAGGTGTTACACCAGCCTTTTGTAACTCTTCACATACTATATCACGGATGAGTTCACGTAGACAGTCGTTGCTGGTTCTAGTGTCGGTGAAAATGTCGGAAGTAGACATGCCACTGACTTGCCTGTCGTATTGGTTGGATCGCTGCTGCAGCATTTTTTCCATTGTGACGGCCTCGGACAAGAACTCTGCGACAGTCTTCAGAGGGCTTCGCACGAGGCCGGCAAAAAGCTGGTCCTTGACACCGCGCATCAAGTGACGCAACTTCTTGTCCTCCGTCATTCTTGAATCGGCCCGTCGAAAGAGGTGCGTCATGTCTTCGACGTACGTGGTCACCGTTCCGTTTGACAACTGGACGCGGGCCAGAGTAGCTCGTTCAGCTCGTTCTTGGCGATCAGCACTGGCATAGGTCTGCAGAAGTCTACGAGAGAATTAGGGCCACGTCGTCAGCTGCTCTTATCGATTTTGATACCACGTTTGTGCCCCGTCTTCAAGATAGAAATAGACACGACCCAGTTTCGCCGCGTCGTCCCACTGATTCAATGTGGCTACGCACTCGAAGTCCGCCAACCAGTCCTCAACGTCCTCGTGCTCCGTGCCATGGAACATCGCCGGTGCGCGTGGGCTTTCCAACGTGTAGCGGTTCAACGTCGTGCTTCCCGTGTCGGTTGCCAAGGTTTGCACCGAAGCGCTGGTCACATTTGTCGACGTGGTGGGAGCAGTATCGTCGGCTTCCGGAGGCAATCCCCTGATTCGGCGGCTGGTCCGATGCACGGGAGTATTGACTGGCACTGAACTCGTATCACGGCTTCCTGGGGGGGGTCTGCAGCATCCGTGAGACTACCCAGCACTTCCACCAGTTTATCACAATTAGTCAGAAGTACTGGGGGATTTATTAAACCACCGGGTAGCTAGCACTAGGACGATGCGTGAGTCGTGGCTGGCTCTCGAGCAGAGAAGAAACACGCGATCTTCTTTTTTCCTCCAGATTGAGCGCCACTCTTGCCTTCAACCCACTACGTGCTGGTGGCACTATCTATCTATCTATCTATCTATCTATCTATCTATCTATCGATCTATCTATCTGCTAGCCGCCTACGACTTTTAGCTCTCCTGGCCGTTTCGATAATGGTATCGGTACAAAACTCGGTATTGCATAATATGACCCTATGACGAGCATAAGTGACTAGTCATAACATGAAAATCATGACATGTATGTCACCAATGTCATCATTTACATTTCGTGGCCTTGCTGCTATTGCGGTGGTTTAGTTCGCATCACATGTTGCAAATTTGGCATGATCGCATGGCGAACACAAGCGACCGACCCTAACATGAAAATGACGACATGCCACTCATGTAACAACAAGACTGCATGCCACACTCATGATGCGCTCGCAGCCGTTTCGCTAGCTTCACTTATACCAAATCTGGTAATACGAGACGTGAATGGCTGAAGAATGTATGACACTGGTACAAAAGTGATAAACTTGAGATGCGTGTCATTAAATAACATGGCTACATGCTATTCATGATGCGTTGGCTGCCGTTTCGCTGGCTTCACATGTGCCAAATTCGGTATTACGTGACACAAATGGACGACATAGGTAAATGAAACATCTAATCATGATAATCACGACATGTGTGTCATGTAACAACATGACTACATGCCACACTCATGATGTGTTCGCGGCCGTGTCGCTAGCTTCACATTTGCCAAATTTGGTTTTAGGTGACGTCAATAAATGACGAAGGTTTGTGACTGTTGCAAACATCATAATCATGAGATGCCTGTCTTGTGAGGACGTGACTGCAGGTCAACTTCAAAGTGCCAATACACTTTGACGTGACCCGGTGTGCACGTTTGTTTCGTCTCGTCAAGGTGACGTTGCCACGCCAGGCACCGGTCCTGCCATATACTGGCAGGCGCTCGCCGCCCTGCGTTTCTTGCACGTATGCGAGCTTGAGCGTGCCCGGCGTCACTCCGTCACTAAAAGAGGCAGACGCCATGCTTTCGGGGTTACGTCATCGGCGTGAAATACAGCATGCCGCATTTCGTGCCGGTTGCCGTCGAGCCGCGCCGACGGACGCTGGTCACGCCAGTCGCGCCTGGCGTAACGAGTGCTCGCGTTTTGCTAACGTAGCTTCGCTGTTCATAGCGTGCGCGCGCGTTAACGTTGCGTTAGAATACATTGGGCCCTTCATGATGTGCTCACGGCTGTTTCCCTAACTCCACATATAACAAACGTTGCGTTACGTGACGTCAATAGATGACGATGTTATGGGGCTGGTGCAAACATGATAACCATAATATGCGCTTTATGTAAGAACATGACAATATTCCACACTCATTGCATGTTCGTGGCCATTTCGATAGCTCCACATTTACTGAATTTGGTATCACGTGTGCATATAGATGACAAAGGTAAAGGACACATCCAAACATAATGATCATGACACGGAAGTCATGTACGGCATATATTACCTCCACCCCATAACGTTTTAGATTTTAAAGTGGCATATCGACCTTCCTCATTCGTGCTTCGCATATCATCGATTTCCACTGTACGAGGCGTCGGCCAATTTTTTCTCCTGTGCAGCGCCACGATTAGTGCCAGCATCAACGCCGCCACCAGTGTAAGCTTCAGAACCCGGTGCTTTGCATCTACACATGGTTCCCTTTAGCAAGAAAGGGTGCAATTACGTATATTTAAAAGGAAAGCCTCTTAGGCCAGCTCCCCGTCGTCCCCGTCACCGAGCAAAGGTTTCTACAACATAGATGCGACGCCGACGCAAAAAGACAACCGATGCATAAATTTTAAATCCCTGCGCCGTCGATAGACAAGCATGCCGAGGTGATTGCACTGAGTCCCACACCTCTCTCGCTCCCCCGCTCTCTTTTAGGGGCGAAGCTCTTTATAACGGCACCTGTTCGTCCCTCGTAGCCGTTGTAGTGTGTAACAAGTGTAACATTTTGATCTCCAAGGTGGTGCCGGTGAGAGATTTCTTCCGTGCGTTGTTGAACAATAGAAGATAGTGCTCAATGTGCATGCCAATGGCTGCTAAAGGGGAATGAGAGAGAGGAGCATTCGGCTTTTAGTGAAGGCGCACGCTGCGAACCCCATTAGCAGCCATTGGCATATACATTGAGCACTAGCTAACAGGAAAAGGTTCCTACGTTATACTCGCTGGGCGTAACCTCCTTGGTTTTAGAAAGGTTTATCAAGCGTTGGGCCACAGTGCCAAGAATACAGTGAACTAGTATATACCATGAACCTGAGGTGGTTAAAGGTGGGAAGTAGATTCGGAGCGCAAGCCGTAAGAAAGTGTGCGTGTGCCACCTCTCGTTTAGTCCTTGGAATGTCTGCTGGATTGTGGTGCTTCTATATGGGGAATATATGATGAAACTATACTTTCGCCTTGTCGTCTGCCCAGAGGTTGGCGCCTGGGCTGATGTGCTGCGCGCGCCGCCAACGCTCTCCCTACCCGCATCACAACTTAACGCCTTCGTCAAAACAAGCACTGAGATCAGGCACAAGGTTGTTTGCGTCCCATTTTAAGAAGTTTCGTTCGCGGGTTGTATAAATGCTTGGAAAAACTCTTAATTTTTAGGGGCGAAAAAGGGAAGTTTATTGTACACTTAACTTGTACGTACACAAAAGAAACATCGAAAACAAGTAAATACAGTGTATACATCTTACAAATGAGCACCGAAATGTAATTGATCACTGATTATCCAAATGTTACAAGTGAAAGGAAAATTAAAAAGAATAAAGTTAATCACATTTAACAGAATAACACTTATGCATGCGTACTAGAGTGGGCGCATGGTTAGTACGGGATAACTGGAAACCTCAGCTGTCCCTCTCTTACTTTGAAGAAACGTGTATGCCATCGTCGAAAGAAGGCCTCTTCGCCGTGCGTTTCCAGCTGCTGATCTAGGTAATTCTACACAATGAGCCGAATTTTCTGTAGTGCGGGATAGGTGCCTCTATGCGGCTTGTGCCGTACTTCCGCTAAACAGCGTCGCCGCCACAGTACGTACAAGGTTACTGAAAAGACCAGTCTTGCAAACAGCGCACGTTCTGTTCCCATGCACGCCGTGCGAAAGCCAAAGAGGCATTGTACCATGTGCCAGACGCCCCTCGCCACCGAGCACTGAAACAGAGCATGTTGGGTCGTCTCTCTTTTGCCACAGTTTGGGCAGCGGTCATTTGGAAGGCAGCGGTCATTTGGTCATTTCAGGGGTAGGTGGTTGCAACATAAAAATGTTCAGTATATAAAAATTACAGATAGCGAAAGTATTCACGACGAAAAAAATCTGCATATATATATATATATATATATATATCGCAGCATTTACTATGAACGCACCAGCGATGCCTCTTCGTGCCCTCCACTACCCATCTTTTTCTAACGCAGCTAGGATCGAATTTTATCCTGTGCGATGCTTTGAGATTCTGTTCTACTTCGTTTTACACGAGCGAATCTCAGGCTCGTTGTCGCAATCCGAGTGAAACATTCATATATCGGCTGGAATGTCGCAACGGTATTCTGAATATTTTAATTGTTCCAATACCGATGGTAATTATAATTTACGTCAGTAGTATAGCATAATGAGCAACTACTGGCACGTTCACTTGCAGACGTATTCTAGCCTTTCCTACGGACAACTTGCCTACCATCTGGCGACCAATCTTGCTGTGATAGCCAACCCGGTGTCATGCGCCGTGGCCGCCTTACTTCCTCTTAAGAGCCTCGGAGGACTTGTGTTCATCACGGCAGGCGGGCTGGGTTGCGCGGCGTACATCCTGCTACTCGCCGTGCAGAGTCCGAACCCTATTCTGGTGGGAACGGCAGCTGGAGCAGCCATCATGGTGCGTACTGGGCTACCTTGCCTTCTGGGTAAAATGTTTTGATTCTCCGCATAAAAAAATACCTATCATTAGAGAAATTTTTCCTTCAGAATTTGTTAGTGCCTTAAATGCAATTTAAACCACATGGTTAAAGTATTACTGACATCCATGTATTTCTATGCAGCACTGGTGCTTTAAATCGCGCCGTGCAAAGTTTTATAGAGCGATAATCAACTGACTTCACTATTAGAGTTCATTCCCTCAGTAATCTCATTCCTCAAAGTTTTTGTTGAATTTGTCGAGTGCTAGAGGACGTACTTGGATTTATTGACACACTTCGGACGCTTCTTGTCTGCTTTGGGCCCGAAGAGCGAGCTGTAAGCTGGAAATGCAGTGTGAGCCAGGTGACCGAATGACGCGCATGGTTTTTGAAATAGCATGTGTGTAGTGCTCCGCTCTGCGCCCAACATCAACGTAGCAGACTTACAAAAAGCTTACAGCCTACCTGCACCAATTCTGCACACCAGGAGTCACCCTGGATGCAGGATGCGTGCCGAGAATTGACAGACTTTCTGCCATCCGTGTATAATCTCAGTAGGCAAGTGGTACACTGGTTGCGCAGAAAGTCTGCAGGGCATTCGCTGCAAAGGACGTAGCATTAATGCAGAACGTCTGCGCGAAACCTGTGGAACGCCTACAAAATTTCGGCAGAATATGGCAGAACTTTGTCGCGGATGAACAAATATCAATAGCTATCAGTTACATTAGCACATAAAGTCAAAACATGCAGCATCCAACGTTAGAATACGCCCCGTACATCCACCAACATGTGCCCACAACATACACACAGCAATGAAAATACCACCCACATATCACCCTCGCGCTTCAGAAGCTAACGCTGACCACTCGGCACATAGGGCCGTGTTATCTTGACCTTCCATTCAGTGCTGGTACCAAAATTTCTATGCTTCAATTTTTTACCTTTACATCTTCCTGGAATGCATGCATATTATGGAGGACATTTACAAATGGCTTTGTTAATCTACATCTTCCTAATATGCAAAGACCTTCAAATTAGTCACTATTGAATACCAGCTGGTGGGCTGTCGCATGGGGATCCAGAAAAACAGGAGCCTTTCTGCAGAAATTCTGGCGGCTAGGTTGTATGGAAGTGGCTAACGGATGGTTGAAAGATAAAACTCGTGTAATCAATGTCATGGTAAAAATAGATATATATGTATAATATATGTATATCCCCTCCCCACACACACACACACATATATATATATATATATATATATATATATATATATATATATATATATATATATATATGTAGTTAAGTACAGCCTCCGTGAGTGGTCACAACGTGGTTTATTTCAACGTTTCGGCCTAGAGTCTGGCCTTACCCTAGGCCGAAACGTCGAAATAAACCACGTTATGACCGCTCACGGAGGATCTACTTGATTACATGCAACGTTACGGCCACTCAACCCCACCGTGCCTGCCTATATATATATATATATATATATATATATATATATATAGTATACACGTTATCAGACAACAAGACTGCTTGGCGTGTGCTTGGTGTCTGCAGAAAATAGTCAAGTCTAAAAGGAAGTGACTGGTAGGTGACACTCATGGGTGGTGACATAACAGTGAACGCCATTTTTCTTAAGCTAAAAATAGTTTACCATTATGGAGTTTTTAAAGAAGCCACGTGTATGAATTTTAGGTTTATGTAACTTGAAATAAAAAGTACGGAAATATTATGAATTTGCTGTAACAAATACCATAGTATCCACGTTTGCCCCTTCGTCTACAAAGTCAACCTTTGGTACGACAAATATTCTGGAGATTGAAGTGAGAGTTGGTAGTCATTTTTTACACGAAATCGTGCCGGCAGAAAGCATTGAAGTTATATTTGGCGCACATTCTTCCAAGAGTGTTGAAAATATATCGACAGTGTTTATTGGATATGTCGTGTAAGTGCTACAGCCTTAAATGAGCATATCGCTCTTTGATAATCTCGAAAATAGGCAGTTATCTAGCATCGAATGTGATTCTTGCTTGCGTACATTCAGCGTCCCTCCAGAACGCCCGCGAAACTTTAAATAAGCTTGCGCCCCAGCGCGGCGAATCGCAAAAAGATCCTGTGCGCCAAATATGAGCCAGATGTGTGTAAAGGTCATGCATGTTGGCATGACGACATAAATGTTGGCCTTCGAAACTTGAGAAAATTTCAAGACAGCTTCACAATAAATGAAAAAGAGGCTTCATGGAAAGCCACAGCAATTATTGAAAGGAGTCACAATATACACTTTCAAGTACTTCGCACCCTTAAAACACCATTTTTGCCTGACAGCAATTTGCAAAACTTGATAGTCTACTGGTGTTACGAAATTGAAAGTTCGGCAAGTTGGTGTTTATTCATTTTCGAAGAAAACAGCGCATAGAAAAAACAAAACAAAAAGCGTGGGAACACACACATTGCTGTGTGGGTTCTCTCTAACTCCCACTTTTCTTTGTCTTCGTCTTTTCTGTGTCTTGTTTTCTGCAGAATTGCAAAAGTCTTCCGCTTCCCCAAATAGAGTTTACTCAAACTATTTAATTGCTAAGGATGTTATAGGTTATCAAGACATCGGTGTCCTATACAAAGATGTGCCAGCTGGTTAATAAAAATAGGCACTGGGGTTGAATATTATACATATGTTTTGATTAACAGATGAGCGCGTTTGAGAATCATGGGTTTGAAACTACATCATGAATTTGCGTGTCTTCTTTGAATGCTTAATGCCTAAATATGCAGCACGGGACATGCGAACCAACACATTAGAGTGGCTTAAAATACCATGATGCTTGAAATAGGACATAGTTGGACGAGCACTCTGTCTCATTGATGGTTTGCATGCCATGTGTGCAAGGTTGGCCATTATGTGCACCTTGGATGTTGATGTGATTTCATATTCTTTGAAGTACAGCCTTAATTTTTCTGGTTTACAGTGCTAACTGTGTCTGCGCGTTTGTCAAACTCAAATGATTTGGGAAAGTGCATTGTTCGGGGGGTTTAGGATGTTGCAAGGATCTGAACGAGAAAAGCCTGTTAGGCATATGAGCTGGTTTACTGTGTATACTTGTTCTCGGCGATGCGCAGGTTTCTTCGTGGGTGCTGTTCGTGTCCCTGACGACGTTTGTCAAGTGCCGCCTGGCGGCGGGCACCATGGCGCATGGCGGTGCCCGCTCTCTCATGTGGTACGGTGTCGCCACCCAGGGCGGCTCCTTCATCGGTGCTATGCTGATGTTCGTGCTCACAAACTATACGCACATATTCAAATCTGCGTGACGGCTGTATCAACACACTACGTGCTTTCGTACTGCATAGGCGGGACTATTTGGCGAGAGCAATCTCTTCAACACGCAGCCCGCCACGCTGTAACTCCTTTCAGAGACACATAACGAGTTCTCTCTCTCCCTCTCTCTCTGTTTATATATATATATATATATATATATATAATGCTGTTGCAGTCGTAAATTTCTAATAGCGGAATGTTTTCTAGAAGAGCCAGCCTGTTGGTTGTGAAAAGATGACGCTTTTAGGTTCCTACTAATGTGTACACAAAGAACAACGCAGAGAGCAAACAAACGTAAAGCAGTTGTAAGCTTGCGCATGTACTAATGAAATCCGCTTTATTGTCCTTCATCTTTTGTGTAATAACGCTCTCAAGATTTCCACTGTTTTTTCCATTCGGCTCCGTCTTTTTTTCCTTTTAAATATTTTATTCACTTTCACCTCAAAAGCCAGATCATATAATGAATATTAATCAATGTACAGCATTATGGGATTTTTTAAAGAACCTCAGGTGGTCTAAATTTCCGGAGCCCTCCACTACGGCGTCTCTCATAATCATATAGTGGTTTTGGGACGTTAAACCCCACATATCAATCAAGCATTATGGGATTTTAAGGTGGCTCCCTGATGCCGACCCTTTGATCCGCGTCGAGAGCCCTCAGCTCCCACCAACTCCGTCTTTCCTTGTCAGTTTCTTTTTCTTAAGTTGTAATGCAATAGCAATTATATGTACACTCCTGGCTGAATTTTTCCGTCGGCGTTGGCATCATCATCATTCACCCTATATATATATATATATATATGCATCTATATATATGAAGAAGCAAGAAAAAGTTATTGCAGAAAAATGCTCCGGCGCGCGGAATGGAGTGTCCAACCTCTTCCTTGTGAGTGCGAGGTGTTAGTCACAGAGCCACGAACGAGCGCCTGCTTCGGTTGGAACGGCAAGCTACTGATATCAACCACTTACCGCTGGCGATCATCATCTCGAAGAAACTATCGTGTTTTCAACGTTAGCCGCGAGATTACGCATTGTGTGAGCGTCGCCAGACCGTCGCGTCGCGGTGGGGCGTTCTTTCATGTCTCACGCATACTTTTCCCCGCGCAGAGAGGGGCGGGATGAACGCTCACGCCTGCGCGTGTTTATCTCGCGGTGGGGAGTGTCTTACCCCTTGGGCTTTCAGCAGAATAATTCTGTTTTAGTTACGGCGTGCACAAAGGTCACTGCATTCGTTGCACAGTGTCCGTTTGCGAGAATAGCGCGCTTTTCAGACACAGCGAAGTAACGACTGAGACATTTATTCGCTTTCATTTGTAGTTGTGAGTACCCTTCGTGCGTCATTCGTGCGTGAGAAGAGCGGGGGAAGTTTCGATCTGCTTACCCTTCTTCGCGTGACCTTCCCAATTGTTGCTATCGCGTTCATTGCTTCGCCCTTGCGGCAAAGCCATGACTTTTTTAACGCGATATTGATAGTCAACGGGTGCTAACCTCACCCCTCCACTCGTGTATACTCCTCCCGTGGTTCTTAGTGAAACCATTTCTTGAACATTCATTGAGGCTGTGCTCGTTGTCAAATTATGGCTCTCATAGCTTCTACCATCAACGTTCGCTGTGCAAAATATGGGCTGCCATTAACTTTTTCTACTGATCTGGCTGACAATTTATTTTAACTTTGTGTTTTTAAGGCCTTTTTTTCTATTTATTTTCTTGTCTTGATCCTTTTCCCTAAATATAAAGTAAAGGAATACGCTGTCATACTGTACATGTTGTTATTCATGTTGTTACGAATGGTCTGGCTCCGGCCGAGTCATCGATGAATTAAAGTTTTTCAGGAAAGCGCATGTACTTGTCACTTGCAGCGACACCAAGGCTACCTGTTCTACATGAGATGGTGAAACCCACAAAGATAGGTTATGCTGTTGATACATTATAGCCAATGAAAACAGCGTTAATTGATGAAGAAGACAAAAAAGAAGAAACTGGGCACAGGTGCTGTATCATGTGTGTGTTTGCGTAGAGTAGCTTCTATGTCCTAACCCTTTATCTTGTGTCCTTGTTCAACCAGTAGTATTTTCTACCACCTACGAATGTGATCGGGAATCACACCTATCAGCGTGCAGAGAAAGAAGAAAAATAAATTTTATTAAAAAGAAATATAAACCAATAAAGGGAGAGGAAATGCTCTCAGGGCATGTTGATCTTGGTGACAAAATGGGCCCGTCGAACCGAGGCGTGGCGCATCTCGGGAGGCCCATCGCAGAGGGTATTGTCCCACAGTTCTTTCGTGTGGAAAAGGCGCAGGATGAGTGGAATGGGAGGGAATAATTTCGCGTTGCGCTCCACCACGAGCTGGAACGACGTTGTACAGCTGCCGCAACCCAGACGTACTGGTCAGAGTAGAACTTGTGTATGGAGAAGTTGAGAAAAACTATGCGTTAATAGTACCACCTCCTCCTCCCGCAAAACGACGGTGGTGACGGATACACGATCTGACAAGCTCTGGTATAGGGCGTAGTTATTATGTCTTGGTATGAAAGTGGAGGAGACAGTTGATCTGGGCTCTCGGCCTAGACATGCCGGGAAACTCGATCGACAATTGCTCGAGCCACCGTGTGAGCGCGGTGAGCACGTAAATGATCTTCTGGCTGGGAGTTCTCAATTTTAGGGGTTAGTGTGCATTCGTTTGAGCCAAGGCTGACATACAAAACATTGACGTGTTGTTATGGCACCTCAGATATGCGCAATAACCGCTTTTTAATTGACAATCGCACACCTATGAACGCTAAACCTGGAGCAATATTGGTGGGCGGATGGGGTTGGCCGAGTGGTGCCGTTTGAGGTATCGTTAGGGCGGACAAACAGGCAACTGTACAGACAGACAGACAGACAGACAGACAGACAGACAGACAGACAGACCAAACTTTTTTGTCGAAGGTCCCTAAGAAAGACTATCGTCTTTAGAAAATTAATGAGTTTTTGAGTAGAAAAGCCTCCTTACGGAAGTCGACTTGTCTAAAGAGGCTCATGCATTGGAGAGTCGAAACCACCTGGTCTAACGAGGGGGTGGCACATGGGCAGGTGCCCTCTCCCCTAAATTTTTGTAATAATAAAAGGCACGAGAAGGCATTTGAATATATCATCCCGCCCGGTCCCCATTCCAAATTAAAGAGGTGCCCCCCCCCCCACCCGCCAAAAAATATCAATGGCGCGGCAATGGCGTTGTGGACTACAAAGATCCTCCAACGACGTACAACGGACATACTTGAAACTTTTATTGGTGGAGGCGAAAGTATCTGCCACCGCACAGTAAA
Organism: Rhipicephalus annulatus; assembly: GCA_013436015.1. Lineage (NCBI taxonomy): Eukaryota > Metazoa > Arthropoda > Arachnida > Ixodida > Ixodidae > Rhipicephalus > Rhipicephalus annulatus. Next base: position 57,216 of record WOVY01014866.1, on the reverse strand, counting down.
CTGACCAGGCATTGATGCTCAGACTCTTGCAGGTCGGGGCGAATCCCAGTCCCGCACTCTTGCCCAAGATATATCCAGAAATTCAGACGTCAAACACATGCATGATGTGCTCAGATTTTGCAAGCTCAGATAACATGATCTGGCGGTTTCCTACGTTACGGGTTGTAGAAGTCACATTGTCCAAAAGAAATACTGCGCTGCGCATTCCTGATTTGAGGACACAACTGTGCCGGAGAGGATAGGCTTATCTGTCCCGACGTGGGAGCTGCCCACTACACGTTATTTCACGCCCTGAAGCACATTACTATAGTGCGTTCATACCATACGCCCCTGCTTTTGGCGATGCGAAGTGAGCAGGCGCAGAGGCGAAGGCTGGCTTAGAGGAAGCTATGCGCTGATGGCTTGTGGAGGCTTTCCACGAAGGCGTGCGTTGAAGGCGGAGTACGCCAAGGGCCACGTGAATCCCGTAGCTCCAACTCGTAGACCGCGCTCCAGATCGTCGACTCTTGGGCCCGGTCAACGGATCGCGTCGAGTGCTCAGCACCGTCTGCCCGTTATTTCTTTTCTCCACGCACGCGACCCTGAATCTCTCCACTTTCGCTTATCTTTGCATGCGCGCCAGCGTCTTGATCACTGTAATCGAACACACACATTGCACCAGCGTATTACCACTCTTTCTGGTGCACGTAAGTGCTGTTAATGAAATTATTGCTATATACCAAACAGACTACTTTGTGTAGAACTTATAATTTACGGCTACTTACGGAACACACGGTCTCTCCAAAGCCTTCAAAATCAGTGGGATGGCACGTAGATATTTTGGCATTTTACGTGATATTTTGGCATTTTACGTGATAGCGAATACTTATTGTTAGTTAGTTTTATTTTTTAACGCCGTCAAGATGTCCACTTGACAAGCATGTGCACATAAAACGCGATTGGCCCGGCGATTCAACCGTATGTACGTTATATTCAGTTTCAAGGACTTTGTCAACCTATGCTGCAAAGGTATGCCATCGTAAAATTTGTATCGCGCTCATTCCACACAAAGTAATTCACAAATAGCGCCTTTGTGCTCACATGAATAGTGTATAAACAAAAATATGCAAGGTAAATCCACGTGGCCTCTTTTTTTATTTGATGTGTTCTTACGCACCAATAATGGCACCCAACTGCCTTTTTACGCAAATATCATTATGAAGTTTTAGTTTCGTATCATTCCTTGAGAATTTCTTGAGTTTCGTATCATTCCTTGCCTCAGGAGAACAGATTTCGGGAGTATCTGCTATTTCTGTGCATGATGTCGATTTTAAGTGGGGTTTGAAAAAACCCTCGGTCTTCGCTGTTGTCTAATCTACCCGTTTGCACTACACGTCCCATAATGTCGCTGATGTTTAATATTTTTAAAACCTAAATGAAATGAGCAACGCTCTTCATAAATAGCACCTGTTAGCAAGCACATGTCACACTTCATAGACTCGCCTCAAACAGCATACGAAAAAAGACACAGTTTGATTGACATATGCGCACACGAAGCTCCCACTAATGCGACATTTCATTTCAAATGAGGGATCATTTTCTTCGAAAATGTTGACAACAGATTGTTGTGCGACGATCTCGAAGGAACACTGCCAACAGTCTGAGGACTCATTAAGCCACAGGGAAAGAAAAGGCAGCCACACGGAAAGACAGTTTTTAGGGTCTTGGCGAATTCAAATGAGACCTGAAAACATAAACCACAATTGGTACCTTTCCGAGTGTGTATGTACGTAGTCTGTGGCACCATCTGAGAAAACATCGCATTATATCGCTGAGAAAACATTGCTGAGACATTATCGCACCAGACAGTCATCCCCTGATGAAGCGACCGAGCGAGTCTCGAAACATTGCACCACCTTTGTACAAATAAAACTGAAAACTAAATATTACTGGAGACTGTTTATTTTTATAAAAGTGCATATGTTGTAATGTACAGTGCTGAGGCATTCAAAACCCTAGCCAAATAAAATAACATGATGTGGCGGTGTCCTGCGTTATGGGTTTGAAACGTCACATCATCCAAGTGGGATGCTGCACTGCGCAGTCTGGATTTAAGGACACAGCGCTGTGTCAATCGCCAGTATTTCTCACCGACCAGCGTCTATTTACTATATTCCTACTTTGTGCCATGTGCAGTTTAATTACTGACCAACCAACGAATGTCTTCATCTGTAACTTGCAACTTCGGCTATTTTGTGGAAGAATAAAGCAAATCCTAGAACAAATTTCTGTCTTTTTTTTCCTGCTAAGACACCAACCACCCTAAAGAAAAGCGCTTTCACCTACTCCACAACCCTACACACGCAAAAAAACGCAAATAAGCGCAACACTTCTCCTGCACTTTTAATTATCGAATCTTTTGGTGCAGTGTATCGTAATATAATTGATTGATTTATATGTGTGGTTTAACGTCCCAAAACCACCATATGATTATGAGAGACGCAGTATTGGAGGGCCCCCACACTTTCGACCACCTGGGGTTCTTTAACGTGCGCCCAAATCTGAGCACATGGGCGTCTCGTAAACTATTCAACGACATTTAATAGTCTTCTCGTAGTAGTTGCCTGCAGCCGCTTTGTCGTAAAGAGAAGGTCTGCAAAAGTTCAGTGATCCCACTTTCGCCTTTTGACTCTTTCAGGCTGATCAGTTAAACCACGGTGCATGAATACTTTAGGTGAGCGAACGCCGGGACTATCCGGAGCCTGATAATGTTCTGCTTCCCAAGGAGCCTGAGAGATGGTGCTACAAACTTTGCCCAGGCTTCCCTCCTCCTTCTGGGTGTAAGAAAGCCCTGTACGTAGGAAAGTAGCGGTGCTCATTTATTGTCGTCACAACATTGTCGCCGCGCTGTCAACCTCTTTCCTTATCACTCCCTTTTTCACATCACTTTATGCTATTTATGCGTGTCACGTGGTTGTTATCGCGCTATAACCCGGTTTTTTTTTCGACTTGAAAACCATCGCCCACGTGGCGGATGTGCTTTGTGGAATTTCCCAGACGCCCGCCACAGTCCTCACTCTGGCGAGCCATCTATCGGCATGCCACAAACTATAAAACACTCAGTCCCTTCCCGCCAAGCGCTTGCTTCGCGGCGTTTGTTCATTCTTGCACCGTGGTTGAAAATAAATTGTTGCAGCGCGAGAGTTTCCTCGAACAAATATTGTACGAAACGTGCAGCATGCATTGACGATGTCGGTGGCTTTGAGAATATGCATCTGTCGCTTACAGCAGCACAAGTTAGAAACTTGCGTGTACATATCACTGCCATTATTTCCACGATGGTAGCATATTGTCACGAGACCGCAGGAATATTTGAAGTACCTAAGGTGTATGTAGCCAGCTGTCTAAAAGCGCATCCGTCACGTCTGGTTCTCGAGCGAAGAAGTGCTCGATATTCGTTTCATTTCGGGCGAGAGCCGCCCTCGACCCATTACGTGCAAGCGGTGTGATTTCCCCCCCCCCCCTCAAAAAAAAACACGAAACAAGAAAGAAAAGGAAAAACTCATAGCACCGCCCCAATGTAATACCAAATGCGCACGAAGAAAAAAGAAGAAATAGAAAAGCCAGTTAAATGGAAAGTGGAAAATAAAAGAAGTGACCTTAAAGAAAAAAGTCACAGAACAAACAAGCAGGTTCATGAAAATAAAAAAAATTGGCATTTCTCACGTACCTGGGAATCGACGTTTTTGCGAAGCATGCGGATGGAAAGTGACCGTGTTATAATTTTTTGTTGCGCGACACCTCATGAAATGACGCTAAATATATGTACAAATGTTGCCCGCACAGACATATGTTGAAGAGTTGCAGATGTTTGTATAACCAGTTGTATGTACTTGTGGAACACTGCCGACTAGAACATGCGTATTAGCTACACCAGAAGCTAATATGAAGCGCTGATGATCGCGAAGATGCTGGCCCTAGACAATGATACATACACTGCAAAAAATATTTTCCCTTGATTACGTAAGAAGGCGTAGGTAACATGCCACCAACCACTTCCGTAAAAGAAAATAGTACACGGAAGATCACGTTGAACACATAAAACGTACATCCCGTGCAACTTTCAGGGAGATCTCTGCAATGAAGAAATAAAGTAACGGCTGCTACAGAACAACACCTGCTCCGTAGCGCCATTTCTCACACATTATTCATAATACTATTGCTGCACGTCTGTAAATAACAGACATGTTTCCATTAGGCACAGCATGAAGCATACGTAATTAGCAGATCTTTCTTCTGCATGTACAAGGCCGTTCAAAAGTTCCAGGCCACTATTCCAACTAATCCTGTGGCAGCATCACCTGGGAACTTTACTGCACCTGCACGTGCTAAAAAATTGCGAAGTTAATTCAAATGTTTAAAAAACCAACAAGGACGAGTTTTTTAGTCACTGAAATTGAATTTTATTTTCCCATGAACAAATACAGCACAGACATGCTACAAATTTTTTTTTATTCCGGTGGCTTTGTATCTGAAATTCAACATACGAAGAAGAAATATCATAACTTCCATATACCGAAAGCACGTGTGTTTTTTTTTCTGTTGTAACAGTATTGTGCCGACTTCATTTCTGAAAAAGAAGAAAAACATTTTGACAGCACAACTACACCAGGCGAGTACAGAGCAAAAAACAGTGCGAGCACAATTAATTTACTCATTTTAAGTCTCCTAATAGGCCTTCTTAGAGGCACTGGCTTGTAGCACAAAAATAAATGATGACACATAATAAATAATAATACATATCATACAAAATGAAATGGCTGAAAGCACAAACATCTTCATAAACACACCGTATTATTGGCTAACAATATTAGCTGAGGCAAAAGGAGCAAAGGAGAAATTCAATGTATTAAACAATAAAACGATTAGGTTTATGGCATGCAAAATCACACACTGTTTTTTTTACCATAACGAATATGACGGAAAAAATTTTCACGTTTCTCGAAGTTCGAAACTCACCTTGGTCATTTAATTCCGTTGCCAAAAATTTTGCTCCCTAGTTATGAGAGTCAGTGGTATGGCGCCAACTGAGCTAAAAGTCGTCAAACAAAGTTTTTCAAAAGTCGTTTTGGAATTCACTCCAAAAATAGCACTTCCAGCAAGGTGATGAGCTGATCTAAATAAAAATAATGACTAACTGATGTATAATAATTCTTTGAGAGTTTTTTTCATGAACAATGTCGAATAATGTTGCCAGGTTTGGGTTTTTTGGTAGCATGGCAAATTCCAAGGACACAAATAAATCATGCACTGGTGACATTTTTGACATGCTTCAAGTTAAAAATAATTTCCGCATTGAACTTCAGCAAATAATCTAAAAAATTGTAAATTTCATTTTTAGGAAAAGCTCTGTCTGTATTCAGCATGAAAAAGCTTGCTTGCCTTGGTGGTCGGAAAAAATATGTACAACATTTCATTTTCAACCTCTATGTACTACCTTAATATCGGTGAAGTTACTAAAGGATAATATTTTTTTCAACACGAGAAGAATTTATTGGAATTATGTATCTACACCAGCTTTACCCCACTTTACATAAGCGGCATGAAACACTCGCAAGGGCAATCTCAATCAATCAATTAATCAAAAATCTTTTATTTTCACCATTTCATACAAAGGGGAAAAAGGGAGAACTGGAGAAAAAGCCGATAGTTCTTCGGTTTCCAGACCAGACTTCCACAGACCTGAGGAACAGACTTCCACAAACCTGAGGAACACACAGCAAGCTTGATGCGAAGCAATTGAAATTGGAATGAGGCTATCATCTGCATTCCATTGGCAACTGAGGTGTGCTGCAATGAATTTAGCTAGTGTGGAGACCAGTAGCGTAGCAAAAAGATATTTTTCGCCTGGGGGTGGTGTGTGAGGGAAAGAGCCACTTCAGTCATACTTTATGTACATTCTTGCATGTTTTTATCTGTGTATGTAGGGTTGCACTTGCAGAACTAAGAAACTCACAGCATATCCACAAACTGAATGATGACGTATGGGGCGAAGCTTCAGAGGGTTTTATTGGTAACCGTGAATCCGTCTGTGTGTCTGTCACTCACACTACCATGGCTTTAAGATAAAAAATACCTGGACTACGCTGGAGATGGAGGGAGGAGTACCTTCCTGGCGACGCGACTGGTGATGACTCCCAGATGAGCCATCAAGCCATTAAAAAGTATACAGTACACAATTATCCATTACACACAATGTAAACGCCACTATGGCCTCGGCTATCAGTTCTTAATTTAAAGTTTTTTTCACTTCCGTATTCATATGACGAGCTTTGGGTCTCAGGAAGCAGGGTTCTCTTCTGAAATCCAAAAAATAAGAAATGGTTGCTTTACGACAGCGTTTATCAGTGTACTGCATCAATACTACTAGAATTCTATAGGACATTTGTACTGAATATGACCGGATGTTTTTATTAAGTGGATAAAACACCCCTACTGCATTTGCAGAACACCCCAGGAAAGCAGGATGTCTGACTTTAGATCTCTAATGCTGCATGGCTCACGTGGAGCTCACCACACTGAAACCAGTCCTTGTAGCGCCCCTCAGTTCGCAATGAAATGCAGATGATAACCCTATTCTCATTTCAATTACTCTGAAGAGAGCACCAAATTCGCTCTTTGTATTCCAAGTCAGTGGGATTCTGCTGAAGATTGCCCTTCGCAAGTTTGTCATGTCGCTTGAGTTACGTAGGAAAAAGCGGGTGCAGATACATATTTCAAAAAATATTCTTTTGAATTTAAGAGTATTACCCCCTATTATTTCCACCTATAGTTAGCTTGTCCATGAAGCTTTAAAATGAAATTTTGTGCATATTTATAGTCTGACCACCAAGGCAAGTTTTTGATGCTGAATACCAAGGTTTTCCCAAACAATGTGACACTCACAATTTTTTCACAGTATCTGCTATAACATCAGTGCCTGATTTAGTTTTAATTTGTAGCATGTTCACAAGCCACCAGCCCATGTTTTATTTCTGTCCATGGAACTTACCATGTTCCCGGAAAAAATCCTAATTGTGGCAATTTTATTCAATATTGCTCGTGTGAAAATCGCTCAAAGAATTCATATGCACAAATAAGTCAATATTTTAATGTTATATATCTTCATTACCTTGCCAGAAATATTTTTATCAAGTACATTCCAAAAACTTCTTTTGACGAAAAATTGTTGTTCGACACCCTGTACCTTACTTGGCGCCAAACATTAGGCTCTCATAAATAGGGAGGAAAACTTGTACAACAAAAATAAATAATCAGGACGAGTTTCGTACTTCGAGAAATATGTGGAAGTTTTATCAGCGATATTCGTAATGGTCGTAAAAACGTTGGATGATTTGGCATAGAATGACTCATTAGAGAAGGCATCTTCAGAATAGGTGCTAACATTAAGTATGGCGGTAATTATGAAAATTACCACAATTATCTATTTAACCAGTGGTAATAGCTGGTCGAGTCGAACGGGCGAATGGAACCTCTTCTTACAAGTACTCCATAGCCAGTTTAAAATTTAGGGAAAGCGGCTACTAGTAATCACCACAGAGCGATGTATTTTGCTCGATTTAGCTGGAGAAACCAAAACTGACGCACCAAACAGTGCGCCTACCATTCACTTCAACAAGGCCTTTCATGGCGACACTGTTTCTCTTACATTGGGAGGGGGAGATTAAGTGAGCGTCGATAAGCGGGCACAAAGGAAAGTGCCTAAATTGACGGTTGATAACGGCTAGAGAAACAGTGTTGTCATAGACGGTGTTGTCGAAATGAGTGGTAGATGTGTAGATGTGCTGTCCGGTGCATGGGTTTTTGTTTCAAGAGCTATATTAGGCAGATTGCATCGCTCCACGATGATTATCAGGGCTGCTCTTTCAAAGTTTCAAAGTGGTTATAGACTTTTCGTAGAAAGGACTTGAATTCGCCCATTTGACTCGACCAGCAACTACCACTGGTAAAGAAGGTAATTGTCCTCATTGCTATAAATACTGTCACAATTATAGTTTGTGTCTACCTGAAAATTTCTTTTGTCAAAGGAAAACCAATGATGCCACTGGCACGCAAGTACCTCCTTTCTATAAATTTTAAAGAATATTGAACACATTTCTTGAAACACCCTGTGTTTCATACACATGCATACAATGCAAGGTAAAACCAAACGATGAAGAAAGAGCAAGAAGAAATAACGAGCTCATAAAGAGACAGCCCCGTACACAGGAATGTTTTTCGGAGGGGAGGGGGCACATGTTGATGGCCATGAAAAATGACTTTCTGCAAGCTCAGTAGGACAACCCACAACATGCGAAATCAGGGTTGGGAGGGGGGGGGCAAACTTCCGGGGCACCATTTTGGCTACCGCCATCCACTGAGCACACTTCCTTGGAATATAGCAGATGCCACATAAGCAGAGGAAAAGCTGTCGTTATTAACAGATGTAAACGGAGGTCTGCACAAAAGAAAGTCTTCAAAAAGTCTGCACAAAATAAAGTTACGTGCTAGTAAAATATGTAGCGATACCCTATCAAGAGCTGTAGAAAAATAAGGAAACAATACGTCAGCCTGAGAGTCCATGTCAAGTAACAAATGTATACAGTCGAAAAAGCCAGCAAGTCTAGTGTCACATGAAAAGGCTTACTAAAGCCGCTCTGATACTTGAAAATGATGTTACGAACTTCCAGCTAGAGGCCTTGCCTTGACACAGGAAAGCTGCTACTCATCACAGATTAAACTTCTGAACTGCTATACAAGTTGGCAATTTTGGGTCTGATCTTACAAGTTGAAAAATGGCCTAAGTACGCGCTCTCAAAATCAAGGTTTAGTTGCCGACTTTTTATACAAACTCCTTCATGGCACCGCCACTCATCTGACCGAAGTAATGTAAAATTACGAACGAAAATTTGGATGCCCTTGTGGGGACTGTTTTGACTTTTTGCGCTCTAGCTGACTAATTTGGTATGCTGTAAAACACAGTTAAAATGTGCCAGCGATGTTTACAATACTTTGCTAGGTTTCCAGCACTAAATGTTTTAACTAACTACGGCTAGAGGTTGCCAGTGTAAAATTCAACGAAGAAATTACTACTGCAGGCTTTGAAGGTAACCTTTCAAATGTTAAGAGTAGCAATTACTGCCTGCTGGCGGTGTCGTGCCCACCTTGTCTGACCGAATTAACGCGAAAGGCAAAATACTTCTCGTCTGGCATGTCTGACTATTTATTTGACCTTCTACTCATGATATCGGGTGACGTAGAATCGAATCCTGGTGCTATGAATAAAGTAAAAGCTGATGCATTTGCCCAGGCCCTAAACACTCGAAAAAGATCTTGCCGCTTTGTCAACAGAGTTGAAAAGCAGTGCTGTAAAGCAGGCTGCTGCTTATGAAGAAATTAAGGTATTAAACGCTAGACTAAAGGCACTAGGAAGCCCGACACCACTGGGTGATCGGAGAACCATGGCAAATGCTGATGCTGTAGGCATGGTGTCCGAACAAGTGACGGCTATTACGACTGAGTGTAACGACAAGGAAAACAGGATGCGGCGTTCTAATCTGCTCTTCTTCGGCCTAGATGACGATTCCAAAGAGGATTTGGTAGCGTCAGAACAGCAAGTAATAAAATTTTGCGCAGACAAACTGGGCGTTACATTATCATGTGATAAATTTGAGCGTGTACACCGACTTGGCAGGTTTGCTGCCGGAAAAACAAGACCTGTCATCGCCAAGCTAGCTTTCTTCAAAGATAAAGAGCGCATAATGTCTTGTGGACCGAAGCTTAAGGGAATGGCGTTCTCAGTTCGAGAAGACTTTTTGCTGGCAACTCGGCAGGCTAGGCAAAAGCTGCTTGCGTTTGCGAAAACACTGCGTAAACCATTTAAGCTTTCAGTTGACAAACTACGAATCGGCTCCGCGACATATGTCAATGATAGTATCGCTGGCCCTATCGTCAAGCTAAAAAGATTGCTACGCTAAAACAGATGTGCTGATTCTCTGACAACAATGCCAGATCGCAACTTACAGTCAATATCAGTGTCATTTGCAAACACGCGAAGTCTCATGTGAAAGGTTGATTTCATTACAAGCTATCTTGATAATGCTGACTCAGACGTTATCACCTTCACCAAGACTTGGCTGTCTTCCGCAGTATATGACACCGAAATCAGTGCTCTTACTAGTAATACATACAGTTATACATAATAATACATACAGGCATAATATTAATACATACAGGTATGATCACACTTGCAAGAGGGGAGGTGGTGTTCTATTGGGCGTCGAAAAAAGTATTGTATCATACCTTGTGGACACAAACTCCGATATTGAAAATGTCTGGATTGCCTGCAAGATATTCTCAATCAATATACTCGTCGCCTGTTGTTACCGTCCACCTGATTCAAACAGCTCTTTTAACGATAAATTGAGGATTAGCCTAGAGAAAGCATCTGAAGTCTTCCCCTTAAACATTACTTATTTATTTGGTGACTTCAACTTCCCGTCAATTGACTGAGACCGACTTTCTTCGTCATGTAACGTATCAACTGAATTCATTCATTTGACCCTGGACTACAACCTCTCCGAAACTGTATCCCAGCCAACCCATGGTTCAAACATACTGGACCTTATTCTTACAAGTCATCCTGACACATTAGTACACATAGAACATGTATATGGTTTCAGCGATCATAGTTTGCTTCAAGTCATTTTAAATATACCTTCTCCCGTTACTGATATGTCGTCGAAGTTCATTCGTACTTACAAGAGAGGTAATTACGTCGCAATAAATAGTGAACTACATAGCTTTTGCAAGCATGAAATGCTGCCATGTTTTCACAGTAGGTCAGTTGAAGAAAATCGGCTGATGTTTAGGGAAAAGATGTTCACATTAATAGATATATACATTCCTTGCATTAGGTTCAGTAACTGTACATCTAACCCTTGGTTCGCAAAAACCCTTAGCCGTATGAAAAATAGAAAGAAGAGGATGTATAAGCACGCCAAACGCGTAGGAACGCCATCAGCATGGACTGATTACAAGGCCTACCTTAAATCATACAGCTCCATTGTGCTAACAGCAAAGGATAAATACTTTTCAAATGATCTACCACAATTAGTCAAGAACAATCCAACAAAGTTTTGGAAAACATTGAGCCCAAATCAAGGAAGTTCACATATTGTCTTGCACAATGACAACGCTGTTTCCCTTTCTGAGAGTGAGTGTTCTGCGGTTTTTAATTCTTCTTTCACGTCCGTATTCACAAGTGAGGATAGCTCAGCGGTACCGCTTGTACATGATTTCAATTATAATTACATGGAACCAATAGACATTACGATCGAGGACATTGCTTCGCAAATAAAAAATCTTAAATTATCTTAATCATGTGAGATTGATGGAATAAATTCAGATACTAAAAACACCATATCTATGTCAAGCATCATCCTGTTTCACATCTTCACGCAGTCCTTATCTTGCTGTGTCCTTTCTTCTGACTGGAAAACAGCAGAGGTAGTGCCTATCTACAAAAATGGAAATAAAAATGCATGTGAAAATTACAGGGCCATCTCACTTACCTGCATTTGCTGCTAATTGCTGGAACACGTCGTTGCTTCGTGTGTTTACAAGCATCTCGAGTCGAACAACTTCGTTTTCTCGAATCATTACGATTTCAGAAAAGGCCTTTCTTGCGCGACACAATTACTCGACTTTACAACAGATATCCACCTTAACATGAATCACTTTTTACAAACTGCTTATTCTTTGACTTCTCGAAAGCGTTTGAACGCGTTGCACATTGCCGCCTCTTATCAAAACTTTCAGCTCTAAAATAAAATAGGACTCCTTTACATTGTCATGGCTACGTAACTTTCTATCCAATTGACAGCAATTTACTTTTATTAATGAAGTCGATTCCTCTAAATCTATCATTTTTATGGTGGGCCGCAGGGTATAGCGTCCTTGGGCTTCTGTTGTTTTTAATCTATATAAATGATATGCCTATCAACATCACCGCATACGAATATTTGCCGATGACTGCATAATTTACCGCCCAATAACCAACACTGATGATCATATTGCCACAGAGACTGTTCACGCTGTCCGACATTATGAAGAATCAGCGTTCACAGTCTTGTGCGCACTCCTGCTTGGGGCCGCACGACTCATGCCTCTTGTTCACGGGCACGAGTCAGTGTGGGTTGGAGCTGCGAAGAACAAGGTGCGTTGGCAGATGAACAGTTCTGGTTTTGGAACGCTCTAGCGGACTCTTCCATCTTTTCGCACATAATTTTCAGGACACAAGTTCGCCCATAATAAACTAGTTTTTGACGTTTCTTCTCTTGCGCCCGTTACATTCTGGTGGACGGTGCTGGGTATGATTGGAAGCCCCCTTGGCGCAAGAGAGCGAAGCCCCGATCCTTAACGATTTGAACCTGGCGAACTGACTCCGGTACCCCAGCGTTCAAGCCGCCGCCTCTGAGGAGAGCCGCCTGAATTCGCACCCCTTCCCAGTGCTCCAGCAACACAAGCAGCATCCACAGACAACGAAACGATGGCTTACCAGGTGACATCATCGGAACTTATTCTGTCCCCACCATGCTTGCCTGAGCCCTTCCACGGCGACACGTTCGAGGATGTGGAGGATTGGTTAGAACACTTCCAGAGGGTTGCGAAGACCAACGGCTGGGATTAAGCAAGGAAACTGCGTCGCGTGTACTTCGCATTGGAGGATGCAGCGAAGACGTGGTATGAAAACCACGAAGCGTTCATACCGACATGGGAAGGATTCCGACGACAAATAGTAGCTACATATGCCAGCACCGATGGTCGGGAGAAGGCGGAGAACGCTCTACAGTCCAGAAACCAGCTCACGAACGAAAGCGTTGGCATGTATATTGAGGACATGTCCCGCCTTTTCAAACGCGCTGACCCAAACATGAACGAAGAGAAAAAGCTGCGTCACTTGATGCGAGGTGTCAAACAGGAGTTGTTTGCCGGTTTGGTACGCAACCCACCCCGTACAGTTGCTGAACTCCGCAACGAAGCCACCTCCATAAAGGGGCATTGCAGCAGCGCTCCCGTCACTACAATCATGATACGAGTAGTGTTCCTGCGGATGTCCTCTCAGCAAACCTGGGAAGCAGCAGCGAAGCATTGAGGAAAATGGTGCGATCCATGGTGAAGGAAGAGCTTCAGAAGCTGCTGCCCCGACAATTCGCAACGCCAGTTTCGTCTCTGACTGCCCTGATCAGAGATGAAGTTCGCCCCGCCATTCTTCAAGCCGAACGCGAGGCGCAACCTGATCGACTTGAACAGCCATTGCAGGAATGCCCCGTACCGACTTACGCCGATGGCGTGTGCCAGCACGCCGTACATACTGCTTCGTTTGCAGCTCCCAGTGGCTACCGACCGGCTCCGCGTGGCTCAAACTATCCAGCTAATTCGAGGCCACGAAAAAGCGACGTGTGGCGCACACCCGACAGGACGCCTCTCTGTTTTCACTGCGGCGAAGCTGGACACCTGTACAGAATGTGCCCATATCGACGAGTTGGTCTCCGTGGGGTTTCTCCAAACGCGCCATGCCCCCGAAATGGCGAAAGACCCGTTGAAATTGAAGATTACTTGTCTGCCCATCTGTTTCCAACTGCTGGTTTCCAGCATCAGCCTAGATCACCAGCGCCTGCTCGCTATCGATCGCCAAGCCCTCGACAATTTAGTTCACCTTCTCCACCTTCAACCATAACACACCGTCGTTCAAGCAGTCCCCATCAGGAAAACTGAAGCCAGCGACCTATGGAGGCAAGGCCGCTGATGTCCGACCAACCGAAGATCCTCCGTCAAGGTCCCAGTACAGCAACGACGAGCGGAACACTACAACTAGGTTAGGTAAACACAAAATTTCTTCAGACTTATGCATTACCGTAGACGGGTGTGAATTTACCGTTTTAGTTGACACAGGTGCTGAATATTCGGTTGTCAGTTACGCTGCCGCAAAGGCTTTAAAGAAAGTCCTGACGCCTTGGAGTGGACCCCAGATACGCACGGCTGGGGTTCATCTCATCACACCTCTGGGAAGATGTACCGCAAGAATCGAAATTCAAGGCGCTACTTACGTTGCTGACTTTGTCGTACTTCCGGAATGCTCTACAGATTTAATACACCGAATAGATTTTCTTCTATCAAACGGAGCTATAATCAACCTGCAGAATTCTAGTGTCTCTTTTTCGACCAAACTGGCCATAGACACAAATGAGCCAGAATACACTGCATTACGTGTTATAGATTGTGATGTTACCGTGCCGTCTCAAGGCAGCGCAATAGTCGGTGTAAGAAACGAAGCATTTGTTGATTCTGAAGGTATAGCGGATGCAAACAACGAACTACTGCTCAAGAAAGGTATTTGTGTAGCTTGAGGCATTATTTAATTAAGTGGTGGATGTGCCGATGTATTGCTCACGAATTCCGGAAACGATATTCAGCATGTTGCAAAGGACACTGCTATCGCCTTCCTGCACGGTTTTCAAACAGTGACGTATTTATGTGGTCTGGTGTCAGGGCTACTTCGGAACCTGCGCCCGATGTTGTGGCAAGAGTTGCAGTCAGCCAAAATCTATCATCAGCCGAGAAGCAAATCATTCAAGACCTCCTAAGAGACTTCACCGGACGCTTCTCTACCTCGTCGAAAGCACGGCGGACCCAGGTTGTTAAACACCGAATAATAACAGATGAAGCTACAAGGCCGGTACACCAAAATCCGTACAGAGTATCACCGTAGGAACGGGAGATCATAAAGAGCCAAGTGAAAGAAATGCTGGAGGATGATGTCATACAGCCATCAAATAGTCCGTGGGTGTCGCCTGTAGTCCTTGTGAGGAAAAAGGAAAACACGCTGAGATTCTGCGTTGATTACAGAAAGCTAAACAGCGTGACCAAGCGAAATGTCTACCCTTTGCCGCGTATTGATGATACGTTGGATCGGCTACGGCACGCAAGGTGTTTCTCCTCATTGGACTTAAAAAGCGGTTATTGGCTAATTGAGGTAGACGAAAGGGACCGTGAAAAGACTGCTTTCGTAACCCCGGAAGGTCTATATGAGTTTGAAGCACTCCCATTCGGCCTCTGTTGTGCGCCTGCAACATTCCAGCGCATGATCGAGAGCGTCCTTTCAGGCCTCAAATGACAGTCGTGCTAAGTCTACTTGGACGACGTTGTGGTGTTTTCAGCAGTGTTTGAACAGCATGTAGAGTGACTACGTTCGGTACTCCAGGCTATCTAGTCAGCCGGCTTGACGATTAAACCAGGAAAATACCAGTTTGGATTCGAGAAGCTTCGTTTCCTCGGTCATGTAATCAGCGCTCAAGGTGTTGGCCCGGACCCGGAGAAGACTGGGGCCATAAGACTGTTTCCTAAGCCAAAAGACAAGAAGGAGGTACGCCAATTTTGGGTTTATGTGCTTATTATAGGCAGTTTGCGAAAAATTTCGCGAAAATGCCGAACCTCTAACAAGACTCACAAAAGAGGACGTGCCATTTATTTGATGCACCGAACAAGACAATGCATTCAACAAACTAAAGAAACGTTTGCAAGCCCCACCTATCCTGGCTCACTTTGACGAAAGCGCAGATACGGAAGTTCATACAGATGCCAGCCATCTTGGCCTATAGGTGCAGTCCTGGTGCAATGGCAAAATAGAGATGAGAAAGTGATAGCATATGCTAGCCGCACCCTCTCAAAAGTGGAAAGGAACTACTCTGCAACCAAAAAAGAGTGCTTGGCGGTCATATGGGCGATCAGCAAGTTCAGGTCATACCTCTACGGCAGGCCGTTTCGTGCCGTCAGCGACCGCCACTCACTTTGTTGGCTGGCGAGCTTAAAACACCCATCGGGATGGCTTGCGAGATGGAGTCTCAGGCTCCAAGAGTTTGACATTACAGTCGTATATAGGTTTGACAGAAAGCATGATGATGCTGACTGCCTATTACGTTCACCAGTCCACTCGACTCTTTCAGAAGAAGAGCACTTCCCACTCCTTTGTGTGATAGAACCTCAGAAATCGCCGAACATCAACGGGCTGACATGGAACTGCTCCCATTAATAAAGTATCTCGAAGGGCACAACGAACAAGTTCCTCGCGTATTTAAAGAGGGTTATCCTCATCCTGCCTTCGAGATAATGCACTTTACAAGAGGAATTTCGAACACAACAAGGAGAAGTTCTTATTCGTTGTACCATTAGTCATAAGACATGAAGTCTTAGAAGCCTATCATGATGAACCGTCTGCGGGTAATTTAAGCGCGAGTCGACCTTTCGCCAAAATTCATCAGAAATACTGCTAGCCCAAGCTGCTAGCGTCCATGAAGCATTACGTCAAGATATGTCGCGAGTGTCAAAGGCGCGAAACACCAGCTTTCAAGACGGCCGGCCTTCTCCAGTCTTTAGAGCCACCTGCGACTCCATTTCAACAGGTTAGAATGGACCTCCTCGGACCGTTTCTAACGTCGGCACCAGGAAAAAGGTGGATAATAGTTGCGACTGACTATTTGATACGATACGCTGAAACCGGCTGCCTTGAGCGAGGAACGGCAACGGAAGTCGCGAAGTTTTTCTTTCAGAATATTGTTCTTCGCCATGGAGCCCCACTCGTCGTGATTACCGATCGAGGAGCAGCTTTCACAGCTGATTTGATGCAGTCCTTAATCACAATGACTAACACCAGCCATAGGAAGACCACTGCATACCATCCCCAAACAAATGGGTTGACAGAACACCTGAACTGCACCATCGCTGACATGCTGTCGATGTACGTTCACATTGAGCATAAATTGTGGGACGAAATCTTGCCATACGCAACCTTCGCCTACAATACGGCCGTGCAGTGGGCCATCCGTGTCACGCCATTTCAGCTGGTCTATGGTCGCACTGTCACTACGACACTTGATGCCTTGTTGCCAGTAGACAATGACAATTACGGGCCATCTGAACTTGACGACTTTCTGCGAAGGACTAAAGAAGCACGCCAGTTGGCACGACACCGAATACTTCAACAGCAAAACAAGGACGCAAGTTACTACAACCTGCGCCGCAGAAAACTTAAGTACAACCCAGGCGAGCGAGTGTAGATATGGACACCACTCCGACGCCGCGGCCTATCAGAAAAGCTTCTTTGTCGACACTTTGGCCCCTATAAGGTTCTCCGACGAATAAGTGACCTAAACTACGAAGTCATCGCCGATCGATACATCCGTTAAAAGCGGCAAAACAGTGCAGAAGTCGTACACGTCGTTCGTATGAAGCCCTATTATGAGAGGGAATAAAAATGCTGCCTTTCTCTGTTTGCCTCCCTCCGTCGCGCATCGGGATGATGCATATTTCGAAGGGAGACTAATGCCACAGAGACTGTTTTGCGCTATCCGACATTATGAAGAATCAGCGTCCACAGTCTTGTGCGAACTCCTGCTTGGGGCCGCACGACTCATGCCTCTTGTTCACGGGCACGAGTCAGTGTGGGTTGGAGCTGCGAAGAAGAAGAAGGTGCGTTGGCAGATGAACAGTTTTTGTTTTGGGACGCTCTAGCGGACTCTTCCATCTTTTCGCACATAATTTTCAGAGCACAAGTTCGCCCTTAATAAACTATTTTTTGACACTTCTTCTCTTGCACCCTTTACAATATCACGCTTCAACGAGACCCAGAAATAGTAAACCAGTGGTGTAACGCATGGCTCATGACACTAAACGTGTCGAAGTGTAAAATAACGTATTCCACCCGCAAACCTGTTAATTCATGGTTTTTTATCACATCAACAGTACTGTCATATCACCGACCACGACCTATAAATATGTAGGCGTGCACCTTACACGTAATCTATCATGGTCAAAGCACATAACTTGCGTATGTGCCAGTGCATCCAAATCATTAGGATTCTTGCGTCGAAACATTCACAGATCACCCTCCCCCTTGCGAAAACTTGCGTATCTAACTTTTGTGCAACCGCAGCTTAAGTATGCATCTCTGATTTGGTCACCACATCAGAAATACATTATCGAAGCTTTAGAAATCATTCAGAATAGGGCAAGCCATTTCATTGCTCACAACTACAGTAACCTGTCTAGTATCACGCAAATAAAAAGTGAACTATAATTACCGTCGTTAGGTTCCCGCCGTTATATTGCATTGCTGTCATTGTTCCATAAGTTCATGTACTCTTACGACTGATCCCTACCCCGTTTGAATCATCAAGTCTATACATCGCGAAGATTGCACAACACTCTCAGTTACGCGTGCCTATATGGTGCGGCACATTTATTAAATTTTTCCCCACTACCTCGCGCTATTCGTTTCTGGTACAGCTTACCAGACAACATTGCTTCACTTAGAGATCATGACGCTTTTTGTCTTCAGTTGAAGAAACATTTTTTCAAACACTTGGCTTAGTATCCTTGATGTTTTATTAGTAAACCTTCTTTTTCATTAGCTATTGTAAGGGTGCTTTTCTAACTGATGGCGTCTGTCTTTTCATACCACTCTCATACATTTTTTTGTTTTTTTACAATGACGCAATCGTATGGTGGCTGTAATAATGTGTATTGTGGCTGTACTTCGTATTGTATTACTCCCACGCAATACTTACTATGTCGTGCGCAAAAAAAATTCTTTTCCTCGTTTGCACGTATAGTTATCTCTTAATCTCTTTTCTACTTGTTATTTTATTTTATGTTATTTTATTCTACTGCCCTGTAATTGTACTCTGTGGAAATCTTCCTTTACGATGTATTGAATTGCACTGTACACACCCCTCACCCTGTGCCTCTAGGGGCCTGTGAGGTATTCTCAAATAAATAAAAATATGTTTTGAATGTGCGATGTCGACAGCAAACTTGAAACTGAATAATGACAACAAAGTAAACATTATCTACGTGACACAGCTTTGTTTAACACTCACTAGCGTGAAAGATTATTAACAATAAGCATTAAATCTTGACTGTAGTGCTATAGCCTCATGCAACGAAGATATTTGTGGGCTTATGAGCTCCTCCCCGCAATAGTGAACTCGCAACCACTGTAAGATTTCGGTTGCGGCAGCGACCTTATTAGGGGCACGATAATCTCTTCGCTTTCCGCAATTGAGAAAAGGAAGTTGATTGTACACTTGTACATATAAAAGTGCTGCAGGGGCGTCTGCGTAAGCAGATGTTTGGTGTGTAGCGACACCACGGACCCGAGCTAACGGGGGGGGGGGAAGCGAGGGTTCTCACCAGAGAAGGATTGGCCACCCTGGTGTAGTATCTGCCCACTACCTCCCACATGCAAACGTCAATTAGCTCACGGCCCTCAGTCCCAAAAGCGGCGAATCAACTGACCACGGTGGCAATCAGATCTGCAACGCAGCAAAGGGGGCTAGGAATCTCTGGATATGGACAGGCCGCCATTGGAACCGGAATTGGCAACGTTTAACGCTAGAACCTTATCTAGTGAGACAAGTCTAGCTATACTATTCGAGGAGCTTGAGGGTGTTAAAAGGAAATATAAAAAATTAACAGATCCCACGTACAGTGGGAATCGATGATATGCGTAGCACGAACAATAAATGTTAATGTGTCACTTTAATATCAGTACAATGTTAGAGGTGGAGGTAAATGATGCCGTCCATGACTTCTGTGTCATGATTATCATGTTTGGATGTGCCGTGTACCTTCGTCATCTATTCACGTCGCGTATTACCAAATTTAGAAAATGTAAAGCTAGCGAAATGGCCGCGAGCACGCTATGAGCGTGGTATGTTGTCATGCTCTTACATGACACGCGTGTCATGATTATAATGTTTGCACCAGTCATATAGTTTATCATCCCTTGACGTCACTTAACACGAAATTTGGTATATGTGAAGGTTGCAATAACGCCGCGAGCGCATATTGAAGGGCTAAATATACTCTCATGCAGTGTCGATGCGCGCGCACGCTAAATACACCGACGCAACGTTAGCAAAACGCGACCACTCTATAGTCTGACGCCAGGTGTGACCAGCATCCGTCCGCGCGGCCCGGCGGCAACCGGCGTGAAATGCGACATGCTGCATTTCACGCCGATGCGTTACCCAGGCAACACTGCGTCCCCCTCCTTTCGTGACGGAGGTATGCCAGACGCGCTGACACACGCATACGTTAAAGCAACGCAGCGCGGCGCGCGCCTGCGAGTATATCGTAGGACCGGTGCCTGGCGTGGCAGCGCCGGCGTGAAGCGACGAAATGAGCGCCGGCGAGCACGCGCACCACGTCACGTCGAAATGTTTTGGTGCCTGGACTGTGGCATGTAGTCTTATTCTCATAGGACACGCATCTCATTAGTATTATGTTTTCACCAGTCACATACCTTCGTCATTCATTGGCGTCACATAATACCAAATTTCACATATGTGAAGCTAGCAAAATGGCCGTGAGCGCATCATCAGTGTGGCATGTAGTCATGTTATCATATAACACGCATGTCGTGATTATCATGTTGGGATGTGTCATTTACCTAAGTCGTCCGTTCGTGCCGCGTAATACCGTATTTGGTACATGTGGAACTAGCTAAAAGGCACCGAGCGCATCATAAGCGTAGCATGTAGTCAAGTTTACATGACATGAATCTTGTGTTTTCCATGTTTGCACCAGTCACATACCATCGTCATTCATTCACGTACTGTAATACCGAATTTGGTATATACCACGCTAGCGAAACGGCCGCGAGCGCATCATGAGCGTAGCATGTAGTCATGTTGTTACATGACACGCATGCCAAAATTTTCATGTTAGGGTCCGTCACTTGTGTTCGCCATGCAATCATTCCATACTATACCAATTTTGCAACATGCCCTGTGAACTAAACAACCGCAAGAGCTGCAGGGTCATGAGATGTAAACTATGACATTCATGTCATACATGGCCTCATTTGCTTGTTATGAGTAGTCAAATATGTTCTCCATACAGTCATGTTATGTCATACCAAGTTTGGTATTGACACCATTATCGAAGCGGCCAGGAGAGCTCACAGTCGTAGGCGGCTAGATAGATAGATAGATAGATAGATAGATAGATAGATAGATAGATAGATAGATAGATAGATAGATAGATAGATAGATAGATAGATAGATAGATAGATAGATAGATAGATAGATAGATAGAAAGTCAAGGAATTCCACTAAAAATGCTTCGCATTTAATAAAAACCAAAATGTAACCATTTGTAGATGCGAAGCAGCGGGCGCTATTGCTTACATTGGTGACGGCGTTGACGCTGGCGCTCATCATAGCTTTGCGCAGGAGAGAAACCTGGCGAGGCGCAAAGCTCGCAGTGATGGACCAGTGTCTTATACTGGAACATGCCAATCGCTGCTAATGGGCAGTGAGTGACAGAGCACGCTGATTGGACACAGACACAAGCAGTCCACTTTTAGTTAACACGCACGCTGCCATTATATTTGCGCAACAATGCACAGGAGAAACCTCCACCAGCGCAGCCTTGCAGGTCTAAATCCAATGCGTATATATATATATATATATATATATATATATATATATATATATATATATATATATATATATATATATATATATATATATATATATATATATATGAAAGCAGATACGCTTTCACATAACAAATGTTTATTGTGCCGACGTTTCGACAGGAACCCTGTCTTTTTCAAGGCATAATACTATTTACACATGTTCCGTGCCTTTTTATATCCTGTCGAGACAGGTGGAAAGGGGTCAATTGAGAGAGAGAGAGAGAAAAAAAAGAAGAAACAGCGAAACTGGAGGACAAACATTAAATAAAATATAGAAAATCTAGGAGAAGAAGCAAGACCGACTCGGCGTAATTAGAAAGGGGCAGCATTTCAACAGAGTAGGGCAGTTGTAGATGAGGAATGTCATCATTGTCAACAATACCTCCCCCGCACCCACACTTCCCCAAGTGGGCAGGGAGCCGCCGTTTTTGTATTTCACCTTTCGGTGTAGTCCGCTGGCGGCTCGTTCCTCTTTGAAGTGTATTACAAGTTAATGGGGAGGGCTTAAGCGCTTTAAGTGCGTGCTGGTGGCGTCGGGAGGAGCGAAAAAGCCGGTGAATGAGGCGCCGCCATCGATATTCATTATATGCATTGGCTCCTTGTCAGTGAAGGAACAGAATGTGCGTTAAAAATAAAGAATAAAAAAACAGGGGGGGGGGGAGATTGTACGACATCAGAGACAGTCACCACACAGTTGCGGCTCACTGGGAAGACATGCGCGCATGCACGAAAAAAGCTGGCGGCTAGTTCCTCTTTGAAGTGTATGACAAGATAATGGGGAGGGCTTAAGCGCTTTAAGTGCGTGCTGGTGGCGTCGGGAGGAGCGAAAAAGCCGGTGAATGAGGCACCGCCATCGATATTCATTATATGCATTGGCTCCTTGTCAGTGAAGGAACAGAATGTGCGTTAAAAATAAAGAAGAAAAAAACAGGTGGGGGGAGAGATTGTACGACATCAGAGACAGTCACCACACAGTTGCGGCTCACTGGGAAGACATGCGCGCATGCACGAAAAAAGCTGGCGGCTAGTTCCTCTTTGAAGTGTATGACAAGATAATGGGGAGGGCTTAAGCGCTTTAAGTGCGTGCTGGTGGCGTCGGGAGGAGCGAAAAAGCCGGTGAATGAGGCACCGCCATCGATATTCATTATATGCATTGGCTCCTTGTCAGTGAAGGAACAGAATGTGCGTTAAAAATTAAAGAAAGAAAAAAAAAGAAAAAAAAACAGGGGGGGGGAGGGGGAGATTGTACGACATCCGAGACAGTCACCACACAGTTGCGGCTCACCGGGAAGACATGCGCGCATGCACGAAAAAAGCTGGCGGCTAGTTCCTCTTTGAAGTGTATGACAAGATAATGGGGAGGGCTTAAGCGTTTTAAGTGCGTGCTGGTGGCGTCGGGAGGAGCGAAAAAGCCGGTGAACGAGGCACCGCCATCGATATTCATTATATGCATTGGCTCCTTGTCAGTGAAGGAACAGAATGTGCGTTAAAAATTAAAGAAAGAAAAAAAACAGGGGGGGGAGGGAAGATTGTACGACATCCGAGACAGTCACCACACAGTTGCGGCTCACTGGGAAGACATGCGCGCATGCACGAAAAAGTTAACGAAACCACCTAGCTGTCAGCTCCTTGCATGAATAACATATAGCATGAATAACACCAAGCATGAATATAGCATGAATAACACCAAGCATGAATAACATATCAAAAAGAGAAAAAGAGGCACTACTCACGTTGAGCAACTGCGAAGATCTCGTCATTAAACCAGCAGACAAAGGAGGCGCGATTGTTGTTCTGAATAGATCGGACTACATTGAGGAAGGCAAGCGACAACTAAATAACAAACAATTCTACAAACACCTCGACTTTGACCCTAACACGGAGCACAAAAAAATCATTGTAACAACCCTAGAGAATCTCACACGTGAAGCCGCCATTAATTCAAAGCTTAAAAAGGCACTTATTACGGTACATTCGGCGCCTGGTCGTTTTTACATGCTGCCGAAGATTCATAAAGAGAATAACCCTGGCAGACCCATTATATCAGGCACGGGAACGTTAACGGAACCCATTTCTAGTTATATTGATTCTTTAATCAAAGACATACCACCCACACATGAGTCCTTCTTGCGTGACACAAACCACTTCCTTCGGGAAATAGCAAACGTGAAAATTCCAGACGGTGCATTTCTCGTAACATTGGATGTTAGCTCACTCTACACAAATATCCCACATGACGATGGTGTAAGGGCACTTGTTGAATCGTATGGCACACACAACCCTGTCGCTTATCCAAGCAAAAAAGTAATTGAAATCTTCACAAGACTTGTACTCGATTTGAACAGCTTTGAATTTAACAACCAGTACTATCTTCAAATCAGCGGTACGGCAATGGGTACAAGAATGGCCCCAAACTACGCTAACATATTCATGCACCACTTAGAGTCCAATTTTCTTTCATCTTGTAATATCAAACCATTACTCTATAAACGGTACCTAGATGATATATTCATAATTTGGACACATTCGGAAAAGGAGCTCCTCAAATTCATACAGGCATTCAACCAGGTACACCCCAGCATTTATTTTACACACACCTACTCTAACACTGAAATAAACTTTCGTGATGTACTCATTCGAGTTGACGATGGTGCGTTGGTAACTAACGTATACAGAAAACCTACAGACAGGCAACAATACCTGCACTTCAAAAGCTGCCACCCGCGACACTGCAAGACCAGCATTCCCTATTCCCAAGCACACAGATTTCGACGAATCTGCTCCCGCACCGAGGACTTCCACAAAAACAGCACACATATGCGCGAAATACTCCTTAATCAAGAATACCCGCCAGCTATCATCGATGACGCCATCAAAAAAGCTGAAAATCTGAACCGCCAGATTCTTCTCAACCACCAGAGAAACGCCGACCAACACCGCAACAAAAACTTGCTATTAACTTTCACGAGCAACCCACCGAACATAAACAAGGTCCTAAGAAAACACTTTAACATACTGGAACAGAGCGTGCGACTATCCAAAATTTTCACTTCTCCTCCTTGTGTTGTATACAGAAGGCCGAAAAATATAAAAGATCATTTAATAAATTCAAAGATAGGTGTGAAACCTCAAATTGGGTGCCACCCTTGCGGAAAAAGCAGATTCAGGGTATGCAAACACATGCAGACAACGACAGTGGCGAAAAGCACCCACTCGGATTTTAAGCACAAGATAAGAGGTGCATTAGACTGTGACTCAGACAATGTCATATACCTCCTGGAATGTGGAGTATGTAACAAGCAATACGTGGGCCAGACAGACGCTCCGTTTAGAATTAGATTCAACAACCATCGGGCACATGTACGATCTCTGCCAGGCCTTTCACTTTCAAAACACTGCACATTTAAAGACCACAGCTTTGATGGCATCAAGGTTACACTACTAGAAAACAACTTCCGAACAATCAGAGAACGGGAACAACGGGAATCTTTTTTATCTACAAATTTAACACGATAAATTACGGAATAAATGAACACCGAGGCACTCTGTCTGCGTTACGACTGCTAAAAGACGCAAACGCTTCTTTCTAATCAGTCCGGTTTCATTACGACAATAATATTACCCGCTAACAAAGCTTTTGGCCTATGCATCTGACAACATAGACATGATTTGCCTCATCAAGCACAACCGGAACGCACAGATAAGTGTTCCCGGATGTCGTACGGTCACCCCCCCCCCCCTTTTTTTTCTTTCTCTTCTTTAAGTTGCAAAGCACATTCTGTTCCTTCACTGACAAGGAGCTGACAGCTAGGTGGTTTCGTTAACTTTTTCGTGCATGCGCGCATGTCTTCCCAGTGAGCCGCAACTGTGCGGTGACTGTCTCGGATGTCGTACAATCTCCCCCCTCCCCCCCCTGTTTTTTTTCTTTTTTTTTCTTTCTTTAATTTTTAACGCACATTCTGTTCCTTCACTGACAAGGAGCCAATGCATATAATGAATATCGATGGCGGTGCCTCATTCACCGGCTTTTTCGCTCCTCCCGTCGCCACCAGCACGCACTTAAAGCGCTTAAGCCCTCCCCATTAACTTGTCATACACTTCAGAGGAACGAGCCGCCAGCGGACTACACCGAAAGGTGAAATACAAAAACGGCGGCTCCCTGCCCACTTGTGGAAGTGTGGGTGCGGGGGAGGTATTGTTGACAATGATGACATTCCTCATCTACCACTGCCCTACTCTGTTGAAATGCTGCCCCTTTCTAATTACGCCGAGTCGGTCTTGCTTCTTCTCCTAGATTTTCTATATTTTATTTAATGTTTGTCCTCCGGTTTCGCTGTTTCTTCTTTTTTTTTCTCTCTCTCTCTCTCAATTGACCCCTCCCCACCTGTCTCGACAGGATATAAAAAGGCACGGAACATGTGTAAATAGTATTATGCCTTGAAAAAGACAGGGTTCCTGTCGAAACGTCGGCACAATAAACAGTTATGTGAAAGCGCATCTACTTTCATATTTATAACCTTGCGGCAACCGAAGTTATTTTTCTGTATATATATATATATATATATATATATATATATATATATATATATATATATATATATATATATATATATGAGATCTAATAGACAGTAATGCCAAGGAATGTACAGGGGAAGTTATTAAAACCAATGGAATGTAAATAAGAAGAAAGAAAGTGGATGAAAAAATAAGCAGCCGTGAGCACGAATCGAACCTACGACCTTCGAATAACGCCTTCGATGCTCTAACCACTGAGCTACCACAGTGGCCTTCCCTTCATTCACTTTTTTGGGTTTATATGTGAATTTAAAAGTAGGAGTGACAGTCAGCGCCATCTATAAGCCAAGCGACGAGTGTGAACCACTTTTTTATGCGCAGGTTTGGCGTCACGTAGCACGTGAACTTATTACGAGCAGGCAGCTGATTAGTAGTTCCTCGTATACAACCTAATGACACCAAGTCGGCCAATGCGAGACCCTCGCTAAATTAAATAAGGGAAAGAAGTGTATACCTAAGGGCTCGTTTTTCCATGTTTTGACACAATAATAATGAGATCTAACATACAGTAATGCCAAGGAATGTATAGGGGAAGTTATTAGAACCAATAGAATGTAAATAAGAAAAAAGAAAAGTGGATGAAAAAATAACCAGCCGTGAGCAGGAATCAAACCTACGACCTTCGAATAACGCGTTCGATGCTTTATTACATCGAACTTCTAGTACTTCTAATACTTCTAAATTCACATATAAACCAAGAAAGTGGATTGAGGGAAGGCCGCTGTGGTAGCTCAGTGGTTAGAGCATCGAACGCGTTATTCTGAATGAGTTTGCGACTGAATGAGTTTGCGTTGCTTGGATGATGTAGCGGTTTTTTTCGAATGATTGGAGTTCCCACTTGAAACATGTGAGGAAAGTACTTGATAGATTCAGAGCTGCAGGTCTGACAGTTAAGGCGGAGAAGTGCCCATTGGGGCGAACCAGCGTCACTCACTTGGGTCATGAAATATGGCGCGGAAAGTGCGAACTAATAAAAACAAAAGTAGCAGCAATACTAAACTTACCCACGCTCGTGACGAAGAAAGATATTCGATCATTTCTGGGAATGGCGGGTTATTATCAACAATATATACCAAGCTACTCCCAACTCGCGAGTCCGCTAACGTATAGTCTGAGAAAGAGTGAACCAGAAAAAGTGACCTGGACTAATGACAAGGAGGGGGCATTCTACAAATTGAAGACTGCTCTGTCACGAGGACCAGTCTTGGCTTCATCTGATTTCAGTCGCAAATTCATCCTCCAGTGAGACACTAGTAATCGTGGTCTGGGTGTCATTCTTTCTCACTCAAACGAGCAGCTTGAAGAACACACCGTGCTGTACCTCAGTCGAAAGTTGACTTCGCGGGAAGAGGTGTACAGCACGTCAGAAAAAGAATGCCTATGTATTTTGGGGCTATTCAAAAACTGCGATGCTATCTCGAGGGGACCAAATTTACGGTAGAGACCGATCATTGCCCTCTGTCATGCCTTAGGGAAATGTCTGGGAAAAGCAGCCGGCTTTTGAGATGGAGCGTTATTCTGCAAGAGTTCAACTTCGAAATGAAATACAGGAAAGGAAGTGAGAACAAAAATGCAGATGGTCTGAGCAGAGGGGTCCGAGTGGTTTAAGAGAAATTTTATGGAACGGTCACGCCTTTTGTGTATTTCTAGCATTATGTTCATTTGTTAGTTGAGAGCTGAGTACACCAAAACAAAGTAAAAATACGCCCCAGAGGTCTGTCTGGCAGGCAGATCGCTTGTGCGCTGCCATTCCCGAGCGTTTGAAAGTGTGTGTTGGTGTCTGTGCGTTTGTGAAGAGCAGTGTTCATTCAACATACACTTGTGTCTCCTTTTTTCGACCAGCATCGGCGGAAGCAGCCTTGACGAGGGACATCATCGGTGGGATGAGGTTGTTGCGTGACAGCGGGTTCGCAGACTCTGTCTAAAATATATCGTTGTTGCAGCGGTGAATTCCTTCACGCCGTTTCCTCGCAACCCGCGAGCCGAACACGCCGCGACGGTCGTTAAACTGATCATGAACAGACCACGACTTATCCTCTGAATGGTTACCGGAAGCGAGGTGTATTTGTCTGTCAACGCACCTCTTGCTTTCTAACCACTCGTCGTTGTGTTTGGACTTTCAACCCCGGTGGCTGGTGTCTGGGAGGCCACGGATGGGTCACGTGATCGCATCGGAGGCGGAAGAGGATCATGCAAGCTACGGGAGTCGACCTTCGGCAGCCAAAGAGACAGGCTGCTCGGGATCTCCACTTATATTCTCAAACGGGCCGGGGGCGCTTTGTTTAGGGTCACGCAGAAAATAAAGTCCCTTCATAACGGTCACCAAGTTCGCAGTCTTATACATATCAACAGTGGACTGCTCACTATTCGGCGGTGGCAGAGTAGTGGCGGTAGCCCCAGCTGTCGAAAGCCGGAGTGCAAACTGGCTGCAATGTATGGTAAGCTCGATGTCATCAGACAGCGAAACATTTGCTCTAAGAATCAGGTTGGTAGGCACGTCTTCAATTAAAGTGTGGTTGATCTCTCTCACATAGGAATCAGCATAACACACGAAAGTAAAACGTGTCTTCGAGAAGCAGTTCAATGTTTGCCGCACATCTACATGTGATGTCGTTGGTCTGTAGTGACTGCGGCACCCATGGAGGTGTAAAAAAAAATGCTGGAGTGGAACTCATTGTCCAGGACTGCAGCCGTGGCTATGGCCAGATGGCGGTTTCAGCGGAGATTTTACTAGAGGCATGAGAAAGTATCAACGTTCAGCAATTAAGAAAGGGAAGTTTTATTGTAAACTTGTACATACACATACAAATCATCGGAAATTAATAAAATACACATCTTACAAATGCCCACCAGAATCCAAGTTATCACTGTTTATCCTAATGTTAAAACTTCTCAGGCAGCAGCGGCGACGGCGAAAGGACGCACGCTAACCTACTGTCTGCACTCTTAGCATATACCAGCACATCGTCAAGAAAAGTGACCTGGACAGCGCTGCCGAAAGCGTCATCTACCTCAGCCTGCTGCAGTTTCAAGCTGTTATCAAGTTTGTGCCGGGGGCGTTGTCTCTTAGCAACTGGCTTGACTCAGGCAGCAGCCGCGACGGCGAAAGGACGCAAACTAACCTACTGTCTGCACTCTTTGCAGATACCGGCATATCATCAAGAAAAGTGACCTGGACAGCGCTACCGCAACCGCCATCTACCTCAGCCTGCTGCAGTTTTATGCTGTTATCAAGTTCGTGCTGGGGGCGTTGTCTCTTTGCAACTGGCTTGACTCAGGCAGCAGCCGCGACGGCGAAAGGACGCACGCTAACCTACGGTCTGCACTCTTTGCAGATACCAGCATATCATCAAGAAAAGTGACCTGGACAGCGCTACCGCAACCGCCATCTACCTCAGCCTGCTGAAGTTTTATGTCGTTATCAAGTTCGTGCTGGGGGCGTTGTCTCTTTGCAACTGGCTTGACTCAGGCAGCAGCCGCGACGGCAAAAGGACGCACGCTAACCTACTGTCTGCACTTTTTGCAGATACCAGCATATCATCAAGAAAAGTGCCCTGGACAGCACTACCGAAACCGCCATCTACCTCAGTCTGCTGCAGTTTTAATCTGTTATCAAGTTTGTGCTGGGGGCGTTGTCTCTTTGCAACTGGCTTCACTCAGGCAGCAGCGGCGACGGTGAAAGGACGACACTAACCTACTGTCTGCACTCTTTGCAGACACCGGCATATCATCAAGAAAAGTGACCTGGACAGCGCTACCGAAACCGCCATCTACCTCAGCCTGCTGCAGTTTTAAGCTGTTATCAAGTTTGTGCTGGGGGCGTTGTCTCTTTGCAACTGGCTTGACTCAGGCAGCAGCAGCGATGGCGAAAGGATGCACGCTAACCTACTGTCTGCACTCTTTGCAGGTTGGTTAACTTTCATATTGAAAATTATATGCACCTAGTTTCGTCGCTGCTGCTGCTGCGGCTGCTGCTGAAGTTTTATTGGGAATTGTAGTCACAACAGCATTTTCTTTCTAATCTGCAAGCTTTGCCTCTTCCTTTGTGTGCACAAAAGCATTTTCGTGCAATTTTTACTTGAAGTGCTTGAAACCATGGGGGATAAAAATTTGGGCGACATGGGCAATATTGCGGCGACCCTTGCTGAGAGGCAGCCTATTAGCATTAAAGAAGTTGTGAAATTTCTAGGTGATCTGGTGGGAAGACTTGACGTTTTTTTGACTGAGGCTAAATGTGAAATTGCTAAGGTCGCTTCCTCAAACACTGAAATAGTCACTGAACTTGGAAGTGTTCGAGATGCTATTGGCTTCATGAATGAAAGCTTTGAGCTCTTTAGGACTGACGTGGAAGCTTTTTGCAAGTATATTGACGTGGTAAAAGCTGAGAGTGCGCAGTGTCGTAAGAAAAGCGAAGAACGGTGGAGGGACCTGAAACAAGCTACGAAAAATTGTCGAGCTGAAGCAATACAGCCGAAATAAGAATATTGAAATTCAAGGTCTTCCGCTAATCGAAAAAGAAAACTTGGAGAAAACTGTCGCAAACATCGCCAAGTGCTTAGGAACTGATGTCACATATGAGGACAACGACGTCGTGCACCGTGTACTATCGAAAGATAAAAAGAAATCAGATGTGGTCGTCAGATTCCTCACCAGAACGGCGCGAGACAAGATGTTGTCCGCAGCAAAAAAAGATTAAACTAGATAGCACTCATCTTGGTTTTGACAACAGTAACCTTGTATATATAAATGAACACCAGTGCATGAAATTGAAGGTTCTACTCAGTAAGGCATGGCAAGCAAGGCGTGAAAGATAATGGAAATATGTATGGGTATCACAGGGCAGGATCTTCATGCGGAAAGCAGACAGGACACCTGTTTTAAATGTAACTTCTTAGGCGTATCTGGCTAAAGTAGTCTAGCCTAATAGTTAACCTATAATTCTGCAGTGAACAATGTCAATGTATTCCAGCGTTTCTGAATTGAACTCGTATGTGTGTGGTGGTCATAGGCAGCCCATGACAATCCTTCACATTAAAATGCAGTCAGCTCGTTCGAAAAAAGAAAACTTTCTTTTGTTTCTTGCTGATTTCAATTTTTTTTTCTTTTCCGTTATTATGATGACTGAAACTTGGTACCGTAGTGAAACAGATGTGTTTTGTATTGACGAATATAATGTTGTGTACCAAAATAGAAAATTGAGAATTGGTGGTGGTGTATGCTTGTATGTCAAAGCTGAAATAACGCATGAGTATCATGAAGATCTGTCTCTGTGCACCTATGACCTTGAGGCGTTAACTTTACAGTAGCACAATTACATTTTTGTTGCAATTTACAGGCCACCAAGTGGCAATTTCGATTCAATTATTCAATATTTAGAAAACCTATTTGCCGTTGTAAACCAATTTAATTACAAACTAGTGCTGGGAGGTGATCTTAACATAGATATGTTGAGCGACACACATAAACAGATAAAACTTTCAGACCTTCTTGCTTCTTGTTTCTTAACAAACGTAATTACCATTCCAACACGTATTACTCATACCACTTCTACTCTATTAGACTTGTTTATCATAAGTACTACAAACAGTACGTTAAAGGCAGGCGTCCTGCGTGCACCGATAAGTGATCATTTGCCCATATATCTAGTCATAGAAAACATAACCAGTGTAAGGAGTCAAATCCTTCCTGCCGTTCACTTTCAACAAATTAATCCACGAACGCTATCTTCTATTAGAGATGAAATTAGAACTCTAAATCAGAACAACGTTCTATCTAGTTGTTCTGCTGATCTTGCCTATGATTGTTTCATTGATACTCTATGTTCTGTGTTTAAAAAAATTTACTTACAAAGCTTTATAGAGATTGAAACGGGCGCGCAAACCCTGGATTTCTTCGGCAATACTCAATATGATAAAAAAATAGGTTGTATCAAGAGTTTTTGATAAAGCGAGACCCGGATAAATTTAAAGCTTTTAAGGTATACAGAAATAAACTCACTAAACTACAAAAACAAGCTAAACGCAATTATCACTTCGAGATGTTTGACGGTGTCACAAAATCTCAACAAATATGAAACAAACGTAATGCTATTATATCTACCAAACAAGTGTCTAATGATATTAGTGAGCTGGTGATCGAAAATAAAATATACAAGGGTGCAGTACTAGCAAACAAATTTAACGAGTACTTTACCTTACTAGTTGACAGCAGCTATAATTGCGATTCACCAGGTTACTTGCCTCCTGCTTTAAACAATTCTTGGTTTACTAATACTACAGACGCGCAAGAGGTCATCAGCGTTTTTCAGCATTTCAAATTGAGTAAAAGCGAGGACATAGATGACCTAAAATTAGAACCTATAATATACATTTTAGATCTCATATGCGCCTGCTTAGTACATATTTATAATCTCGTGTTCACCATTGGGCTTTTTCTTCAGAGAATGAAAAACGCTAAATTAACGGTGATATATAAGGGTGGGGACAAAAGCAATTTAGGAAACTACAGGCCAACTTCGCTTTTACCAGTTTTCTCTAAGGGGTGTGAAAAACTTATTTGCATTCGGTCATCTGATTTTTTTAGTAAACACAACATTATAACGCCGTCACAGTTCGGTTTTCAGTCAGGTCTCTCAATCGAAAGTGCCTTAATAAACGAAAAGGAATTGATTCTAAGAAATA
The DNA here is from genome assembly GCA_013436015.1 of Rhipicephalus annulatus. Taxonomy (NCBI): domain Eukaryota; kingdom Metazoa; phylum Arthropoda; class Arachnida; order Ixodida; family Ixodidae; genus Rhipicephalus; species Rhipicephalus annulatus. The sequence goes on along the minus strand of WOVY01014866.1, from coordinate 24,399 downwards.
TAGAAGCAAAAAAATTTACCCTAGGGATATTTCTAGATTTCTTGAAAGCTTTCAATAGAATAAACCATGATAATATGCTAGAAAAACTTGACTGCTATGGAGTTCGTGGTACTGTTTTAGCTTTAATAAGACGGTACATATCTAATAGGAAACAATGTGCATCAATCAATCGAGAGCTATCGTCATCTATGAACGTTAAAAATGGTGTACTTCAAGGTAGCATTTGGGACCCGTATTATTTATTATTTTTATCAACAATATTGTACGCATTGACAGCTCTGTAGAATAGGTAATCTACGTGGACGAAACCAGTATATTTTTTTCTGGGGAAACGGCTCGTGACCTCAGTGTTTCTGCTAATGAAATACTAAATAAAATATATGCCTGGACAGTGGCAAGTTCTCTACACATTAATTGCTCTAAAAGCAAGGCTGTACTGTTCCATGCGAAAGCCAAGTCATTTAAAACGTCTCACAAAATAATACCTAATAACGTTGAAATTAAACTTTGTCAAACATTTAAAACTCTGGGTGTCCATTTTCACGAACACATGGCATAAAATTACCATGCAGAACACATTAGTCACAAGCTTTGTAAAGTTCTAGGTGTGTTGCGTCGATGCCAGAACATACTACCTGTGAAACAAAAAATATTAGTGTACAATGCTCTTTTTTCTTCACATTTACACTATTGTCATCTGGTCTAGGCTACAGGCTCTAAAGCATCTCTAGAGAACCTGTTCGCGTTACAAAAAAAATGCCTTGTGGTGCATTGAAGGTGTATCCTATAACGCACACACTGCTTCAATATTTGCAAAGTATAGAATTCTAAGAATTACCTGTTATTACAAATACCAACTCTTGTCAGCTTTTAAATCATAAATACGCAGGGTAAGTATCTTTTTACGCACCTTGGTTACCTTGCAACGAAATCCTGCCAGTCGCGTTACTCGGTGTACGGAGACTTGGCACGTACCCTGTCCTCGCACAAACTATGGATTTGAAACACTACGTTACAACCTTCCAAGTGTGATGAACAAATGTAAACTAACAACTGATAATCTGCGTATATTGTCTAAGACTGAAATGTTAAATCGAATGTGCTGATTGTGTTGTAAATGAATGTAGGGTGATTTCTGTAATGGTTATTCAGTTTTTATTCTTTCATACATTGCTTTGTAATAAAAATTTTTGTATGTATTTCAGAGTTTTCATTCGATTATTTGCTGTCATGGGCCACATGCGTGTTTTGTTTTGTATTGTCGCTTTCCGCTGCCTGTTTTTTGTATTTTTGTAAATTTGCAGTTGAGATTTTTTTCTGGGTGAAGAGGCCCGTCAAGCTGTGAATGCCGCTTTTTTCCCTTCGCCCCAAACTATGTATACAGTGTATTTTCGTGTACTTGTCACGTGGTTAAATAACTCAAACACAAACTCAAACTCAAAAAATATTAAAATGAATCGAGTTCATCACATTTGACAGAACACGACGTATGCATGCGTACATGTGTGGGCTCATGGCTAGTACAGAACAACTGAAAACTTTAGCTGTCCTCCCTTACTCTTAGGAAATGTGTGTGCCATCGTCCAAGCAAGGCCTCTTCCCCGAGTGTTTCCAAGTGCTGTTCGAGGTAATTCCAAACGTATCGTTTTTTCTGGCACGCCCAATAAGCCTTCTGTGGAAAGTATTGCGGGAAGCGTAGTAGTTAGTACTTTTCATTAGTAAGCCTCTATTTGGAGTGAAAGTTTTTTAGATTAAGTCACCCATACTAGTTTCTGTGTGTTATTTCGTCGGTAACAACTATCTTTCAATATAGAACGAAGGTAGTGTTTACACTAACACATCAAAGCCACTTTATCACAAAGTGGCCGCTGCCAGAAAAGAGCACATTTTGGTCATCTTGGCAGGATAAAAGCTGGCTTCCCGTCTGCTAGCAAGGCATTGCAGGACTTTCCACTACGGCAATTTTTTAAGCCTCCTTTGCAGCACCCTTAGATGTTGATTCACCCTTGTTGATACTTGATGGCACATCTCCACTACGACAATCAACGACTGCCGACTGGTATACACTTTCCGGAGACACTGCACGCACCTGAATAGTTAGCAAATCCCACTTGAACCACAGCGTTCGTAAACCATGCTAGTGAAACCGAACACGTTTTCAGTCAATCGTTCTTAAACACATGTTCTGCTGCACCGAAGGAGGGTGATTTGCGGGCCTATGTATATGTGCTTGGCATGCAGCGTCGTGTTGGCGAGCAGTGTCCTGCTGATAAGATGGCGATAGGATCATTTCCGTCCTGCACTCGTATATGTATGGCAGCCAGTTCAGTCGCCATGCATTAAAATTCACAAACGACAGAGACAGTTCTCACCATGGGCCATGAATGCACGAAGGCCTCTCGCTTTACCCCGGTATGTAAATGTTGTATCGAACTCACTTGCGAAGCATTCACCCGACGACGCCGTTGTATTTCAGCTGCGCTTGATCCAAGAGTTCTCCTAGACGGTACCATCGCACTCTTGTCAGTAGATGGGGTAGATAACCATTGTTGAATATTGAAGGTGAAACTACACTGCCCGCGCAAGCACAACGCGGAAGACGAAGCACGTAACTGCGTCGTCACCGGGTCTAATCAGCGTGTCGCAAATACAGACGGCGCTTGTGGTCTGTCAAATCAGCCTCACGAACATGGTCGGAACCGATTGCGGAGGCAGTGCTACACTTTGTCATAAGTAGGGTTAACGCCATCTAGGCTGCGTCGGTAGGCTCTGAAGCCACAGTGTCCGTTTCACTGATGTCATCAAGGCGCCACAGAGCTGAGACTACCGCAGCGCTCTCTACCGGTGTTAGTTGATGTCATAATGTAGTACTTGTCTTCTTACCTTTTAGGCAGCGTCACCACTGAACAAACGAAGAGCACAGGTACACAGTGAACGACTCTGAGCATACACACGCGTCCAAAGAGTACCTCAAAAATGCGCTGATAGCTCAGAAAAAGCACACGCTTACTATAGGCGCTCATCGAAACTTCGTGGACTTGTTTTCCGGGTCTCGCATATTTGCGAAACTTATTCTTCTAGTTAATTTCTTCGCATGCTGGGCATGTAAATTTTAACGTCATATCTTTGACGGAAATAAGTCTCTGACCTTACTGGTGTACGCGGCCACGTTGTAAGAATAAATTAGGTGATGACATTGTGACCGGCGCCACGTCCACATTGTGTTCACTGCCTCAGCTGTTTCCGTTTGATGCGGCATAGAGCGCTCACGGAGTGTGCGTCAAGGAGCTCAGGGGAAGGAGGGGGACTTCTCGAATATGTGTGTTGAAGGTTATTGCTGCGGAGCATTGCTTGTTTCTTACGCTCGATATTCGCAATGTTGATAGAGCGTTGCACCACCTGACAAAATTCAGGTGCGTCCTCTCGAGGATAATGAGCAGGCAGGCACTCCCTTGTTCGGCTGTGCTAGCCTCAGTGTCTATCAAAGTTCTATTCATCCGTCCGTGCGTCCGGACTTGTGAACGGTCGGACAGACGCACGGGCAGACGGATAGAAGCATAGACGGTTGTACAGATTCACGGACGCACAGATGGATGGATAATGGACATACGGAGAAAAGCACGGATGGACGGACAGAAGCATAGATGCAAAGACAGACGGATGGACAGACAGTCTCACGAACAAACGTACAGAAGCACGAACGGAAACGGGGACGGGTGAACGCACGGACGGAAGCCTGCACAGACAGGCAGACGGACGGTCGCACATATGGACTCGGGGACGGATGGACAAAAGCACGGACGCGCGGACGCTTGGACACACTGGCGGACGCTTCGCCCAACTAACAATTATTCACTCCGTAGATATTCTGTGAAGAAAAATAAAGCCATCTTGTTGTATTTTTCTTAAGGACATATACATCCAAGGCCATCTATTAAGCACGTCATAATCTAGAGGTGGCTACATACTACATACGGAGGAGGGAACAACCCACCTCCTAAAGAGCTTTGCCCTTGAAAACGACAGCTCGAACTGCACAACCATGCACTTGCTACATCGTATATATATATATATATATATATATATATATATATATATATATATATATATATATATATATAGGCAGGCATGATGGCTGAGTGGTGGCCGTAGCGTTGCATATAGTCAAGTAGATCCTCCGTGAGCGATCACAACGCGGTTTATTTCGACGTTTCGGCCTACAGTGTGGGCTTCATCTGGATTAAAGGTACAGTTTGTTAGTGCTCAGCTTTATACAATCACAAATCATCGGAAAGAAAAGAGGAAAAAGACAGAAAAAAAAGAAAAGGAAAAAGAAAAAAAAAGAAAAAGAATATAAGGTGGACTCCCCTCGGGCGCCCCCTTCCACTCGTCCTTCCACTTCCCCATTCATCTTTCTCCCCTTTCTCTCCTTCTCCTTTCTGATGTCAGTGGTCTTGTGTATGCTTCCTTTCACTAACGCATTGTTCCAGCCCTGCCCTACACCGAACCGCCAGTGCCTCCTCCTGGCACAGGCGGTTCGTTGTAGGGCAAAAAAGAGCTTTTTTAGGAAGTTTAAGCCTTTAACTACTCGGAGCCCCGTCAACATTTCGTCGTAGAAAGAGGGGTACCGCGTATTGCGGTAGAGGCTGGTAAGCGGGCATTTTAGGAAGTTTTAAGCCTTTAACTACTCAGCGCCCTGTCAACATTTCGTCGAAGATAGAGGGGTGCCGCGTAGTGCGGTAGAGGCTGGTAAGAGGGCGCAATGCGAATTCCTTGGCCGCTTCTGGATTACGCGTGCAGTGGGGGCCTGCCGACTGTGCACAGGGTTGCTTTTGGGCATGTCATGCATGGCACAATTGATTGGGTAGTAAAATAAAACAGACGGCAGCTGCACTTAGGAAGAGTAGTCACACTTGGAATTGTTTTGGTTTGTCCAGTGCCCTTCGCAGCTGCAGTGCCGTGAACTCAGTTACTATTTTCATTATTGCCGATATTGTTTTCTAATGCTTTAATTGCTGCAAGTGTACCAGGATTCTCATTTATTCCTTTATCGAGGGTGTTAAATCGGTGGATAAGGTATGAATCTCGTTGTTCACGTTCTCGATTTGATTTAAATCCCGTCTCTAAGAGCATTACTGATAGTTTTTCGAATGCATGGTCGGGAAGATTGAGATGTTTTGATAGAGGTAGACTTGGGGCGGATTTCGCATGGGCTCTGTGATTATTGAAGCGAATCCTAAATGATGTTTCTGTTTGTCCTATGTACTGCATGACACACACGTTGGACTCGAGTAGGTATACCACATTAGAGGAATCGCATGTTAGGTTTCTTCGTATGTTAATCGAAAACTTGGATTGTATGCTGGTTGCTTTGTGTGTTTCTCGCATCGCCTTACATACAAGACATTGTGGCTTCACACAAGGTCGGCATGAATAATTGGGAGGTGATGTGTTAATTGGAGAGTGGACAAGTGTGTTTTTGAGGTTACGTGGTCGTCGGTAAACAACGCCTGGAGCGGATGGGAATGCGCGTTTCAGACGTTCACTTTGTTCCAGAATGTTGTAATGTCGTTTAAGGATTTTGTTTACGTTCGGGAAGTTTGTGCTGTAAGTCAAGCAGAGGTTTGTTCGTTGTGGGTCTTCTTGCAAAGGTCGCTTCATAAGTAAGTCTTCACGCTTTAGTTTTCTCGCTTTTTGAACAGCGTGATTAATTATATGTGGGGGGTATTTTTGTTTCTCAAGCATAAGTTTCAGCCTCTGTGCGCTCATGTCAAATTCAGCGTCTCTAGAGCAGATTCGCTTAATCCAGTGAGCCTGGCTGTATGGAATTCTGTTTTTACAGTGGCGTGGGTGATCGCTTTGGTAATGGAGGTATTGTTGTCGATCCGTTGGTTTGCGGTATAGGGTTGTAGAGAGCTTCTCTTCTTCTATCGTTATGGTAACATCAAGAAAATTTACGGTTACTTGCGAGTATGTGTGTGTGAAGTGTATGTTTGGATGTACAGCATTGTGAGTGTCGATAAAGCTGAGAAGTTCGTCCTTGCTGTGGGTTCAAATAATAAAGATGTCGTCTACGTATCTTCTGTATAACATTGGTTTCAAGGAACTTTGTGCGAGAAATTCAGATTCTAGCTTTCCCATAAATATGTTGGCATAATTAGGTGCCATTGTGGTGCCCATAGCGGTCCCGCTGATTTGTCGAAAATACTCGTGGTTAAACTCGAATGAATTTAATTCGAGGACCATTCTCGTCAAAGTTGCGATGGCAGATAAATCTGGCGTGTTAGATTGTCTATGGCTTGTGTACATGTTTTGAAATGCAGCTATGCCGTCATCGTGGGGAATATTTGCATACAATGAGGAGACATCAAGAGTAACCAAGTACGAGTTTTTTGGCACACACAGACCTGCAATGTCTCGAAGAAAATGTGTGGTGTCTTTTATATACGACGCGAGGGTGCATGTATTGTGGCTTATTAGTTTGTCCTCGTACCCTGATATGGGTTCAGTTATTGTACCGATGCCTGATATCATTGGTTGACCTAGGTTACCGGGTTTATGAATTTTTAGGAGGATGTAGAAGCGACCTGGACGAGGGTAGGCTGCTCGCATCAGTTTGTGGTAAGTGTTGGTTATCTTTTCTGCATCCAACAGTTTCTTTAGTTCTGTTGATACGATGCGTTTGTATTCGTCTGTCGGATCACCTGGGAGGCGTTCGTAAAATCTTGAGTCTTCTAGTTGGCGGTATGCTTCTTGTAAGTAGTTGGTTGTATTAAGGATTACAATTGCTCCTCCTTTGTCAGCGGGTTTTATTGTTATGTCTGTTGTAGATGCCAAATTTCTCATACTTATTTTTTCAGATTTTGTCAAGTTTTCACTGTTTCCTTTCTGACAGTGGTATTCGTGTACTATATCTTTCTGTACAGCGATGATATAAAGGTCCAAGCACTTGTCTCGATTACTGTTCGGTGTCCAATCATTTGATTTACGACGGTGAATTGGTTCGTGGTTAGAAAGCCTGTCCAAGAAATATCCGCGCAACCTTAAGCTTCGAGCGAAGTTTTCGAGGTCTCGGAGCAAGTGGAATTCATCGAAAAATTTTGTGGTCGGGCAGAAAATTATTCGCTTAGATAGCAGTTTTTCTTCGTCAGGTGACAAGCTCGTGTCCGATGAGTTTACAACCACAGTGTCACAGGGTGTGTTCCTAGATGGGTGCTCGTTTGTACCATTAGTGGTTTCCTGGGTGGTAGTGTTGTAGTGATAAGGAACTATATCAGGGAACGTGGTTTGGGCACATGGTCTCTTTTGAGTTTATGAATTTTTGGGTTATCATGGCTTCGTATTTATTCTCTTCAAATTCTGTTAATCGAGTGATTTCTTCGTTCGATAAAGTGTTGTGGCGGAGAATGGTGTTCGTTATAGCGACCAGTTTCTTTACCTGCTTAGCACTGTGACTAAGAGCGATTTCTGTTAATTTAAGAGATGCCTCAAGGAGGACGTTTTTCCATGTTATTTGGTCGTGTTCATCTAGATTTGTAGCGGCTGGTGTGAGGGATAGTGTCATATTCTTGGGAGCTATTCTAGCACGAAGGTACACTTGCAATGTTGATTTATGCATTTCATGTCTAATTCGTTTGTCGCAAGTTTTCGTACTTTGAGGAAAGTGGCACTGCAACTGGGAAGCGATGAGCTGGACTTACATTTCAGAAGTCAATATTCATTTGGGTGCGGGGATGGCACTGGTGAGGTGCGCAGGTTGTAGTTATGTCCGGCAGGCCTTCGTCGTTGTAGGGAGGATTTCGGCGTTGGGCTCCCGGCGAACTTGTTCGTAGGCAGTTCCGGGGTCCGCAATAGGGGACGCAGTTTCGTAGTTCGGCAGGCTTCCCTTTGTGGAGTTCCGAAACCCGCGTTCCCTGATATAGTTCCTTATCACTACAACACCACCACCCAGGAAACCACTAATGGTACAAACGAGCACCCATCTAGGAACACACCCTGTGACACTGTGGTTGTAAACTCATCGGACGCGAGCTTGTCACCTGACGAAGAAAAACTGCTATCTAAGCGAATAAGCTTCTGCCCGACCACAAAATTTTGCGATGAATTCCACTTGCTCCGAGACCTCGACAACTTCGCTCGAAGCTTAAGATTGCGCGGATATTTCTTGGACAGGCTTTCTAACCACGAACCAATTCACCGTCGTAAATCAAATGATTGGACACCGAACAGTAATCGAGACAAGTGCTTGGACCTTTATATCATCGCTGTACAGAAAGATATAGTACACGAATACCACTGTCAGAAAGGAAACAGTGAAAACTTGACAAAATCTGAAAAAATAAGTATGAGAAATTTGGCATCTAGAACAGACATAACAATAAAACCCGCTGACAAAGGAGGAGCAATTGTAATCCTTAATACAACCAACTACTTACAAGAAGCATACCGCCAACTAGAAGACTCAAGATTTTACGAACGCCTCCCAGGTGATCCGACAGACGAATACAAACGCATCGTATCAACAGAACTAAAGAAACTGTTGGATGCAGAAAAGATAACCAACACTTACCACAAACTGATGCGAGCAGCCTACCCTCGTCCAGGTCGCTTCTACATCCTCCTAAAAATTCATAAACCCGGTAACCTAGGTCAACCAATGATATCAGGCATCGGTACAATAACTGAACCCATATCAGGGTACGAGGACAAACTAATAAGCCACAATACATGCACCCTCGCGTCGTATATAAATAACACCACACCTTTTCTTCGAGACATTGCCGGTCTGTGTGTGCCGAAAAACTCGTACTTGGTTACTCTTGATGTCTCTTCATTGTATACATATATTCCTCACGATGACGGCATAGCTGCATTACAAAACATGTACACAAACCATAGACAATCTAACACCCCAGATTTCTCTGCCATTGCAACTTTGACGAGGATGGTCCTAAAAATGAATTCATTCGAGTTTACCTAAGAGTATTTTCGATAAATCAGCGGGACCGCTATGGGCACCAAATTGGCACCTAATTATGCCAACTTATTTATGGGAAAGCTAGAATCTGAATTTCTCGCACAAAGTTTCTTCAAACCAATGTTATACAGAAGATACATAGACGACTTCTTTATTATTTGAACCCACAGCGAGGACGAACTTCTCAGCTTTATCAACACTTACAATGCTGTACATCCAAACACACACTTCACACACACATGCTCACAAGTAACCGTAACTTTTCTTGATGTTACCATAACGAAAGAAGAAGAGAAGCTCTCTACAACCCTATATCGCAAACCAACGGATCGACAACAATACCTCCATTACCAAAGCGATCACCCACGCCACTGTAAAAAATTGCCCGCAGCTTCCCTCGGGGGATCACTGAGGAGGATGCGGAAGCATGTAATTGGTTAACGGGTGTTAAATTGCGACTTACTTGGGTCGATGGCTAAATTGGTTAACGTGGTTGTGAAATGGGGTGTTAAATGAGTGAACATATACGGCACGTATGCGAAAGGGCGGTGTTTTATTTATTGCGACGAACTTTGAGGACGATGGCTTTGTGGTCGGTAAAGTAAAGAGTGAGTGGATCGGGTTGCATCGGTCGTAGGTCGAAATTTGCAAAGACGTGGTCAATGCAGGTTCCGCGAATGGTGGTCGGCTGGTGGTGTTTGCAGTCGTTGTGCGTTGCGCGTTTCAGCGAGTGTCGCGACGCCATGTATTCGACTATCCAATCGTCCTTGATGACGTCGACGTTGAAGTCGCCAACTAGCATGAGCGGTCGATGTTGCGGTTGTTGTTTTCTGTAATCTTGCACGGCCTCGTCGACGTACTTTTCTACGGCGGCACGAGAGAGGTTTGGCGCGAGGTACATCGTCATGACGTCGACGCCACAGACGGTAGCAACGCAGCGCTCGCCGTTGGCGCGTTGTTGAACGCCGGGCTGTAGTCGGAGGTCAATGAAGGAGTCGTCGTCGTTGTCGACGTCACGCTTGACGCAAATTCCCACACCGCCCGCAGGTCGTTAGAACCCGTGCGTGCGCGCAACCGAAGCGTATCCCGCAACGTCGACGTCATTGGCGTTCCACGTCTCGGTGAAGCAAAGCACGTCCACTCTGCATAGTACACAGATGGTGGGCGACGGCGCGACGGCGCATGCGCGCGCGTCAGCTGTCGAATGTTCGAGAAGCGGTGTGGACGGCGCGGACGGCGCACTACAAGGAGCGAGTATAAGATTCTTCCGCATCTAAAACAGTATTCCATACAGCCAGGCTCACCGGTTTAAGCGAATCTGCTCTAGAAACGTTGACTTTGACACAAGCTCACAGAGGCTGAAACTTATGCTCGAGAAACAAAAATACCCCCCACATGTAATTAATGACGCTGTTCGAAAAGCGAGAAAACTAAAGCGTGAAGACTTACTTATGAAGCGACCACCGCAAGAAGACCCACAAGGAACAAACCACTGCTTGACTTACAGCACAAACTACCCCAACGTAAACAAAATCCTTAAACGACATTACAACATTCTGGAACAAAGTGAACGTCTGAAACGCGCCTTCCCATCCGCTCCAGGCGTCGATTACCGACGACCACGTAATCTCAAAGACACATTTGTCCACTCTCAAGTTAACACATCACCCCCCAATAATTCATGCCGACCTTGTTTAAAGTCACGATGTCTTGTATGTAAGGCGATGCGAGAAACACACAAAAAAGCAGCACACAATTCAAGTTTTCGATTAACATACGAGGAAACCTAACATGCGATTCCTCTAATGTGGTATACCTACTCGAATGCAACGTGTGTGGCATGCAGTACATCGGACAAACAGAAACACCATTTAGGATTCGCTTCAATATTCGCAAAGCCCATGCTAAATCAGCCCCAAGTCTACCTCTATCAAAACATCTCAATCTTCCCGACCATGTATTCGAAAAACTATCAGTAACGCTCTTAGAGACGGGATTTAAATCCAATCGAGAACGTGAACAATAAGAGTCATACCTTATCCACCGATTCAACACCTTCGATAGAGGAATAAATGAGAATCCTGGTAAGCAATTAAAGCATCAGAAAACAATAGCGGCAACAATGAAAATAGTAACTGAGTTCACGGCACTACAGCTGCGAAGGGCACTGGACAACTCAAAACAACACCAAGTGTAACTACTCTTCCTAAGTGCAGCTGCCGTCTGTTTTCTGTTTTATTTTACTACCCAATCAATTGTGCCATGCATGACATGCCCAACAGCCACCCTGTGCACAGTCGTGAGGCCCCCACTGCACGCGTAATCCAGAAGCGGGCAAGGAATTCGCATTGCGCCCGCTTACCAGCCTCTGCCGCAATACGCGGCACCTCTCTTTCTACGACGAAATGTTGACAGGGCGTCGAGTAGTTAAAGGCTTAAAACTTCCTAAAATGCCCGCTTACCAGCCTCTGCCGCAGTACGCGGTACCCCTCTTTATACGACGAAATGTTGACGGGGCTCCGAGTAGTTAAAGGCTTAGAACTTCCTAAAAGAGCTCTTTTTTGCCCTACACTGAACCGCCAGTGCCAGGAGGAGGCACTGGCGGTTCGGTGTATTGCAGGTCGGGAAGAATGCGTTAGTGAAAGGAAGCATACACAAGACCACTGACGTCAGAAAGGAGAATGGGAAAAAGGGGTGAGAGATGAAGGGGGACGTGGAAGGAAGGATGGAAGGGGGGCGCCCGAGGGGAGCTTACCTTATATTCTTCTTTTTCTTTTTTTCTTTTTTTCTTTCTTTTCTTTCTTTTTTTCTGTCTTTTTCCTCTTTCCTTTCCCTCTGATTTGAGATTGTATAAAGCTGAGCACCAACAAACATACCTTTAATCCTGATGAAGGCTAAACTTTAGGCCGAAACGTCGAAATAAACCGCGTTGTGACCGCTCACGGAGGATCTACTGGACTATATGCAACGCTACGGCCACCACTCAGCCAGCATGCCTGCCAATATATATATATATATATATATATATATATATATATATATATATATATATATATATATATATATATATACACATACGATGTGGCAAGTGCATGGTTGTGCAGTTCGAGCAGTCGTTTTCAGGGGCAAAGCTCCTTAGGAGGTGGGTTGTTCCCTCCTCCGTATGTAGTATGTAGCCACCTCTAGATTATGACGTGCTTAATGGATGGCCTTGGATGTATATGTCCTTAAGAAAAATACAACAAGATGGCTTTATTTTTCTTCACAGAATATCTACGGAGTGAATAATTGTTAGTTGGGCGAAGCGTCCGCCAGTGTGTCCAAGCGTCCGCGCGTCCGTGCTTTTGTCCATCCGTCCCCGAGTCCATATGTGCGACCGTCCGTCTGCCTGTCTGTGCAGGCTTCCGTCCGTGCGTTCACCCGTCCCCGTTTCCGTTCGTGCTTCTGTACGTTTGTTCGTGAGACTGTCTGTCCATCCGTCTGTCTTTGCATCTATGCTTCTGTCCGTCCATCCGTGCTTTTCTCTGTACGTCCATTCGTCCATCCGTCTGTGCGTACGTGAATCTGTACAACCGTCTATGCCTCTATCCGTCTGCCCGTGCCTCTGTCTCACCGTTCACAAGTCCGGACGCACGGATGGATGAATAGAACTTTTATAGACACTGAGGCTAACACAGCCGAACAAGGGAGCGCCTGCCTGCTCATTATCCTCGAGAAGACGCACCTGAATTTCGTCAGGTGGTGTAACGCTCTATCAACATTGCGAATATCGAGCGTGAGAAACAAGTGATGCTCCGCAGCAATAACCTTCAACACACATATTCGAGAAGTCCCCCTCCTTCCCCTGAACTCTTTGATGCACACTCCGTGAGCGCTCTATGCCGCATCAAACGGAAACAGCTGAGGCAGTGAACACAATCTGGACGTGGCGCCGGTCACAATGTCATCACCTAATTCATTCTTACAACGTGGCCGCGTACACCAGTAAGGTCAGAGACTTATTTCCGTCACGGATATGACGTAAAATATACATGCACAGCATGCGAAGAAATTAACTAGAAGAATAAGTTTCGCAAATATGCGAGACCCGAAAAACAAGCCCACGAAGTTTCGATGAGCGCCAATAGTAAGCGTGCGCTTCTTCTGAGCTATCAGCGCATTTTTGAGGCACTCTTTGGACGCGTGTGTATGCTCAGAGTCGTTCACTGTGTACCTGTGCTCTTCGTTTGTTCAGTGGTGACGCTGCCTAAAATGTAAGAAGACAAGTACTACATTATGACATCAACTAACGCCGGTAGAGAGCGCTGCGGTAGTCTCAGCTCTGTGGCGCCTTGATGACATCAGTGAAACGGACACTGTGGCTTCAGAGCCTACCGACGCAGCCTAGATGGCGTTAACTCTACTTATGACAAAGTGTAGCACTGCCTCCGCAATCGGTTCCGACCATGTTCGTGAGGCTAATTTGACAGACCACAAGCGCCGTCTGTATTTGCGGCACGCTGATTAGACCCGGTGACGACGCAGTTACGTGCTTCGTCTTCCGCGTTGTGCTTGCGCGGGCAGTGTAGTTTCACCTTCAATATTCAACAATGGTTATCTCCCCCATCTACTGACAAGAGTGTGATGGTACCGTCTAGGAGAACTCTTGGATCAAGCGCAGCTGAAATACAACGCGTCGTCGGGTGAATGCTGCGCAAGTGAGTTCGATGCAACATTTACATACCATGGTGAAGCGAGAGGCCTTCGTTCATTTATGGCCCATGCTGAGAACTGTCTCTGCCGTTTGTGAATTTGAATGCATGGTGACCGAACTGGCTCCCATACATATACGAGTGCAGGACGGAAATGATCCTATCGCCATCTTATCAGCAAGACACTGCTCGCCAACACGACGCTGCATGCCAAGCACATATACATAGGCGCGCAAATCACCCTCTTTCGTCGCAGCAGAACATGTGGTAAAGAACGATTGACTGAAAACGTGTTCGGTTTCACTTGCATGGTTTACGAACGCTGTGGTTCAAGTGGGATTTGCTAACTATTCAGGGGCGTGCAGTGTCTCCGGAAAGTGTATACCAGTCGGCAGTCGTTGATTGTAGTAGTGGAGATGTGCCATCAAGTATCAACAAGGGAAAATCAGCATCTAAGGGTGCTGCAAAGGAGGCCTAAAAAATTGCCGTAGTGGAAAGTCCTGCAATGCCTTGCTAGCAGACGGGAAGCCAGCTTTTGTCCTGCCAAGATGACCAAAACGTGCTCTTTTCTGGTAGCGCCCACTCTGAGATAAAGTGGCCTTTATATGTTAGTGTAAACACTACCTTCGTTCTATATTGAAAGAAAGTTGTTCCCGACAAAATAACACACAGAAACTAGTATGGGTGACTGAATATCTAAAAAACTTTGACTCCAATGAGAGGCTTACTAAGGAAAACTACTAACTACTACGCTTCTCGCAATAGTTTCCACATAAGGCTTATTGGGCGTGCCAGAAAAAACGCTACGTTTGGAATTACCTCGAACAGCACTTGAAAACACTCGGGGAAGAGGTCTTGCTTGGACGATGGCACACACATTTTCTAAGAGCAAGATGGACAGCTGAAGTTTTAAGTTGTTCTGTACTAGCCATGATACCACACATGTGCGCATGCATACGTGGTATTCTGTCAAATGTGATAAACTCGATTTATTTTATTATTTTTTGAGTTTGAGTTTGAGTTTGAGTTATTTAATCACGTGACAAGTACACGAAAATACACTGTGTACGTGGTTTGGTGCGAAGGGAAAAAAGCTGCATTTCACAGCTTGACTGGCCCCTTCACCCAGAAAAAAATCTCAACTACAAATTTATAAAAATACAGAAATTACAGGCAAGGGAAAGCGACAATACAAAAAGAAACACGCATGTGGCCCATGACAGCAAAAAATATAAGTAAAACTCTGAAATACATACAAAAATTTTTATTACAAAGCATTGTATGAAAGAATAAAAACTGAATAACCATCACAGAAATCACCCAACATTCATTTAAAACACAATCAGCCCATTCGATTTAACATTTCTGTCTTAGACAATATACGCAGATTATCAGTTGTTAGTTTCCATTTGTTCATCACACTTGGAAGGTGGTAACGTAGTGTTTCAAATCCATAGTTTGTGCGAGGACAGGGTACGTGCCAAGTCTCCGTACACCGAGTAACGCGACTGGCAGGATTTCGTTGCAAGGTAACCAAGGTGCGTAAAAATATACTTCCCCTGCGTATTTATGATTTAAAAGCTGACAAGAGTTGGTATTCGTAATAACAGGTAATTCTTGAAATTCTATACTTTGCAAATATTGAAGCAGTGTGTGCGTTATAGGATACACCTTCAATGCACCACAAGGCATTTTTTGTAACGCGAACAGGTTCTCTAGAGATGCTTTAGAGCCTGTAGCCTAGACCAGAAGACAATAGTGTAAATGTGAAGAAAAAAGAGCATTGTACACTAATATTTTTTGTTTCACAGGTAGTATGTTCTGGCATCGATGCAACACACCTAGAACTTTACAAAGTTTGTGACTAATGTGTTCTGCATGGTAACTCTATACCATGTGTTCGTGAAAATGGACACCGAGAGTTTTAACTGTTTGACAAAGTTTAATTTCAACGTTATTAAGTATTAGTTTGTGAGACGTTTCAAATGACCTGGCTTTCGCACGGAACAGTACAGCCTTGCTTTTAGAGCAAATAATGTGTAGAGAACTTGCCACAGTCCAGGCATATATTTTATTTAGTATTTCATTAGCAGAAACACTGAGGTCACCAGCCGTTTCCCCAGAAAATATATACTGGTATCGTTCACGTAGATTACCTATTCTACAGAACTGTCAATGCGTTCAATATCGTTGATAAAAATAATAAATAATACGGGTCCCAAATGCTACCTTGAAGTACACCATTTTTAACGTTCATATATGACAATAGCTCTCGATTGATTGATACACATGGTTTCCTATTAGACATGTACCGTCTTATTAAAGCTAAAACGGTACCACGAACTCCATAGCAGTCAAGTTTTTCTAGCATGATATCATGGTTTATGCTATTGAAAGCTTTCGAGATATCTAGAAATATTCCTAGGGTAATTTTTTTCGCTTCTGTATTTCTTAGAATCAATTCCTTTTGGTATAGTAAGGCACTTTTGATTGAGAGACCTGACTGAAAACCGAACTGGGACGGCGTAATAATGTTGTGTTTACTAAAGAAATCAGATGACCGAATGAAAATAACTTTTTCACACCCCTTAGAGAAAACTGGTAAAAGCGAAATTGGCCTGTAGTTTCCTAAATTGCTTTTCTCCCCACCCTTATATATAACCGTCACTTTAGCGTTTTTCATTCTCTGAGGAAAAAGCCCAGTGGTGAACACTAGATTATAAATATGTACTAAGCAGGCGCATATGAGATCTAAAATGTATGTTATAGGTTCTAATTTTAAGTCATCTATGTCCTCGCTTTTACTCAATTTGAAATGCTGAAAAACGCTGATGACCTCTTGCGCGTCTGTAGTATTAGTAAACGCAGAAATATTTAAAGCAGGAGGCAAGTAACCTGGTGAATCGCAATAATAGCTACTGTCAACTAGTGAGGTAAGTACTCGTTAAGTTTGTTTGCTAGTACTGCGCCCTTGTATATTTTATTTCCGTTCATCATCATCATCATCATAATCATCAGCCTGTCTACCTCCACTGCAGGACAAAGGCCTCTCCCATGTTCCGCCAGTTAACCCAGTCATGTGCTTGCTGTTGCCAATTTATACCCGCAAACTTCTTAATCTCATCTGCCCACCTAACCTTCTGTCTCCCCCTACCCCGCTTCCCTTCTCTGGGAATCCATTTGGTGACCCTTAATGACCAGCGGTTATCCTGTCTACGTGCTACATGCCCGGCCCATGTCCACTTCCTCTTCTTTATTGCAGCTATGATATCCTTAACCCCCGTTTGTCCCCTAATCCACTCTGCTCTTTTCCTGTCTCTTAAGGTTACACCTACCATTTTTCTTTCCATTGCTCGCTGCGTCGTCCTCAATTTAAGTTGAACCCTCTTTGTGAGTCTCCAGGTTTCTGCTCCGTAGCTAAGTACCGGCAAGATACAGCTGTTATATACCTTCCTCTTGAGGGACAGTGGCAATCTACTTGTCATAATTTGAGAGTGCCTGCCGAATGTGCTCCATCCCATTCTTATTCTTCTAGTTACTTCAATCTCGTGGTTAGGCTCTGCGGTTATTACCTGCCCTAAGTAGACATAGTCTTTTACAACTTCAAGTGCACTATTACCTATCGCAAAGCGCTGCTCCTTTCCGAGGTTGTTGTACATTACTTTCGTTTTCTGCAGATTAATTTTAAGACCCACCTTTCTGCTCTCCTTGTCTAACTCCGTAATCATGAGTTGCAATTCGTCCCCTGAG
Organism: Rhipicephalus annulatus; assembly: GCA_013436015.1. Taxonomy (NCBI): domain Eukaryota; kingdom Metazoa; phylum Arthropoda; class Arachnida; order Ixodida; family Ixodidae; genus Rhipicephalus; species Rhipicephalus annulatus. The sequence continues at coordinate 6,981 of WOVY01014866.1, read as the reverse complement.
TCACTCAGAAATGCAACGTCATCGGCGAAGCGCAGGTTACCAAGGTACTCTCCATTAACTCTTATCCCTAACTGTTCCCATTCTAGGCTTCTGAAAACGTCCTGTAAGCACGCAGTGAATAGCATTGGGGAGATTGTGTCCTCCTGCCTTACACCCTTCTTTATTGGTCTTCTGTTGCTTTTTTTATGAAGCACTATGGTAGCAGTTGATCCCCTGTAGATTTCTTCCAGAATGTTTATATATATTTCATCTACGCCCTGATTCCGCAGTGTCTGCATGACGGCTGATATTTCTACTGAATCAAACGCCTTCTCGTAATCTATGAAGGCCATGTATAGTGGTTGGTTATACTCTGAGCATTTCTCTATTACCTGATTGGTAGTATGAATGTGGTCAATTGTTGAGTAGCCTGTTCTAAATCCTGCTTGTTCCTTTATTTGATTGAATTCTAATGTTTTCTTTACTCTGCTAGCAATTACCTTTGTAAATAGCTTGTATACTAAAGAGAGCAAGCTGATCGGCCTGTAATTCTTCAAGTCCTTGTCATCTCCTTTCTTATGTATTAAGATGATGTTAGCGTTCTTCCAAGACTCTGGTACTTTTCCCGTCAGGAGACACCTCGTAAATAGAGTGGCTAGTTTTTCTAACACAATCTGTCCTCCATCTTTCAGCAGATCTGATGTTACCCGATCCTCACCAGCAGCTTTGCCTCTGTGCATGCTCTCCAAAGCTTTTCTGACTTCTTCTATCATTACCGGTGGGGTGTCGTCTGGGTTACTGCTAGTTCTTATAGTATTAAGGTCGTGGTTGTCTCGGCTACTGTACAGATCTCTGTAAGACTCCTCCGCTATTTTAACTATTCTATCCATATTGGTAGTTATTTTGCCTTCTTTGTCCCTTAGGGCATACATCCGCCTTTTGCCTATCCCAAGTTTCCTCTTCACTGTTTTGACGCTTCCTCCGTTTTTCAGAGCGTGCTCAATTCTCTCCATGTTATACCTTCTTACATCGCATACTTTACGTCTATTAATCAACTTCGAAAGCTCTGCCAGTTCTATTTTGTCTGTTTTACTTGACACTTTCATGATTTGACGCTTCTTAATTAGGTTCTTCGTTTCCTGGGAAAGCTTGCCGGTGTCCTGTCTAGCTACCCTGCCTCCAACTTCCACTGCACACTCCGTGAAGATACTCGTCAGATTATCATTCATTGTATCTACGCTAAGGTTGGTTTCCTCGCTAAGAGCAGAGTACCTGTTCTGCAGTGACACTCTGAATTCCTGTACTTTCCCTCTCAGTGCTAGCTCATTGATTGGCTTCTTGCGTATCAGTTTCTGTCGTTCCTTCTTCAAGTCTAGGCGGATTCGAGCCCGTACCATTCTATGGTCACTGCATCTTACCTTGCCAACCACTTCCACATCCTGCACGACTCCTGGGTGTGCAGTCATTATAAAGTCTATTTCGTTCTTATTTACGCCATTAGGGCTCCTCCATGTCCACTTGCGGTTTTCTCGTTTTCGGTAGAATGTATTCAAAATACGCAGATTATTGCGTTCTGCGAATTCTACTAGTAGCTCTCCTCTGGCGTTTCTAGTGCCGATGCCATAATCTCCTACTGCCTGCTTCTTCCCTACCTTTGCATTAAAGTCGCCCATTACTATAGTATACTGTGTTTTCACCTTACTCATTGCCGATTCCACGTCTTCATAGAAGCTTTCAACTGAAGCGTCATCATGGCTGGATGTAGGCGCGTAAGCCTGTACTACCTTCATTTTGTATCTTTTATTCAGCTGAATTACAATGCCTACCACCCTTTCATTAATGCTATAGGAATCCTCTATGTTGCCAGCTATGTTTCTGTGAATTAAGAGCCCTACTCCCAGTTCTCTTTTGTCTGCTAAGCCCCGATAGCAAATGACGTGCCCATTCTGTAGCACAGTATAGGCCTCATCTGTCCTCCTAACCTCACTCGGCCCTATTATATCCCATTTAATGCCTTCTAGCTCCTCGAATAATACAGCTAGACTTCCCTCACTAGATAACGTTCTAACGTTAAACGTTGCTAAGTTCAAGCTCCAATGGTGGCCTGTCCGTATCCAGAGATTCCTAGCACCCTCTGCTGCTTTGCAGATCTGACCGCCGCCGTGGTCAGTTGCTCCGCAGCTGGTGGGGACTGAGGGCCATGAGTTAATTGACGAATGCCTACGGGAGGGGGTGGCCAGATACTGCACAAGGGTGCCAATCCTTCTCTGGTGTGATCATCGGTGCGTACCGGCTTTAAGCCGGTACGATCAGACAGTAGTGGGAATTTTCGTTCACCAGCTCACTAATATCATTAGACACTTCTTTGGTAGATATAACACCATTAGGTTTGTTCTATAATTGCTTAGATTTTGTGACACCGTCAAACATCTTGAAGTGATAATTGCGTTTAGCTTGTTTTTGTAGTTTAGTGAGTTTATTTCTGTATACCTTAAAAGCTTTAAATTTATCCGGGTCTCGCTTTATCAAAAACTCTTGATACAACCTATTTTTTTATCATATTGAGTATTGCCGAAGAAATCCGGGGTTTGCGCGCCCGTTTCAATCTCTATAAAGCTTTGTAAGTAAATTTTTTAAACACAGAACATAGAGTATCAATGAAACAATCATAGGCAAGATCAGCAGAAGAACTAGATAGAACGTTGTTCTGATTTAGAGTTCTAATTTCATCTCTAATAGAAGATAGCGTTCGTGGATGAATTTGTTGAAAGTGAACGGCAGGAAGGATTTGACTCCTTACACTGGTTATGTTTTCTATGACTAGAAATATGGGCAAATCATCACTTATCGGTGCACGCAGGACGCCTGCCTGTAACGTACTGTTTGTAGTACTTATGATAAACAAGTCTAATAGAGTAGAAGTGGTATGAGTATTACGTGTTGGAATGGTAATTACGTTTGTTAAAAAACAAGAAGCAAGAAGGTCTGAAAGTTTTATCTGTTTATGTGTGTCGCTCAACATATCTATGTTAAGATCACCTCCCAGCCCTACTTTGTAAATAAATTGGTTTACAACGGCAAATAGGTTTTCTAAATATTGAATAAATGAATCGAAATCGCCACTTGGTGGCTTTTAAATTGCAACAAAAATGTAGTTGTGACACTGTAAAGTTAACGCCTCAAGGTCATCGGTGCACAGAGACAGATCTTCACGATACTCATGCGTTATTTCAGCTTTGACATACAAGCATACACCACCACCAATTCTCAATTTTCTGTTTTGGTACACAACATTATATCCGTCAATACAAAGCACGTCTGTTTCACTACGGTACCAAGTTTCAGTCATCATAATAACGGAAAAGAAAAAAAATTGAAATCAGCAAGAAACAAAAGAAAGTTTTTCTTCTTTCGAACGAGCTGACTGCATATTAATGTGAAGGAATGTCATGGGCTGCCTATGACCACCACACACCGTACGAGTTCGATTCAGAAACGCTGGAATACATTGTCATTGTTCACAGCAGGGCCCGGATTCACAAACTCACTTACGAAAACATTTTTGCGCAAGAGAAAGTTTCTTGCGTTAGTCGTTTCACGAAACGAAAAAACGTTGTAAGAGGCCATAGTTGTCACATCGGCCGCTGCAAATAAAGCGCGCTGTGACTGCCCGGGAACATGTCAGCGATGGTGATGCAGTTGTTATATTTGCTTACCGTCACCGAAAAGTGCTCGTAAGTGGATTCACGAAGCGAAATTGTGCGTAAAAACAGCATGGCTGAGAGAAAATCCTGAGAGTGGTCCGGACCATTCTTAGGAACAATGTAGCTACTTAGAACCTGCTGCCGTAGCGGTATACGTTGGTGTCCTGGCTAGTTTTGAGTTAATTCACGCCCATCAAGGGCTGCCTGATGACTGCTGGTGCGTTTTTATTGCTTTCGGCGCTTTGAGCTTCACGTGTTGTTTCCCTTGTACGCAGTGGATGGTGTTGACAACCACCATCGTCCAATAAGTTCGAAGTCGCAGTAATTGAAGAATTCTATTGGGCGTCAATGGCATAAAACTACGCATGTAAAGATTTGTGGTTGGATGAAAACCAATGTGATACGTGAATGGTCAGTGCATTCGAAACGCGATATGGCATAGCATCAACCTTATTTGTTGTTATGTTGTTTTGTTGCGCCCCATCTCATCCAATTAAAAGCGCGGCTCGAGTTCCTCGCCTCATTGGTGGAAATTACCACCAAAGAGGTTAATGGGAGCACATTCTTTGCACGCTATTGGAAATAAAAATGAGACGAAGTTTTCAGTGAGTGGTTCCTAAAGGTCGTGCTCTAGTGTACTTTCATTGGCTCTAACTGTCCAATGGTTGCGATCTCTCAAATACAGCATTTGATACACTTTGGGATGATCTGTAACAAAGCGTACTTTGTAAACCAAAGCGTATTAGGGGTGCGCGTGATTACGCATGGAACTACAAACAAATCATGCATCTTCACCTTCACTGTTCAGACACCCGATATGGAGCGTGATATTATGGCAAGCAATCGGAATGAAATGACCCTAGTAACTTTGTATGACACCGAAAATATGGAAAGCCTCACAATTCTGGAGCAAACCTTGGCTGAATTCATCCCTGCGATATATACCAGCCATTTAACTTGGCGCACGAACATCATTCAAAGGTAGAGCGCGCCACTGACATGTATTTTGTGCGACATAGCGACCACTTGACCTGAAAATAATAGCGTTGCGAAGGCGAATCCCCTGTCGCATGCTCTGATCGAAGCAGACGACAAACGCGAGCAGACGACGGCTTGGCCGACAGGCACAGCTGGTGATTGGTTTTGAAGCAATACCCTCTACAATCAGCTCACCCTGTGACGTTGCCAAAACACTTCTTTCATCTGGCATGCCTGTCCTGTTCGTCATATCACCCCCCTCGCACATAAGAGAAATTTTGTCACGCCGTGAAAATAGTGCACGTACTTTCAAAGAGCTTTCTTATCATCTTATGTGCTGCGCAGTTGTCGAAAACAACATGGCGTCGTAAACAGCATATCGGTCGGTGCGACTTTCAGCAAACGCTTCTCGCACGAGTTACTTCAGCGTTTGACCGGATGTGTTGTGATTGCAGCAGCTCTTTCGGTGCGTGTAAGCAGTGCGGAAAGCTGTGGCAGTGCAATGGCGTACGGTGAAGCGCAGCGAAGCCTGTGCGTCGGGTGCTTATCAAGCGGGGATCGGCGTCGATGTATAGACGGCAACTAGCGCTCGAGAAGCCTGCAATGTGTGTTTGTGTGCCGGTAACAGTTCATTCGCTTGACTTTCCAGTCTCTCAGTTTGGTGCTGTGCGACATTTCGGATTGACAGCGTTTTGACACGTTACTTGAGTGACCCCAAGTACGTACGGAAACGTATGAACTACGCACTCGGTTCTTGCTTCGCCACTAGTTAGCCCGTACGCTTCTATTTACTTGAGAGCAATGTACTGTTCGGGAGTGAAACTATGTTCGTTGTGACAGTGGTGCTGTGTTGACGTGCGAAGACTTGTGAACAAGCTGTGCTCGTGTGACCGAAAATTGAAAGACAGCGTTGATAACTGTTTTGCCCTGCGAAGTCGTGGTGGGGCAGCTTGGCGCTTTGTTTGCTAAGTCGTCACTTCTCCTTTTTTGTGATAACCGTAGTCCTAGCGCTGTGATGTGATCAACCAAAACTGCGAGGATACTACATTCTGTTGTGGAACGTGTTACTTTGGAAGCGCGCCTAGGACTGTCTTCGGTAACAAATTGGGAGTTCTATGTGGCAGCGAGAGTCCGTGAACGTCAAGCTTCCCTCCAGCCCCCCAAAAAAGCAAAGATTTCACCGGTGCCTTGCTTGGATGAAGTTGTAGGCCAATATCGCCTAACTACAGGTTTCCGAGTTCGTCTGGCTATCGTTTTGCACGGCACTAGAGCCTTGACAACAGTCGGTCATGGCCAGTTCTTACACTTTAACAATGGACGTGACGCCTGGCAGCCCTTCATTGCTGTCATTGGCAGCTTCCAGTCTGCAGATGCCCTTTGCCTGTTGGCCATACTTGGTTCCTTATGACACCGACGGCTACTAAATTCTGCCATCGGTGAGTTCACCTTGCAGAACTAAATTTCACCGGTACTATAATCACGCAGTTATATAAAGTGTGCAAGTTTTTGAGCCCATCAGATTGTAATGTTCTCTATGGTAGTTGAAGCATGAAAAGTTTACTACTACGTTATATACATACATATATTATGGAGCAAATTCATAAAAAGTTTTTTGTGATTTGATACAAGTGAGCTCTTGTTGATTATGAGGTTGGGCCTGTCGATTGACCACGTTTGATAGTTGGAAAGTTAATGTGAATTTATTTTTCAGGAGCCAGGTTGCACTTAAAAAAATTTATGTTATTTTGGAAAAATAGTTCTATAGACGATTACCACTGTGGTAGTACTATACTTCAGTAGGACATATAGATTGCGGTACGTAAGTTTTACATGAGGCTTCAGTTTATTTCAAAGGGATTATAGCAGATTTTGGTCACTCGAATGAACTGATAGCTTCCTCAAATAAGTATTAGAAGTGAGTGCTTTAATGATTGTTTTTTAAATATCTCGTTTTTGGCTCTTCACAGATCGCAGAGATTGGTTTGTTAAGGTCCTGTGATGCATCGGTTGCACATTCTGGCACATCAATCCTCATCATTACTTGGAGCACCTGTACAAAAATAGGAAGGACACGTTCTCCCTAACTGTGCAAGCCTATGTCACTGCTCGGACTGTTATCATTCAGCGGATGAGTGTGACGTGGAAGCATGCATGCAGCCTCATCTGGAAGGACTGCAATCTGCTTGGGAGCTTCGAGGGCCACAAAACTGCCTAACGGCTGGCCGCAAGGTTAGTTTTTCTTTAATACATACGATTACGTGAACACCACTTACTGTGCACAAATTGAAAACCCAAGCATGGTGCTTTCAGTGGATACCTG